>CM020507.1:8252500-8605000 GCA_009823395.1 Thamnaconus septentrionalis | reverse complement strand
TCAACAGTCGCCCTGAGCGCTGATCCGACATCACAGCTGCTGTGAAGAAAAAAAGCGACATCCAGTAGAACATCAGATAATTAAAGAAGATAAATGAACATTGTCTGTAATACGCTTTCTCACCACTAGATGCTACTGAATCGTTCACACTGGGCCTTTAAGAGTCACGTGTGTGACGAGTTTTTGTGTGTCCTCGTGAAGTCACGACACTGTCCGATCAATTCGAGGCTCGAAGATCCTTGACGACAGAGCTTCACTTCAAATATTCCAGACACTTGCCGGAATGCGAAACAACGCGGTCTGTTTGCTGAAATCATCCCGCAGCGTATCTGGAAACCATTATTTTGGTATTGGTGGGGGGAGGGGGGGGTGTTGCAGTGTGTGTGTGTGTGTGTGTGCGTGCGTGTGTGTGTGTGGGGAGTGAGGTGGCGAGGGGGAGGGGGGCGGTTCCTCTCCAGCTTACATCATTTCGTTGCATTTCCGTCATTCGGGGTTTGTTTACCGAGGGGGCGTGCGTGTGGGATAGAGGCGAGGCTTGCGAGCGAGCCAGCTAGCGGGGCGTTGAAACAAAGAGGAAGCACCTCTAGTGAACCCAGAGGTCCCGGCTGATAAGTGACCCCGACTGAAAAATACACCTCCGGAAAACATGAATGAAAGCAGCGACGGGAGGAGGAGGAGGGGAGGGGTGGAGGAGGTGTGTGTGGCGGGAGGAGGACACCGAGGTGGGGAGCCCTCTCTCTCTCTCTTTCTGGTGAGGGAGGCCCCTCGCTGTGAGGGGGTCGGGAATGCGGGGTGTCCTTCATGCAGCATCGGCCGTGGGAGGGAGGCAGCGCAGGGCCACGAGGCCCAGATGGATGTCAGGGCAACATCTGTTGCGCCTCCTGGCTGTCTCTTATCAGCAGCGACGCTGCCACACACACTGGATGGAGGGGTTGAAAAAGAGAGAGAGAGCGAGAGAGAAAAGAGGGGCATTCTTTGCGGAGTTTAGAAAAACATGCCTGCTTTTGTTTGCCTTGTAAACACGAGTTTGGTTCCCTGTCGGGGTCGCGCATTTGCATTTCACAAAGCTTTGGGGGCTCCTTGTTGTTGTTGTTGTTGTGCGTGATCACATTCATACTGCGTGCTGTTGTGTTACGCACACAGCAAGATATAAAATATCTCCTCGACGGCTCTCAATCAAATACATTTTTGTATTTCAAATATCCGATGAGAACGTTTTCCCAGACTGAAAACCTTTGAAAAGCTTTAGGTAATTTGGCTTTAATGCATTTCTGTTTTTGCTGTTAGCTTACATTAACGTGTTATAGTCCTTAATAGCAACGTACTTCCTCTCAAACCTTTTCAGACATGTGAAAGGGATCTATGACCTTTTGGTTAGGACTGTGTTGTGATTTGATATCTTATTTTATTGTTTCTATTTGTATTTTTCTCTGTGCATTAATGCATAGGATTTTTTTTTCATGTTTGAAATAAAATAAAACTAATAATAAAAATAGTCTGACGAAATATAAAAAGAGTCTGTTTTTTCAATGTTATCTATCTATTTGGATAAGACCCTAAAAAAAGTTTTTACTTGCTGTTAAGCTTTAAAATTGTATTTATTCATTTATTTTAAAGGGTGATCCGCTTGCATTGCTCCACTATGCGTATACAGCTAAGCCGGAAGGTGGATGTGCTCAGGGGTTTCACAATGTTACTCTGACATCACAGCTGGAAAGAAGAAAGATTTTTTTTTTTCATCATCAGTGGTGCAATTTAACGACAGTTACAGTAAAACACAAGCCGCTGCTTGAAAACCCCAGAATGGTGCAAAAACTTTCAATAACAAAAAAATCAGCACTGTTTCATTAATCCCTTTGGCTGTTGACACTAAAATAAAGGTGTTTCATTAGTCAAATAAACACTTCACTGGTAATTTCCTGTGTGTGTGTGTGTGTGTGGTGTGTGCGTGTGGTGCACACAAGCCGGGCCGTAAAAGCAAACCGCGGTGACGGGAACGCGGCTTTCCATCACATAGTTACAAACAACGGGGGAAAACTGTTTGGCAGCTTTGAATTGACCATGTTTTGTGTTTTCCTTTGTACATCTACCACGGGGAAATTTGTACGCCGCCGAGCACGCAGCGTAATTAAAAAACGTTGGGGTTTCTCTTGAGTTTATTTTCATTTTCTCTCCCAAACAACCCATAATTACCATTAGTTTAGGTAAAACAACAAGAAAAAAAATCCAACTTGTGAGGACTCGAAAGCTCCGCACACACGCACGAAAACACCTCGGTTACAGTTTCTCCCCCCTGGAAAGTGCAACAGTGGTGCAGCTCGGGCAGATTTTGAAGTCTGGACCGCATTACCACAAAACACAAACAGTATAACTTTCGTCTTATCTGTAAACCACAGCGAGGGTCTGCAGCCAATGAGACATGGAGAGAGAGTGAGAGAGAGAGAAAGGAGAGAAGGAAGGAAGGAAGAAAAAAAGGGAACATCTCCCTGAAAGAACACCAGAGTCAAGCTGCGTTTCCATGGGAGCTTTTCGCAAACATTTTTTGCGAAATTTCTAAAATTTCAACAAAGTACAATTGCGATTTGTAGGTGTTTCCATTGAATGGTGTGAAGCGCATAAACCATAATTCTCGTAAATCTCTTAATTTACGAGAATTACGTTTGCTTTTGTTTGTTTACGTTTGTTTGCTGTCAAGAATGCTTGTTACATTTTTCTCTCTGATTGCTTGTAAAAAATATTTCGTCTCCTCCTCCGTCCCAACATAACGCGCCATTTTCACTTGGAGTGAACTGGTCACGTGACCCCGTATGTCACGTCCGCTGACGTGTAAATGCGAAAAACGTGTTTCCACGACACTTTTGCAATATACAGCAAAATCGAAACGTCCGAAAAACCACCTCATGAGAGCGTCAAAACCTTTTAGCCTTATTTGAGAGGTTTTTCGAAGTTTAGGTGTTTCCATCACCAGTTTTTTATTGCGATATTTAGGTTTTGCGCAATTTTAGAGGTAATGGAAAAGCAGCTTCAGATGCAAACAATTAAACAGGTTATGCAGGTGAGGTGAAGAAGGTCTTCAGGGGTGTAAGGGGGAGAGATGAAGACAGAGCGAGCGGCTGAGGAGGTGGAGGAGAGACAGAGGACCCCCCGTCTTCCTCACATCTCTCCTGGGAGGGCTGCTTCGCCCAGACCCCCGGCCTCTTCCCTTCCTCTGGGCATCCAGGATGCCCAGGCTGAGGGGGGGGGGGGTGTGGTGGTGGTGGTAGGTGGGGGGGCTGCAGCGTGACCAAAGGGAAGCAGAGCGAGATGGAGAGGGGGAAACAAAATGGTCAGAAAAGGAAAAGGGGAGAGAGAGAGAGAGATAGAGAGGGGAAAAATAACAGAAAGTGAGAGCGACAGGAAGAGGAGGAGGGGGAGGAGGAAGTGAGTGGGGTGGAGGGGGGGGGGGTGCGACAGAAGCGCAGCAGCCCATGGTCTGTCTCTGCGCTGCAGCAGCAGCAGCGGCGGCAGCAGCAGCAGCCTCCAGAGCTGGTGTGCAGCAGACTGAAGAGAAGCATGTCTGCCCCAGAGGCAGAGAGTGGAAAACAGGATCAAAGAGTCGCCGGGGCAACCTGCATGACACACATTGTATTAAAGCCACACGGTTAATTTGAAGGAGATGGAAGAAGGGCAAAAAGGAAGGAAAAAAAGAAAAGAAAGAGAAGAGGACGAGGACGAGACGGAGCCGAGAACACATCCACCGCCGGGTGGGTCGGCTCTGGTCTGGCTGGGTTCTACCTTCCCAGACCCACGCACTCTTAGTTTCTAGGGGTGTTTTCATCAGCCAGTGGAAGCCAGCTGAGTGAATCAGGTTCCGTGAGAAACGGATGAAATGGATGCAAATACTCAGTTTATCTCCCATTTATTCATAACAGTGACAAAAATCAGATCCTCAGACTGGACGAACACGTCACAAACAACGTGCAGCCGTACACACACGTGTCCAGGAATCGTCGCACAAGGCCGACAACTCGACTCGACGCGGCTGAAATTGTCAAATCCTTCACAAAACAGAAGCAAATAAAAAAAAACACCACAATTATGATTTGTTTTTTACCCATTTAATTGTAATTTTAGACAAAATACATGATTAAACAAACAAAAATACAACATCAAAATAAGCTTTTAAAACATACGCATCAACGGATGATATGAAAAGCCACTGGTGTAATCCTAGATGAGTTTGGATGAACAGGTGCATCCAGGTTGAAGAGTAAAATCACCTGGCAGATTAAGAAAAAAACAAATCAAAACTCATTCAATCTCTAAAAACAGACAAAATACTGAACAAAAAAAGTTGAAAACAAGAATCATGAGGGGGGAGGGAGGGTGGTGGTGGTGGTGGTGGGTGGGCAGCGCCGCCAGTGATGCTCACTTCTGGGACTCGGACACACGCCGAGCACGATCTGCTCATGGGAGAGAGAGAGAGAGAGAGAGAGAGAGAGAGAGGGAGAGGGGGGTGGGGTCCGTGTTGGAAAAGCAGACAGGGAGGGGTCTCCACAGACAGTTGGAAGGCATTAGGGTGTCGGACAAGGACTTGTCAGATGCAGCTGTTGCTGCGGCTGATTGATGCAGTTTGTGTTCGTCCCTGATGGGAGACTGCGGAGGCAGCAGCAGCAGCAGCAGCAGCAGCAGCAGCAGCAGCAGCAGCAGCAGCCAGTGTGGAGAGGGATTATGTCCACTTACCAAAGCCAAAACAAAACAAAACAAAAAAGAGATTACAGTCAAAAGTTACAAAAACAATGAAAACAAAACAAAATGTGACATTTTCTTAACACTGAAGTGAAACTAAACCGCCCGAAGGAAATTGAAATAGTAATAAAAGGAAAGTTTCTCAACACGGTGGCGAAGCCCAGCAGGTCGATCACTGCGGTTGCTTTTCAGTTTGGACTTCAGAGGATTCATGACTGTTTCGTATAGATATATAAAAAAAATATATGAACGCAGCTCAAAGTTAACACACACATACACACACTCACACACACACACACACACACACACACACACACACACACACACACACACACACACACACACACACACACACACACACACACACACACACACACACACGCGCGCACAGAGTTATAAAATATACCCCCCTAAGTTGCACATTTATAAAAGCATTCAGACGTGTTGCCCCCCACTGACTCTACAGACTAAGACCTCCGATGGGTCACGTAGCACTTGGTCACAAGACTGGTGGGACTTGGGACTGGTGGTGGGACTGGCGGTGGGACTGGTGGTGGGACTGGTGGTGGGACTGGCGGTGGGGACTGGTTGGACTGGTGATTGGATCGGTGGATGGACTTGTGGTTGGACTATTGGTGGGATTGGTGGTTGGACTGGTGGTTTAGACTGGTGGTTGGACTAGTGATGGGCCAAGTTGGACTGTTTGTAGGACTGGTGGAGGGCACTGATGAAGGGACGGGTTTGACTGGAGGTGGGACTGGTGATGGGGCTGGTTGGACTAGTGGTGGGACTAGAGGTGGGACTAGTGATGGGACTAGTGATGGGACTGGTGGTGGGACTGGCGCTGGGACTGGCGCTGGGACTGGCGCTGGGAATGTACGCAACACCCCCAAGGAGAGAACGACACTTTTCAGACATTTTTCAGAACACAACCCACGTGTAACAGCGTACGTCAGTGGTGCTGCTTTACAGCCTCGCAGCTCCTCAGTGGGAGGAGCAGCAGCAGCAGCAGCGTCCAAGCCCACAACATCCTGGAAAGCAATTACTGGAGATGTTTAACAAATCTACACAACAACGACGACGACGACGATGACGACGACGACTGGGGCTCTACTGTCAGCGACGGTGTGTGTGTGTGTGTGTGTGTGTGAGTGAGGAAGTGTGTGTCCACGTCCACCGCTGACTACGGGAATGTCACCGTCCCACTGGGCCGACGGTCGGATCACAACAGTACAGACAATAGTAAACAACGCTTTCCGTTTGTGGCGAAAAAGTTCCAGAGTTCGGCGGCCGGCTCGTCCGGGTTGGAACCCGGCGCCGGCCCGCTCTGCTCCGCCCGGGCCGCAGCGACCGTCCTCTAATTTCCCAATAAAAAAGGTGCGATACTATGACACTTTACATTTCACAAACAGCGAGGCTATATCTTCGTTTAGTTATTGGTGTTGGAGGAGGGGCGGTGTTTAACGTCTGTTGATCAAGTGTGTGTGTTTGTGTGTGTGTGTAGGTGTGTTCAGGCCACCAGCAGGTTCGGGCACATCTTCGTGGTCATGCCGCTAATGTCTCGCAGCACTGGCAGCAGCAGCAGCAGCAGCAGCAGTCATATCCGGCCTGCAGGCTCTGTGTCTTTGTCCTCCAGCAGGCTGATGAAGTGACCAAACACCTCCTTCACCGCCTCCATGTTGTCGGTGCTGCTGCCCTCCAGGATCCAGCGCTTCCCCCGAGCCAGCGGCTCCAGCTCAAAGTACTTCTTGACCTGCCGGAGGAGGCAAACAAATAAAAAAAAAAAAAAGAAGTTAATCCGGTTCATTTGCATTTTTTATTGGTTAAAATACAGATGGAGCGAAGTTGGTCCGTATTTTAACATTTTCCAACATTAGTTATTAACTAAAATGTTTATTTTTCTTTTATTCCTCTGCGCTGCCATGGTCAGGTTAGTGGTGTCTGCACTGACGGCCTTCTTTGTTTATATTTTGCATTATTGAGGATTATTGTCAATACGTTTCCTTTTAATCATTTACAAACATACACAACCAGTCAAAGTTTGGACACACCCTTTCAATCTAATGTCTTTTCTTTCATTCTCATGACTGTTGGCATTGCAGTTTCCCACTGAAGGCATCAAAACTACGTATGAAAAAACATGGAATTATGTAGGAAACAATGAAATTGTAAAATAACTCAAACGCCTTTGATATTGAAATTCTTCAAAATATCCACCTTTCATGAAAAGCATATTTAGTTATTTAACGTGTTTTTCTTTGCTGCATAATAACGTATATCTTGCTTATATATTTGATGTCTTCAGTATCTATTTGCATTGTAGAAAGCGTCCAAACTCTTGACTGCTAGTGTATGTGGGAGAAAAAAAAAAGCTAAAAAACAAAGCTCGTCTTTTGTTTTCTCAAGACTGGACACATCATCCACATTTACATCTACATCTACATCCGTCAGTCCGTCCATCTGTCTGTCTAAGGCCTGTTTGCAATTTAGAATCTGTACATCAGCATCCTAACAACAACAACAACAACTCATAAATTATTTACGGGGTTCAGGCAGTTAGTAAACTAACAAACAGTGAAAGTGGTGATGGGTTAGTACTTTGGGCCGAGCCTCTGTTTTACTGCTGCCTTGCGGAGAAAACACTCAGCTCCGCTCAGGCCAAGAAAGAACATTACCAGGAACAAAAAAAAAAAGAAAAAGAAAAGAAAAAGTGAGAGTTCTGCGTATCATCCCACCCAGGCCCTCAATTAGTTTTCCATGCGTGTGTTTTCTTCACATAATCACTCACAAATACATGAAGGCGCAGCCGTGGCAACGTCCAAGCGAACGATTGTTTTCAGGGTTTTGGAAGAGGCGATAAATAAAAACCGCCCCAAAAAACAAGATGAAATATAATGAAACTAAATCAAATCACAGCCTACTAATCTGCCAAAAGGCTGCGGCTCGCCGGCTCGGCACCGCGATGCCGTGACAGCCGATCCTAAAGTTCATGCGCTGGTTTTCGAGCAGCTGGTGGTGGCGGCGGCGGTGGAGGTGGTGGAGGAAGGGGGCGGCAGTTGTGGGGGCGAGGGGGTGCCGACGTTGAGGAGAGAAGCAGAACCAGCTGTTACATAAAAAACAAATCTGGGAGGGAAACGACGTCTTAGACCTCCACTGGAGACGCTGCAGGTTGTCGGGGCCGCCGACACTTTGCAGCCGAGAGCGGCGGAAGAGACGCGAGCGCTTCCAGTTCGACCATCTCCTCCTGTCTGTCTGTCTGTCTGACTGTCTGTCTGACTGGCTGACAGACAGACAGACAGCCAGGAATTTACGGGGACGATGGGAGCTGTCAGCAGATTACAGGAGAAACTCAAAACAAAACGGCAGAGACAGTCACTGATTCAATCTGCAGTCACTGAGTGGGACTCAATATGTCGTCTTGCTGGTGAAAATTAGCTGGCAGTCATGACTTCAAGCAAGAGGAAATTAATAGTACTGTTATTAATGATAATAATAATAATAATGATAATAGTATTAATAATAATTTATGCACTTCTGAATGTTTTCTTCCAATATTGAGTCTGTGGCTCATCAGTGAGCCCTGCTGAAAGCCCATCCTTTCCCTTTTTCTCCCCTGCTCCACCATTTAGTCATGGAGATCGGCATTAGTGATGTCACAAAGGGCACCGATACCTCCCCCAGGACAGTGACATCACCAGCGGCCGGTGTCTGTTCCTCCCTCTGAGGGCGCCTCAGAGCCGCCTTTGTTTTGGTCGAAGGTCCAACACAGCTTCCCGCTTTAAAAACTGATCTTTCTCTTTTTTTTGTTTTGTTTTACCGGAGGCATAAACAGGGGGCTAAATAAACAGTAATGCAAATTTTTTTTTAACTTTCCTTTTTACATTTTTCTTTGAGAGGATGCCCTGCTGGGATAACTAAATGATGGCCGTGAATACGGGACATTTGAGAGCAAAATAATGAGGAGTAACGTCTGAGCCGAAATAAACGTCAAGAAGAAACGAGGTCGCCGCCTGGAGGGGGACGACAGTAACTGGCAGACGTGACGGCGGCGCTGTGGTGGTGGTGGTGGGGGGCACGCGTGACATGACATCATGCCATTGGTTATGATCCCTCTCCTCTTTCATTTCTGACAACGAACTGAGACAGAAAAAACAAAAAAAAAAAACACCAACAACGGCCGCTCGACGACACGCCGCCAGAATCCGCACAGGTGCCGCAGACTCTCCTGCTTCCAAGTCAGATCCGCTTTATTTTTTTTTGTCTAGAACGCGCTGGGCTTGTCTAGCTGTGCCATGGTGTGTGGCATGAAGAGCGCGGAGGGCGGGGGAGGAGGAGGAGGAGGAGGAGGAGGAGGAGTGGATGGGGGCGGGAGGAGGGTTACTCTTTGTGTCTGCTCAGGTCCAGCCAGCCATGCCAAGCGAAGGGGGGTGGGGGGGAGTGGTGGTGGTGGTGGTGGGGGAGGGGGGTCGAGAGAGAGAGAGAGAGAGAGGGAGAGAGAGAGAGAGAGAGAGAGAGAGAGAGTGTGTGCCGTCCCTGCCGCTGAGCTGAGTCTCTGTCCGGGTGTAATGTGAGTTTAATGACAGATTAAGTCACCTCGGCCGAGTTTGGCTCGGAGGCCCGGCGAGGAAAGCCGAGCGGACCCAAACAGTGTTAACAAATCTGTCTGGGTAACTCGAGCCGCCCCGGTCCAGGGCTCTAGCCCGGGACCTAGACTGCAGACGATGCGGCTGGCTGCCCCTCTGGCTGGCTGGCTGGCTGGCTGGCTGGCTCGGCTGCTGCTGCTGCTGCTGGCCCTCTTCTGGAAGACTGTGGCCCCTGCACTGGCAGACAGTCAAAAGGCCAGCAGTGACCTCTGTGCAAGTGCAGACAGGCTCCGAGCCCCTCTCACTTCCCCTCCGGCCGACGAACACACCCAGGGACTTTTTTTTTTCTCCCCCCCCCCCTCCGTCCCTCACGGTGTCGCAAATGCCTCGTGTCATCGGACAGATCAGTTGTCTGATACCAGATGGCTCGTCGAGTTTTCAGTGTAGATTTACAGTCGCGCGGGCGGGCTGGTGGGCCGGAATACCGCCGAAAGGCGCCTTTACCCCCAATAGCCACTTGGTATGCGCTCCGACAGGCCATGTTTTATTCACAAAGATTCTAATCAAGCTGGAGGTCCCAAAAACATTTCAGGGACACCATGTCTTGAAAAAAAAAAAGGCACCAATGATGGTGCAAAGGCAAAACCAAAGACAAAACTTTAACTTTGCAAAGAATGTATTGAAACCAAAAAAAAAAGTCTGAAAAGGAGCTGCAGAAAAATGTCATCTGCATTCTAAGATGATTAATTCACACTGTGAAATGCAGTTTTATTCCTCAGCCACGTGAAAACTGAAACACTGCAGATTTCTGTGGTGCAGCTTCAGGTAACACCCAGTGACACAAAATGCACAAAAAAAGCCTTTTGCTCTCCCCAAAAAGGATTGAACACATTATGTTCTGCAGGCTACAGACAGTGTCGGTGCAGAATTAAAGGCTGACATGCTTTGTGTCCCAGTTGGTGCTGCAAGGTTCACTCAGGTTTGTAAAACCACATCTGTCATTGACACTGTGTCTTTTTGAGGAGCATGTTGGTTTCTTCAATATTTCTCAGCTGTTTTACCAACGATCGTGACACAGAATATTGCAAGAGTGCAGACTTCTGACCCGTAGAAGTTTTATCAAGCAAAAATAGGAAAAAGGGGCATTCAAATCTCAAAATAGCAGTTTATGTTCTATTGCATTTAGCCAGTGCTTCTTGGGTCTTTTCTATTTTCCCTCTTCCCCAGCACGCTGCTCCAACTTTTCAAGAAACGGGGTTGTCCGACAACCAGACACGGATCACTGCCAAACTGTCTGTCTCGGTGTTACATGACAGAAGGAACCCCGTGACCCATGAAAAGCCGGGTGCATCCACATTGGCAGTCGGCAGCGTGGCACAGACCAGTTTTCTCTGAGATTAAGTCCTCCTAAGCACACTTATGCTTGCTTAAGGAATTGCGTGAGGCAGTGGGAAGAGTAAGCCATGCTAGACGTGGGTTGCCAGATGGCTCCTAGGATGACCACTGGGTCACCCAGTCTAGCTCCTTCTAGGTCATACAGACCGGGGGCCTCGCCTGGTGCATGGGAGAAAGCGGCTTAAATGTGCATAAGGGTGTCAAAAAATCTTAATCACCTGTGTCTGAGTCAACTGTACTGATGCTGCTGGAATCCAAACATGTTGAGCCACGGCGAGTTCCCTGGTCGCAGAACAATGCCGGTCGGGACGGCAGAGTTTTCCATGAAGAGCAGCGAGGAGGAGTAAGGAGTCGCGGCGTCATTTAAAGCCAAGACAGTGCAAAGACTGAAACTGGCCGCATGGTGCAGGTTCAGTTTAATTAATTCATTAATTTCAGTATCACAGCATTTCATAAAAGATGCACTACCTTTTTTTCTATGGGTCTTTTACCCTCAGTTTTTGAAGTTGAAATAGAGGATTAAAATAGTGAAAATTCATGACAGAAAAAAAGTAGTGCACTTGGCATTGCGGCATTGCAATCTAGGAATATTGAAAGAAAATATTTCTTAATGCTTGGCTTTTCCAGGAGCATTTGAATGGTAGGATTCAACAATAGCTAAGGCCTACATTGTATATATTCCTTCGGTTTGCGCACTCTGTAGCACAGTATTTTCAATCCAGTTTGTCCCTAATTGCACTCTGGCAATTTGCAGTCAGTCGCTACAAACAGATGGTAAAGACAAGACAGGAATGGCAAATAAAAGCACTTAAAATGCGCACTACAGCATTAATGCCTGATGAAAACATGCCGTTGTAGCTGGGAGCATGTGAGCTAGCTAGCGTGCTAACACCGTTGCACCACAAATGGCATAGTCATCACTAACTCTGCCCTTAAATCATGTTCAATAGTGCACATCATTTGTACATGCATTTGTACAGTAAGTACACCTTGGGCCTAAGGACAATTTATAGAAAAATAGATTTTAGATACATACAAATGAAAAATCAATAAACTCAAAAAAACCCTTGTCATGCTCAAGTCATTTGATGCAATGATTTGATGAAATGTTTACTTCCACATTATCTTTACGTTGACAAGTTTGCTCGAAACACTAAAATGCAAACAATCAGAGCTCTCTGCGACAGTTTGCGGGCCATTAACGTAAGAAGCGCCTCCGCAAATAGTCCCCTAAGCTCCAACCGTGGCAAGCCAACCTCCGGCTCTCTGAGACAGTGGACGAGCATGCATGGCACGTGCACCCAGCTGCTCCCTGACCTTTACCAGATTACTACACGGGACGGTCACTGTTGGCATTGTGTCGAGTCAAGAGGATATCCTGGTAGAATAAAAACAGCTTTGGCAGCTGTCTACGACCAGCAGAGCCCTGCTCTGGCCTCCTGACCAACCAAACACACTGGGGAGGCAGACAGAGGCAAAAAAAAAAAAGAGACCCCGGGGCCAAGGTCTGATCGTGGACGTGCATGATGATGCCTCCAGCCTCCAGGGGTAAATGTGGTTGGTTAAGTTTGGTCTACAATTTTTACCACTATTTTTTTCAATTATTTATTTAATAATAAAGATAAACAGTTGTGTTGTAGTTTTTACAGACAGTTTTAACAGATGGATATTTTCAACTAACTTGGAATTGTTGTCCGAGATGCTGGAGTCAAAACTTAGTCATACTGGTAAAAAAGTGTTATAAAATAAAATATATCAGTATCTACAAGAAGGTTAAAAGTGATAAATCTCTGTTACTCATTTAAGGCAAGTTCTCCTTTTTTTTTAAAAAAAAAAAAAAACAAAACCAAAAAAAACTGACTCACTCTTTTCTTAGGTTACAGACGTCTGAGACAAATATCAAATCTAAATTCAATAATATCAAGCGAGCGGACTGATCTCTTCCTGTCTGAGTAATAGAATCATCCAAGGCGGAACAGGAAATGTTCACTCGAGAAGAGTTTGCCTTTGAGCTACGTCTTGGAAAAGGGTCAGAACACGAGGAGAGGCCGATAAGAAGACTGGCTTAAATAGCTCTATTATCCTTCAAATGCTGCGGTCCTGCAGGCTACGATCAGAACTCCTCTCTGGAACATGGGCTGCTTTACTCAATAAACTAATTGGAGATCCAGTGATTCCAGCCTTGAGGTTTTCATTTGGATTAACTTTGGTCGGGATCAATTTTCAACAGAAACAGCCTCCATTGTTCAAAGGCTCTGTTAGAGCTTGTACACAACAGATGACTTATAGTGACGAAAGCAGATAGCTGTTAATAATTACACAAACATGCTTTAAATATTCAGGTATTGAGGTAAGTCACAAGAATAAATCAAAAGAGTGGCATCAAAATAAGGGGTTCAAGCCCTGCGGGCGAAGATCTATGATGTCCTCAACCTAATCCATCCATGACCACGTCTATCTTGGCTTACTATCGTGTCAGAACCTCACCGCAGGAGTAAGCTACACAACTGGAGAAGGAAGCATTAGGGGGGCGCTGAACTAGGGGAAAGTGGCATACTCAAATATCCAAGACAATCAATTATACCATCCCTTGACATGTCGGCCCCTGTGAAAATATCAGTCACTTGGAGAGTAGCCCACCACTGGCGGCGGCATTGAAATGGGAGGGTAACACGAGATCCATTTACCATATAATAGATATGGCTTTGTTTGCTTTTTCCGGCTCACCTAAAAGGCCTTAAAGACACGAGAAAGCCCTGAGGTCCCCGGGAGAGGAACACTAGGGTAGCCTTTGAAAAAACAAACATTGCACCGCAAACTGTGAAAGGTGTCAGATTAAACAGCCCACCGGCCGGCAAATAAAGCCCATAGCCTGTTTAAGCAGGGCCGCGACACCTTGGGCGATGGATCCATGGTTTTCCAAGTGAGGGGATTAGTGCCCGCAAGTCTTACCCAAGGTAGATAACGACATGATCACCTCTTAAGTGAAAGTATTATCTGGAGTTGAGGCACATAACACTTCTACTTTTGTCTCCTGATTACATGAATCAAGGACTTTGGACAGTCTAACCCATGAGGTTCTTTGAAGACAAAAATACAGCAAGTGTAATAATTGATATCAGATTTGTGTTTCTATCTGAGGCATATTACATAATGCATCTTTGGCAGAATGTGAGGTAGATGCAGAAAAACACTTGTGGGCTTAAAAGGGCTTAGAAACTAATACATAATGAGACAGAGGAATACGACATGTCAAGCCTCCAGTCTGAGCACAAAGGGAGAGAAAAGGAGAAAGACAGAGAGATGTGGACTTTCGATTGAAAATTTCCATTTGCTGTGGAAACAATCCAAGCCAGCCAGCACGTAACAGCGTTGAGGCCACCTTGGAGCCGGGCCACAGCAGCGCGGGCCGGTCGGGGGATTCAGCAGGCAACAAATTTGGGATGAAGTCCCCATGTCGTAGGGCAAAAACTTGAGATGCCGCGAGATTTACTGCCCTGCTGCACTGGTGTGGAACGGCGGCTGTCCCACAGGCTCCGTTTAGAGCAGGTTCAAAGTGAACGCCTCTTTTTGAATTCGGCTGACCACTGCCAGATCAGAGCGCTCCTCGGAGGCACTGTAAATCTAAGCAGAACTGCGCGGGGAACATTTTTCACGACCCTTTCAGTAGCGTGGAGGCATCTGTTTTCATAGCAGATCAGATGGCTTCTACAAACACCGGCTGCTCTCACCTGGATTATTAAACCCGACGCCGTCAGTCGCCCTCCATGTCCGGCATACCGTCACACCTCAGACGGCGTGTATCTTTGGATTGAGAGTTCAAGGATCGTGGGGGTCATAAAGCCGGCCATGTTACAGTCTTTGAGTATTTCTGTTGTCGGTGTGGAGTTCGAGGGCCAAAGGTGAAGGAAAACATCCGTCGTGATGTCTGTCGTTCCGGTAGCTGAGGGCCTGACCGGGTTAACACATAGAGGAGCCCGCGAGGGCACAATGTCTGGGATTTATCTGGCGCGGGTGAAAAGGGCTCCCCTCCCGTTTGCCTCGCACTGCTGTGGACGTACAGTAACTCAATTTATTTTACGCCAAAATCTCACTGACATGGAACATCTGGTCCGTGGGACTGGAACGGGTGAAGCTGGCGTCCTGCCCGCGCTCCCTGCTGCAGGGGCCAACGCGCCGGCGTCTTCCATTTAAGCCCACCCGCCCTCGCTCTGCTCCCCTTGTGAAAGGGGCCGCCTTGCCTTGTAGCGGCCCACACAGAGGGCCCTCAAAGCCCAGGAGGTCCGTTACAAGTTTCCCCCTCCTCTGCAGGGACCCCCCTGGTGAGACCCCCTCCGCCCCCTCTCTCGCTGGGGGCCCCCCTTTCACGCTCCTTTCCTGACAGTTGACCAGCATGAAAGCTGCAGTAGGCCCTTGCTTCAGCACAGACGGCCGGCCGGCGACAATATCAAAGTGCTCCGCTTCTGCAAAAGATTTCAGCCATTTGGAGTGTGCGTGCACGCACACGCGCACGTATACACAAGCACATGTTCGCCCTGTCTTGCAGAGACACACACCATTCTCATATTCCATGGGACCAGAGTATAAAAATTCAAGGTTACCGTGTTCTCTTACGTTTCCTTTCTTGCATACTTTCTCAAAGCATTTTTTTGTGTACGTGCGTCAGTTCTCCTCTTTTGTAAATTCATAGCATATTTATTCCCAGTGGTTTATGGCATTGAAAAGAATGAAAGAAAACCCAAACAGAGTCATTTTCACAACATGCTTCGGAGGCGGTTAGGAGTTGTTTTCAGCCTGTTTTAACTTGTGCCAGCAGTTTAAAACGTTATCTTAAATGTATGAAACGGCTCACATGTGCGGTGTTCTAGATACAAATCTGGAGTGTTTCTATTCTATATTTAGCTAAAGATCTCTGTTGCAGATAATTATCTTTGCAACAGGAATGCCATAGACCGTTTTAAATTGCTACCAGGAAACAGCAACCACGGTCCACTGAAGAGTCCGGCTAAAGCCAAAGCGCTAAAAGTTTCACACTACAACTGTTGTATCAAATCTCTCCTTTGTTCCTTGTCCGAGTCATTTCAGACAAAGCCAGAGACGGAGAGTTGAGCGCAGTCCCGTCATACCTGCGGTGAGGCTCACAAACTGGAGTCTTCTGTTGCCAGGACTTGGATGGAAGTCCAGATTTTTTTTAAGACTCTGTGTCATCAAGGAAACCTCCAGACCCCAAAAAAAATCGTTTGTCATTTTGATTTTTGTCAAAAGGGTACATTTCAATGGATGAAAAACCCCACGGAAGGGAACCCCCAGAGATTCCCAGCGTTTGATCCCTGTGAGTCAGCAATGGACCCAAGGGGTCAAATCACACGCTGAATAGGCTCTTCGGAAGTCTTGTCCTGGCTAGTGGCGGCCGGTCGTCCGACCCTGCTTGACCGGCAGACAAAAGGAGGGCACTGACCACAATTGAGATGGGTGAGATTCTTTTCTCCTCCAATGGAAAGTCTGGACGTGAATAGGGTCTGGCTGCCTGAATTGGGTTTCACATAGACTTTGAGAACGAGGTCCCGGCGGGGTCAGGGTTCAGCGGCGTTTAACGCTGGCTGTGGGAAATGGCGAGCGCGGTGCCCACACAACCGGCCGACTGCCCTCTCACCCAAGATGCCCCTTAACCTCCCAGAGGGACGGACCACCAGACCAGGGATGACGGGATGAAAAAGGCTGTATGGATGGGAACGGGGGAGCAAAAGTGAAGGTAGGCGGGTGGGCTGTACCAGTAGGACGGAGACAAAAAGAAGAAGAGAAAATACTAAGTAGTTCCACATATTGCACTGTGAACATCTCACACTCATCATCCAGAGGGTGCTCCATTTGTGCCGCTTGACTGGCCTTTCCACCACCAACCCTTGAAGGTGGAATAGTTTCATCAGCAAGGCGCACGTTAAAAAATCTCTAATGCAGTGAAGGGTCCGCGATTGCTTCTTTGTGAAATCTCTTAAAAATCATTCCAAAACCAGAACAGAGGTTAACAGGAACTGGCTCATCAGTCTCAAAATAGATGTTGTTGACAAGTGGCTTTCAGGCACCTGTCTCCTTCAGGTACATGTTGTTCCCGTTGCAAACAGACCACTCCAGAGTTCCAGTGGAACCGAGTCAAGACCAACTCATCCAGTCGAGCCCGGTTTAGTTGTTTGTGTCACAACAATGTCTGAACAATGTGCCTGACAGAACCTTCATTGACCACAATTAGCAGAGTACCTGGAGTTGCACGACGTGCCAGAAAATAGAGCTGAACAGGGATCTCATTGGTCCTTTCTTCCACATCCAAGGGGGGAAGAGGTGTTGCTCGCTTTGGGGAGGTCTGAAGACTTTGTGACAGAATTATACAAGTTTCAAAAATCCCCACTTAATAACGCTACACTGGAAGACGTGTTAACGATACCTGTCGCATCGCTGACGTTACCCTGAGGTGGAGGTGTATTCACTTACATGACTGAGCGATTAAGTCACGCGTGGATTAGCAGGGGACAAACGAAGGGAATGGAGTCATCTCGCTGCATGCGGCGAGGCCGCTGGCGGGATGCAGACGCCTCTTAGAAGGCACACTGGCTTAAGCCCCAGCTATACTCTGAAACAGATGCAGACGCAGACAGCTGCAGCCGCATGCTGAAGATTGGCAGGGGTAATTTTACTTCCCTCCAGTGGTATGCACGCTTAAACCTTTGGAAACAGGCACTCACTCACCGATTTATTGATCACACCAATGTTTTAGACCCTTGACAACTTTGAGGTTCTTTATTAAATGAAAATATAACAACAATTGGAGGCATGCAAAAATGTCAGCAACCTCATTTCAGGTGGACCCCATTGTGTAACTGGCAGGGAAACTGTAATTGAGGCTTTACGTGGAATGTCACACTTGGGGTGTCATAAAATACACCTCATCAGCAAACAGAAGGAAAGGAATATACAAAAGAGATTAATGTGGTGTTTTCCTCATGAGGGCTGTGCAGTGCGACACAAACTTCCACAAACTGGTGCCAGCTGATTTTAATTTTGGTCTCCTTATGCAAATATTTGGGGCATTTTCATTTTTTTTTTTCACTGCAGAAATGACAAATTAAAACATGACACGTTAGCTTAAGCCTGTCTAATGGCCACTGGCACTGAGAGGAGTAACGTGCATCATAATTTACTTTTGATGCAAATTTTAATGACAAATAAAGTCTATCTTAGTCTAAATTATCTGTTATATATCTGTTTTTCCTAACATGGGATTTTTTTCACTACTAAACTAGAGGCTCACCTCTTTGTTAACAAGCAAATGAGCAACTGGAACCTGCTAATGGTGCCGCGTCACATCGTGGTCAATGTGTTTATATAATGCGGCGACACTGGCCACATCACACTTGGCTATAAAAAAATGATAGAGACCGACAAGGTCACCTGCTCCTCATCCATTTTTCCACTGTAGCCAGCAACACCCACCAGTTGAGGGGGAGGAGGGGGGGAGGGAGGACGGGGCGTGTGGGGGGAGGGGAGGTTTACTTGCTGACTGGCTTCAGTCTAGACGGCTCAATGCGCAGTTGACTTTTTAAACCCGCTTGTCTGGAAAAAAGAGCACACGTAAGGCAGGAGGGGGAGAGCTGCCGCCGCCGCCGCCGCTGCCGCTGCTGCCGCTGCCGCCGCTGCTGCCGCCGCTGCTGCTGCTGCTGCAGAGAGGCGGCGGCGGCGGTCAAAAAGCGTCACCGCCGCCGGAGAGCTGAGCTCACTGTGAGCAGAGCAGAGCAGAGAGAGGGAGAGACAAAGAGAGGGGAGAGACAGTCGCGCTATCGGAGCGAGCTACCCGAGTTGCTAGCTGCTGCTCCACTGTCAAGGTCACTCAGCCGCGGAACAAAAAAAAAAAAGTCACGCCACCTGACCCTCCCTTCCCCCCCGCCTCCCTCTTCTTCCTCCTCCTCCTCTTCCTCCCTCTCTGCCTGTCTGCCTTGCCGCACCTCCATCCGTCTTGTCTGCCCCTCTCACAGACAACGTGGAGAGAATTGCAGATTCATCGTGTCGGAGGTATCCGTCATCCCCCCCTCCTCCTTTTTAATCGCACAACTTTGATGGTGCGACAACGGGCGCAGAAAGTCTGCGAGTGCCTCCCTTCTCTGGAACGCGCCAATCTCTACACTCCACACTCGGCTCATCTGACGAAGATTATTTTTTTGTCGGCACAAAAAAACCCCAACATTCATGGTGCATCCAGGGGCTCCAACGAATTCGCACATTCCTCTTCATTTGACGTCCGCAGGTCGAGATTCAATGGCAGGCTAGATGAGCGGAATTTTGTTTTTGTTTTTTTGTTTTTTTACATGCTGACTGCGCGTTTCAATAGTTCAATTTTGATGGCAGGCCAGCTAATATAAACATCTGACAAGGTGCGATGATCTCATCAGCGCTGGCGACGAGCGCTGTTGGAAGTGCGGCCACCATTAGAGAGGAGAGGACAGGTTACATTGGCTCACGTCTGCTTCTGCAACATTTCTCAACCCTCTGGAGGCGAGAGCAACCCAGATTCTGACATCTGCTGAATCATTTGACGGGGCTCGCAGCAAACCATTACTGATGTCCTGCCGTTTCCGAATGCTCACGAGTGAGTGGTGCTTTTTACTTCGGAAGACTTTTTTTTTTGGGCCCGGCGATGAGCGAAAGGAAAACAGGGCAACCTCTGCAAGTGTCCAACGCAGCCTCACTTTTTGTTAAGAGCATCAGTGTTCACTGTGTACTTGCCAACGTCCCCTCCACCCCCCACTGAGCCTTTAAATATCACCGCCACCTTCTTGTACTCTTTACACAACAGGGCGACACTCATGTCCGCGACGTAATTCGATGGGACACGCTGGCGTCATGTGACAGGTGTGTGAAACACGCAGCGCCGAGGCGAGAGACTGGCCAGCTTTTGGTCCCCACCTGGTAAATGCCTCATCTTCTGCAATGCCCTCCACAGTGTCCCCTTCTGTCTGAGCGACACTAGCAACGTTCAATCCTTGCAGGTATTCTGTGCCTGCAACTTTAACGGTTCATCAATAGCTGTTTTATTCTGAAAAAATGAATGGGAGATTCGTTGCTGGTTGTTTGAAAATGATGTTTTTGCTTTGGTTAAATTTATAGAATTTTGTTTTGCATTTTGTTTGCATGTGTCCCTATTTTAATTTATAGGTTGTGTTATGTTTTGTGACTATCGTGGATGCAATTGTGGGAATATTATTGAACAAATGTGTCGATGAATCAATCATGGTGTTTGACAATTCAATAAACAGATCAATCAAATCAATCAATCAAAAAATGTTGCTGCTGTAAACCTCCACGTCTTCAAATGTCCCTGACGCAGTTTTTAAATCGGCTATGTATGACTGGATGGTTGTTATGAGTAAACTAACAGATGGTGGTAAAGACAAAAAAAGTAAAAACAAAATGGGGCGAAAAAAACAAAGACGCAAAATTTAACATTTCTATTCGTGACTTTCGTCCGGCTGATGTCCTCCAAATGAGCTGGCAATGGCTGTGTGTTTTCCAGTGACGCAAGTGCAAGGTATTGTCAGGGCGATCTTAACAAGTCGCTCGGGAGCATTTGGTGGCAGAGTTGCTCACACGTCTTATGCTTTATTGATTGGTCCTTACCTGTGCCTCATCATCTCGCCGACCAATCGGCAGCCACCGGGTAATTTAGAGCCACCAGCGTCACAGGCCACAATGACACACACACAAACACACACACACGCACGCACACACACACCATGTGCCAGACGTTTGACGAAAGTTTCAGACACTGGGCGCCACATGAGTCACCGAGCACAGCCACCACCCAGTGTGCGCCAAGACCTGCCAGTTCACCATGTGCAAAATGTGAGGACAGTGGTTGACTAGCCTTCCCTCTTCCGTCTTGGACAGTTCACAACATGGTTTGAGCGAAAAAAAAGAAAAATAAATTATCAGTGCACATTTGTGCAATATTCAGTGAGAGGCGCTGAAAGTGAGAATAGGAGAAAACGCTGCACACAAAACGTTGCAGAGAAAGTTTGAGGTTGATGTTCTTCAGGTAGGCCCAGTATTTTATGGCAGTCAGTTGAAACGTGGCCCCTGAGGCTGAAACAAGTCTGGTCTCTTGCATGTGCTAAAGAACGATTCCTAACGTTCAAATCTACAATTTAATTAAGTCATTTGAGTAATTTGCACTGAGGTGCGAGAGTCTGTCCATTATTGTTTGACACTTCATTTTTGATCATCCCAGAGCCACAGCTTTAACAAATTGTTTGTTTTCATCTCGTCTCTCAGATCGTCTGCCAACCGTTATTAAGTAATTACTCACATTCGGATGACAGTACGGCACTATACAATATATCGGCGCTGGAAAACAAGAGAGGCAAGATTCAGCATGTGCTCGGCTCAAAAGGCTTTTCTGCAGGGCAGGACTTGTAGCTCAGTGCATTAAAGACTTGGATCGGTTACCCAGCTACGTGCCTCGGGTCGAGAGACGCCGTCAGTGACGAGAGCCGAGCGGTCTGTCGGAGAAAACAGTCCAAAAAAACAAAAAAAAGCTACCGGATGTCTCCCACCTGGCGGTGGTGACTGGGATCAGCGTGTGGCGGGCGAACGTGACGCATGTTATTTCAATGAGATTCAGTTTAAACACCTTGTTCTTTGCAACATGAGCTCCCCTAATTCTCACTGCGTTCCAAAAGAATTTCTGAGAAAAAGTTCTGAGATACTTTTGGCCGGCGTGCACCTTACAGGGTCACAGCTCCCCATCTGTGTTTCTTCTGAGAGAAGGGCATAGTGAGGATGTGGCATGTGCGTGGGCGCTCAATATTGCGCGATGCCGGGATAAACACATCGCGGGTGGAGATTTTGAATGAAATGTGGGAGAACTGTGATGAACAGATTGAATATTATTAGATGTTTAAGTTTCTGGTAAATACTCTCGAAAGGTCCACTGGCTGTAAAAAAAAATTCTGCATGACACACTCTGAATGTCACTCATACGTGGCAAGGAAGCAAACAAATATAAAAAAAAAAAAAGATGCAGGCGATGACGCCCTGAATAAGATCGAAAGTTTGACGGCGTGACTCTAAGAACCCCTACTTGGTGAAAGGAGTCGGTTCCTGGTTAGGAGACAAGGAAGCAGGAACAGTGACCCCCTTTTCAGGAAAGCCTGGGCAATGCAAGCCAACCTCTCCATCATGACAGCAAGAAATGTTTCCAGCTCGAGGTGTTTGGATTCCACTCGATTTATGAGCAGCAGAGTCAAACAAATGTCTAAACTAAAGGAGATAATTTTGCCATCACTTCATTCGGATTTATGTTAGAAATACAAAGTGTCAGCGACTGTCAGAGCTATGCTGGGATTTGCAAAATCATTATCACCAATGACTGGAAACTTTTTTAAACAAACGTCCCAAGAGTGTATGGATAGAAAGGGAACTGGGATGTTGGCTGTGATTTTCGGAATAAAACACTTACGTTAATTTGTGTGTGTGTGTGTGTGTGTGTGTGAAGGTGTTTGTTAATATTGAGCGAGTTACTACGGTATCAGAGCTTTCACACATGAAGTGATTTAACACATTATTCCGAAAACCGAGGCTGTGTTTCTCCTTTGGATCGGTTGTTTTAGATCATCCATGATGGCCCATGACCACAACACTCCAATGTGGACCGACCAGCAGAACTCGCAGCGTCTGGAAGAGTTGCTTTCAGCTCGATTGCATTCAAACCGTGAGCCAGTTTGTTTGCAATGGGAACAATTGGAACCAGCAGCCTCGATATGTTCTGTCCAGCAATCTTTTGTCTTTTTGGGGACAAAAGATTGCTTGTCAATATGAACGATATGGTCTCAAACCTCCACATACTGCTGCACTAATCCGTCCACGCACGCATTTTATGAACTTCACCGTTTCGTGTGCAGTCCAACATCTGGGAAATGCGTTCATCCGCCCAAATGTAGATGCATTTCGCCTCCTCCCTGCCACGACTCATTTTGTTGTCGGGTTGTGTTGGATCGTATCCCACAACGCAAAAAGCACGGCGAGCACATGTGAGCCTGTGCAGGGCGCCTGCTATTTTATTTATTTATTTTTTGCAGTGTGAATCCAAAGCAGCCATTGGGAAATCTGCAAAAATGATTGAGAACAAGTCATTTGATTGGGAAAAAAAACAAAACAAAGCAAAAAGTCCATGAGTAGCTGCGTTTCCATTACAGTTTTTCGCCAAATAAAGGCAATATTTCTAAAATTTCAACAAAGTACAATTGCGATTTGCAGGCGTTTCCATTGAACGGTTTGAAACGCATAAGCTGTATGTTTGCTTTTGTTTGTTTACATTTGCCGTCAAGAATGGTTGTTCTATTTTTCTCTTTGATTACTTGTAAAAAATATTCCGTCTCCTCCTCCGTCCAAACATAACGCGCCATTTTCACCTGAAGTGAACTGGTCACATGACCCCGTACGTCACGTCCGGCGCTGTGTATGTGCAAAAAAAGTGTTTCCAAAGTTTAGGTGTTTCCATTACCAGTTTTTTTAATTGCAATATTTTGGTTTTGCGCAATTCTAGGGGTAATAGAAACACAGCTTGTGAAGGCAACCCAACATGGGACTAGAGGTCATCTGATCTTCTAGCTCCAACTGGACAGTATCCACCTATCTGCCCTCAGATAGCTCCTGGTGGTTGGAACATTCCTCAGATGGAGGCTTGTGTGTGACTAAAATAATAGCCCAGCGTGATGGCGGCATTACTACCTCTTTTTTGTAAGGACACAAAAAGTGACAAGGGCCTAACAATTCTACCCTGATTGACTTTGACCTGTGTTCACGAGTCACAAATACTCAGTATATTTTAGTATTATTTTCAATTATTTCCCACGCATACCTTACCTGAGACCCGGGAAACACCTCAATTTTAATGACGGTGGTACAAAAGGAGTGAGCAGATTGTAACATGCCAAGAGAGCCAAAACAGTTTAAACACCTATGATTCACTTCAAAAGCCTCAATTACAAGATGTCATTACACAAAGGTTTCTGTTAACATCATGTCGGGGTTTCCATTAACATGCCACTATCCGGATGTACACACCAGGAAATGTCATCCTCCCATTAGCCGTTGAATGGAAGCGTGCTTCCCCAGGTGATAAAAAGGACTTTCCACAGGCTGGAATTAAAGAAATTACGGATTAACGGAACAAAAAATGTTGTTAAAGGAAATGCCACCTTGGACACCTGGAGACTATTTCAATGAAACAAAATAAAGTGGACGCCGTTCAAAGTCTTTCTACAAAGTTAAAAATAAGTGCTTTTATGCTTTTGCCGTCAACAAAAGCACAGCACATGCTTCTCGCTTCTTCATGGATATCCCCATCTTTCAAAATCACGGCTAGAGCAGTCTTCATCTGGAAGCTGTGCAATAGCTGCTCCTCTGAACGCCCAAAGCCACTTGATCTGGTTCCAGCCAACGCTGAATCTAATCGGCTGAGGCGCAGCATTCCGAGAGGATGTCAGCAGTGAGGACTCGTGACGCCGCAGGGTAGCGGCGCTGGGCTGACACCCTGCAAACCCAGCGCCACACTCGGCGGATATCGCACCAGAGATCTTCAACCTCTCATATGGGACCTCATTAGATCTGATGAGGCGCACTTATAACATTCCGTTCATTCCCCAACAACTGCAGAGAGCTTCTCTGGAGACTTCAAAACTGACAAATCGCACTCAAAAATAAATCACGGAGGAACGCAGAACGATTCCGCCGACATAAGCTGCTTCGGTAATTTGGTGCAACATAAAGTAGAGCTTAAATTTAGAAATGAAATTAAAAGTTAACGCTCCGTGCGGACGCTTCCAAAGCTGCCTTCCAAACACCAAAAAGCAAGGTTGACTACCAGCCCACCATTTCTTCATGGTATAATGCGACATGGCACAGTGGCAGACTGCTTTCAGTTGGTGCTCATATATTCATAACGATTGGAAAAAAAAAAACAACAACAACCCCAAAACAGATATATAGGTGGTTTTGCAAATTTGGTACGTGTTGGTGGTGGTACAAAGACAATCAAGTGCTTTGCCCACAGTCGAAGAAGCAAAACTGACAACAATTACCACCACCCACTTGCGGACTGGAAAGAATAATAATCCGTGTGGTAAACAAGACAGATTTCCTGTCTTTAAAATTTGCCTATTGCAGCATGTCGAATTTCGTGTTGGGCAAGACACAACATGTGCAACTAAAAAAGAGGTATTTCATTAGGATTCGCCCTAAAGCACATTAATAGCTCAGTTTGTATCTGACAGATTTAAGTGACAAAGATTGTGTCATAAAATGCCAGAGGGCAGCGTGCACAGTGGAGGAGAAATTAGCGTTTGTAGTCTTTTTGATCAAAGCAGCAACAACACAATTCACAACTGGATAGACTTCAGGAAAAACAAGTTCACGCCGTTGAGTGCAATGTGCAATTAAATTGTTTTGACTTTGAAGTGGTGACTCCTGCCCATCTTGATTGTGCGTTTTATCAGCTGACCTTAAACACCCGATTGGCACGCTGGGCCACAACTCTTGGTGTGGTGAACCAGGTAAAAACAGGTGAGGCAGAAGATCAAATGCGCTACCAGGAAAATCAACAACGGCATTTTCCGCAGCGCTTTCTTTTTTTTTTTTTCCATTTGGGGACTCTTGCATATAAAAGTAGGATTGAGGTTCAGGTGTAGGCCCCCAGGCTTGACTAATCCTGCTCGAAATGCCTCTTCCATTAGACTGTGTAATCAGGAATGCGCTGCAAAGCAGGTGTGTTAATAATGCTTATTACACAAACAGCGTTTACTGCCGTCTGCTTTGGATACCTGATGTTGGTGATGTCATGACAGGCATGAAAGGGACGTAAAGTTAGCGAGGAGTATTTTCACAGACTGGCGAGTCCAGACAGAGAGGCAGAGCGAAAATAGCTCAAGGGGCAAACAAGGTAACCTCTCTCAAAAGACGCTTCAGGGGGTGTCTGCCAAGTCCCACACAATACTGTCTGCAGTCAACGTCTGTGTTGCAGTTGTATTGCACTGCACTATCTTAAAAGGTCTGTGCGCATCATCTTAAGGGACGTCTACTTAAACAGAAAAAAACATTTTTTTTTGGTGTAAAAAATAAATGCATCAGCACTGTGTCTAAGTTGATATATTTCTTGGAAAATAAACCAAAAATTCCCTCTGGGCACAAAGGGGAACGTCTGAAAAGTACCCTTCCAGATAGTACTTCTTTCTATCTGGGAAACCTGTGGCTCCTTGATGACTCGGCAATAAGGCCTGCATTTACAATATGAGTCAACTCAAACAGTCAAAAACATGTTTGCTTATTATCAATTACATTTTGCAGCCTCTGGAAAATGTTCAGGCAGTTGGATCAAATTGATCAACTGATTGAAAACTTGGTCACAGAATCTCCCATCCTGGATTTTTCTTTTCTTTCGTCATCTGCTTGAAAAAAAAAATGCTCACAACAATGTTAATTTCCCCTTTAACTTCCTGTTAATTCGAGTTCTGCTCTCCACCTCAGCGTCAGTGTATTTGTCAAATAACTGACACACCTTTGAGTGTTTCATTCAAAATAAACAGCCACCCCTGCATCTCCATTACCCACTGTTACCATGGCACTGACAATTGTTTATGCACAAGTAGCTACTTATTACATGTAAGAGCAGAAGGTGCTAAACCGCAGCCCCCCTTCACACCCTTCCCCGGAATCTAAAGTGCCACACTGCTATGGATTTCTGAAGGCATTCAGGAAGGCCCCAGGGAGGAAATGTGCTTTTCTTTTGTTTGTGAAATCATAACCACGATATAAACAATGAAAATCTAGTGCAGGGCCACTTTCAGGCGCCATGGTAACTGACCTTGAGGGTACCTTGCTTGGTTTACATTAATAAAAAGGATATTACTCATATCTATTTTTAAGGTATCTTCATGAATCATGGAGGGGGCCTTCACTGTCGGCTGGGGTCAAGGCGGTGTGACAAGTCTGGACACCTCCTTGCCAGCAGGGACATCCCCGACCAGGGGCCACTTTGTTCTAAAAGTGGAGAGTGACGGGGCACAGGGATCGAATAGCCACTTGTTTACAAGATGCTTGCCTGCTAACATAGATAAGAACGCTATGCATGCTCGCATTTCAGTTTTGGGTTGGCGCTTTAGTTTTAAATCCGGTCTGTTCCATGAAGAAAGTGAGAGTTTCACACCATTTCACAGTCAAATACGGGACAGTTCTGTATTTTAAGGGCCGATTGGCAGCTCTATTTATGATGGAAAGACATGGTTTAAATATGGTAATAATAATAATAACAATAATATAATAATGACAATGACTTCCAAAGGCCAGTCAGAAGTCAAGTGAGGGATGTGGGGAAGCCGGATCGATGAATTCAAGCGCTACAAAGTGTCTGACCGCACTCTCCCATTGTGTCCCAGGCCAGTGTGCATCCACCGAGTCCCCTGATGTGCTTTGACTTCATTCATGGGTAATGTAGCAGACAGAGTAGATTACTCCCCTTTCTTCGTCGTCTCTGCTCAGCCCGAGGAAGCCCACCCCTTCCACACCTTTCACACACTTTCTCCGATGACCTGTTTGCGAAGTAAGCACTGGGCAGTGTCTGAGTTGAATTAAAATCTATATATTAAAAAAGCTACATGGTGCGTTTGATTGTTTTGTGTCGGTAAAACATTTTTTCATCCACTCTTGTAAAATAATCTCTTAAATGTATTATCTCTTCTGTCAGAGGTGATGGACACAAGCCGGAACCTGGGTGACTGACCGATGGCTATCATCTACTTGTGTTGCTTCAAGTCCTTCAAGAGCAATTAGAGGGTTTCTGCGTTGGTTCTGCACTGTGAGCAGCGCTGAGACACTATGTAGTGTTTACATACACTCACTCAACCATCTCAGCCACAATGGTGATGGAGGAGCGTTGGGCAATGAGCCATTCATCTCCAGTCCATGGCTTATTTGTCTCCAATGAGTGGTGGCTGCTCAAACGCAAAGAGTTTCAAAATAAAGCACATGCATGCACACATGCACGCACGCACGCACGCACGCAACTACACACACAAGTAAGGAAAGTAAATTAAATTAAGATATTTTGTACAGACTGAGTTCAGTTTCCTTGTAACTTGACCACATGCACATATTTAATAATGTCAATTAATTTTATTAAAAATGTGAAATGAAAGGAGAATGTAGTGAAACTGTCATGAAAGACGATTGTTTTAACCTGCAGCAGCGTTAATAGGCTCAATATCACCACCCACATCGACGCCCCTTCCCAGACTCTCCTCCACCAACTCAGACACTGGCACAGTTAGAAACTCAGAGTGAAAGAAAGAACGAAAAATAAAAAAAAAAGGGGGGAAGAGCTGGCATATGAGTAAAGTCCACAGGTTTGGCAGCCAGTTTGGCTGGCAGAAACACAACTTAAGATGGCCGAGTGCATTTCCAGCTCGGGCAAAACAAGTGGAACTGTTGTTTGGGTTCAGAGAGGAACTGGCCCTCAGAAAGGACACGGTGAATGGGAGGTGGAGCAGTGGGCAGGCCAGACAGACAAACAAGGACACCGGAGCAGGGTGGCAGGTTTGGATGGGTCGCACCACCCACATGAGCACAAAAAAAAAAAAAAAAAAAAAAAAAAACTTTTCCCAGAGGGTCTGGGAAGGAAAACAATCAAAACAAACAGAAGGTATTGTGCATTATCTAAATGACAAAGAGACACGCGGTGTCTGTGAAGGTTCTCGGTCATCCAGGTCATTGTAGCCTTTGGGAGTTGAACTGTAGGGCATATTTCAAATGTTTTTGTTTTTTTAAATGGAATTAAAAAAGAACTACAAAGTCCAGTTGCCTTCTAAAGAACTGTGAAAGAACACAGATACGATGAGGTTACAAAGACCATAACATCCTTTTTTTTTTTTTTTTTTAACTTTTAACACATTTTTATTTGTCCTTGCATTGTAGTGCATTTGTCTGCCATTTCTGACAATAATGTGTTAGCTCATCACCCATTCTTCTGCTCTATCTGTATTGAACATGAGCTTATCTAACTGTGAAAACATCCAGCATCCAAGCAATTTCTCAAAGCTCCAGTGGCCTCATTCTGGTTAAGTGTATGTCTACCTGCCACTGGTAAACAATAAACAGCAGTCTTTGCAGTTGCATATGTCTGTGTTTATTTTCCTATAGAGAATAACTCGCCTGAGAGCCAATCACAGGTGTTCACCGGAGATACACGTGGGGACCAGGTGGAATCATATCAAGATCAAAATCAGAAGGTTTCTTGGCCAGGTTTGTACATGCAAACAAGGAATTTGACTGCGCTGTCTCTTTGCTGTGTACAGTGTGCAGTAATTTAGAAGAAGAGCTGTCCGTCTGGAATCTGATCACTCGGGACAGATTTTTAAATCCAGGTGGAAACAGGTCCAAAGCGTGACAGGTAGGAGAGCAGAGGGGCCGTCAGAAGGCTTAAAATGGCTTGTGAAGCCACCGGAGGCCAATCAAGAAGAAGGAAGAAGAAAGAAACGCAGATTAAAGCAAAACTTTTTGCATGGATATTTAGGTCTCAATGCAGCGGCACAAGCCCAAATGTCAGACGTGGGTTCAGCCAAGCTGTCATTAAACTCGACGTTGATGATAACTTAACGAGACAAGACATTAGATGTGGAGGGCTGTCGGCCTCTCTGCGAAGCACGGAGATAGGGGCTAAATCACAACAGCAGATATCTCAGTCCCTGGCCAAATGGCAGCCCGGACAGATTTTGAGCACAATTTTATTGATCCAACCCCCACCAAAGAAAAAAAGAAAACAGCAACGCTCAAGTGTTTGAAAATGTGCAAACAAGCCTTAACATCTGCTCGCATCCAAACGCAACAGTCTTCACCTCCCTCTTGTGTCTTTTACAGCTCCAACAGGTAAGGGCCAAGACAATGCTCGCACATGCTGATGAGCACCTCCCACGCAACTACCTCACTCCTAACCTCCCTCTTGGCAGTGCGCACCAATTTCCACCTGGATGGTCTTCAACTATGTGCCAAGAGTAGATCACGGCAGCTTCCATATCCTCAGTATGACAGTGTAATTCTCTCTGCCCTGCAGCAATGTCTGCAAAACTCAGACAGTTTACATGTTCGTGTAGCTACACTGCACCGGGGACAAGTGATTTGCCAAGTATTTTGTGCATTGATTTGATTTCTGGCACACACAGTTTAACCCCCGCTGACATGTGCTGTGATATGCAACAGACAGTCAAAGGGATAGCTGCGTTTGTTTCTTGTTGTTGCATTCAGCGGCCAGATTTTCTTGGTTTAGTTTGCAGTCATGAGGTATTTTAATGAACAACCCCAAACATTCAGGGGTTAATCAACAGTGTTTGATTTGAATCCAAATTTGCCTTGACCTGTCCAGAGAATGTTGCTCCTGAACAAGGGAAGCTTTTATTTATTTATTTATTTTTTATTTGAGGGGTGGGGGTTGTGCAATGTTTAGCAAGTTAGAATCTGGGATTTTTGGTCCAACCCTTGCCAGTTGCTTGCAGCCTGCACGCAATGCCAAACGCCTCACTGGTTTTCCCCAAACACAGCAGTGATAAATCACATTAATCATAAACAACCAACTCCCATCACCCCGGCTCTCCGGCCCAGGTTCATGCCACTAGACAACTAAAGTTTGAAGAGTGAAACACTTTGGTGACTGCTAAAAGGGACATTTTGTGTCTGGCTTCTGGGATCATCCATCTTTCCTTGAATCTAGATGATATACTTAGCTTTCTCTCTGCAAAAAAACAAAACTCGTGCATTGGCACGTCTATGTTTGCAACTAAACACTGAGTTAAATCACTAATAATGCTGACATAGTTGATTAGGTGACTGTAAGGCAGGTAGATGCTCAGGTCTGGGAACAGACAGTCGATGGATTCTCCAGTTGGTGTCCCCCATCATCCTTTCCTAACAGCCAGACTAGCCACAGTCTGCAGTCCTGCCCTCCTGGCCCGCAGGTCAATGGATGCGCCGATTACCCACAAGTCCTTGACGCAAGACAAATCTGAGCCCTTTCATCTGTGTCGGTGGGTCACCCCTCAAAGCCCTTTTACAGGATTGGCGCTTGCCAATTAGCACAATTAGCTTTTGGCAAGCCGCTGGGGGTGTCACATGGCACAAGCTTTGCACTGATGGTACCTGACAAGCCTGGCAGTTTAGTCATGTCTGCCATCGCAGGGGGCGTGTTGCCTGTTCGTCCCACGGACAGGAGAACGAAAATGCAACTACGGTGGAGTGGGGACATACGTGTGAAAGAAATGGAATCAGGTAGCAAAGATCCCTGGGTGAAAATAGCATTAACATTTTAAATAGAGGCTTAATTTCAAAGTAAGCCAACATGGAAGACTAAGATCATCAGTTTAGTCATTTTGTTTCCTTTCCCTCAAAATGTGAAGGAAATCCAGCCCCGTCAAGACTTCCTGCAAAGTGCAAAGCGTCATCGTTTCAATGTTAAATTACGTGGATGTAGAACGCAATACACTTTAAAGCGGTCATGGAAACCTAAACTAATACAAAGATTGTGCATAATCCACAGTAAAAGACCAGCGACTTGTATTAAGGCCCCAGCATCCTGTCAGAAATCAACAAACGTGACACATTGCTGCAGGAGAAGGCCAGATCTGTCATTAATCTCCTATTAACTGGTGTTTTTAGAGGAAAGGCCTGTGTGCTCTGGCACGCCAACCAGGCAGAGCCACATATAAAAACACAACTGACTATAAGTGCAATGCTGATACGATGACCGCAGACGATGGCAGAGAGATAAGCGGAGGGGTGACATTCCCACTCCAACCTTTGTGTCTCCTTTGGCGTGCTGACTTTTCTTCGGGCCTCGACTTGACGCCGCACTGCGGATCTTAGGCAACGGCTGTTTGAGATCAGTATCTCACCTCAAAACAAGATGCCAGGAAGCGTCCTGTCTGTCATTAGCACCATTCACCCGGCGCTGCGGTTTTCCTCCTCACATCACATTCATTCTTGGCTTCCTTTTCCCCCCAAATTGGGTGCGTTAGTAAGATTTTTTAAACCCTTCCATGCTGAGAACAGTAGGAAAAAGGGGAAGACCGCAGCATCTGTGTTTCTATCAGTGTGTGCAGTATTCAGAGTGGTTTTCCTGAGGGTGAGAGGCAAAGTGACCACAAAACAACCCCAGCGTGCGCCCGACAATGAGGGAAAACTTGCGGCAGAGAGGTCCGCCACTGGGAAAACACAACAGTTTGATTGGGGAGGAAAACAGACGAGCCCGTCCGCGCAGCTGCTCGCCGACAGACGTGTCAGAGCGGCGCACCTTGTCTGGCAACGCTCGAGCAAATCTGGAGGTCTTAAAGAGAGCGACAAGCTAAAAGAGCAACTCAATTATGAGGCCTGAATGCGAAGGAGAGGCAAAAGAAAACACGTGCTCTTCTTTCTTCTTTCCCTTTCCTGTCTCAACGTTTGTTCTCCGCCCAAAGTGGACAGTCATTGGCGACCCACGTGACAGGCGCCCCAAAACTGAGTTGTTATTAAGGCTGTGTGATAAATCATAAATCAGATTTATTAGTCAAGACGATGTTAAAAGAAAAGAAAATCTTAAAATCGATTCTTCCGTCATTAATCCCAAGAGATTTGTTTGGTGAAGAAGACTGACTAAATGTTGTCACTTCACTAAACCCAAGGAGGATTTACAGTATATTTCAGTTGCACTTCATTCCCAATAGGGACATTTGTTTGCTATTTTCTTTAAAACAAAAAACAAAAGGTAAAACATTTGAAGTAATTTATTCCACTGTCTTTTGTAGATTTACCAAAAACTCCAAATCGAAAATCGAGTTTTCAGAGAAAAACATTAGGATTTTATTTTAGCCCTAGTTGTTACTTCTACTTGCAGTTGTCAAATACCAACTGAGCAGTGGCGGCTAAATGTGGAGAGAGCTGCAACTGTGCGCCATCAAAAGCAAACTTACAACAGAAAGCCAATCATCCATGATGAATAACTCAATTGTTACATTGGTGAACTACTAATGCTGTAAGAGTCATTCCTTCAAACCCCTCACCACCAGTCAAACACAGGGGGAGTGGGAGAGGAGATTTCAATACAGATCTTGAAACTCCTGTGATAAGACTGAATGAATACCTCACTGCAACCATATGGATACAGATGGCGTCGGTGGGCTGCAAAATGGAGGGGCTCAGTTCTGGCGTAGACGTAGGTTAAAGGGGGCAGTCTGTCACAACACTCAGATTGAGCCTGATAGACAGACAGCGTTATCCTCTTATTGTCATGGAGAGCAGGGCCTGACAGACACCAAGCGCTGCGGCCGAAAGAAAGTTAGCCTTCTAAATCTTCTTTGGGAATCAAGTGAGACATTTGCATGATTAAAGAACACCGTGGCCTGGAGGCTTCACGCTCACAAAAGTAACCCTTCGTGCAAGCTGGCCATCAGGTGGTCTAAAAATCAACTAAGCAAGCAACAGGAAATATAAAGTAAAGCAATTGAAATTAACGGTCAATGTACCTGCAGAAAATCCACCAGAAACATAACATTTTTTTCCCAGGACTTTGATTTTTCATATTGTCGCCTGCAAGTGCCTTCATGTGTTCACACACCTTCCAAGCTCATTACAGCGCACCATCTCCACTCGGGTGGAAAAACATCCCTATTACTTTCACCACGGCATCCTCGTCCACAGCCAATATCCACCCTGTCACGCTTCCTTAAAAATCCTTGACGAGGTCAACTGAGTGATTAAGACCCTTCAAATGGGGTCATGGAGATCAATGATCAAAAAGAGACTTGGGCTCAGCCTCCCCCACCGGCTTCCACCCCACCCACTTTATTTCAGGAAGCCTGATAATAGAGACAAAAAGGCTGGCTAACTACTTCCCCACACCATGACCCAGCCACCCTCTTAATCTCCGGTGGTGGCCTAACATATCGTTTTCGATGACAGTCCACTCTGTCACTGACCAGGACAACTCCATCCAGCATATGAAAAGGCAATTCTTTCTCAGATTGTGCTTTCAAAGTTTTTTTCCCCTTTTGATGCATTGGACATTGGATACACTTTAATTATGCTCTATTTAACTATTATTAAACTAACATTTCCAAGTCTAACTCATTCAATTTCTATCCAATTTATTTGATCTGGAAGGAGATTCAAACCTCCTGCATACATATAATAAGATTTTTAAACCACATGTGCACTAAACAGTGTGTAGCTGATAATAAGGAATTCAGACTTGAAATCTCAGCAGTCCAGCTGGTTAGCAGGCACTGAAGTGATTGAGTGTGTATACACAATGAAGAGACGTTGTGGGAGATCCCTGTAGCACATGAAGGTGCCTCAGAAAAGCTTTTTTTTTTTTTTTTTTGGACTTAAACTATTAAAGTAGGCAGGTCTAAGTTCTCAATTTTCTTTATCTCTTTTTGGACAAAAATATGTGACATATGGCACATGTGAACAACATGAAGTGTGCGTCACACTGTGTCTGGGTTTGTGTGTGTCTGCGAGTCTGTTTTTGTCAAAACAAGGCAGATTGATGATTAACGATATGTTGTGGGGATGCGAAAATCTGTCACTGTGTTCTCACTGCTCAGTCGTGCTGCTCCTTCCTCTTTCATAAATGGACACACGGGGAACTGACGCAGCGTCTCAAAACACAATTTAACGATTAACACCGGCCCTCTGGTAGTCGCCTGGCAGAAAATGTCATCATTGTATGATGCGTTTGACTGGCTGCTCGTCTGCGAGATTCCATTTTGCCACGGTGTAATAAGAGCAATATCAGATTTTGCTTTGATACAGCAAAAACAGATGTGCTCCAATTTATACCAGGCTCTGTTTTCCTCGTGATGGCCCAACAAAAACATGGACTGTTCTGCATTGGATCCACTTGAGTTTAAATGTATGTGTGTTTGCAATGCGTGCACGTGTGCACAGGGACCTGATATTGTGAAAGGGAGGGGGGGGGGGAGTGAGGGTGGGCTTGTGACCGCAAATTTTCTGCGCTTCTGTCTTTAATTTCCGAGGGGCTGCTGTCTGACTCTTGGTGCTTAGATATTGCACACCTTCGCCCTCCCCCCCTGTGTTTACAATATTTCCACATCCGTATTATCCAGTTAAGCAAACACTGGTGCGCCATTCCCTCCGATTCGCCCCGTGAGCTCTATTGCGTACGACACTTGTTATTCAGGGTGCCATCGGTCTCTTTGTCACTTATCTCTTTCTGGGATTGGTCCCAAAAATGCAATTAAAAAAAAAAAAAAAAAAAAACTCCCTATGAACGCAGACAGCATTTTCTCAAACAAGAGCCTCTCGCGGACGCAGTCCATTTAGCCCATCCATCCAAACAGACCTGCTTTGTTGAGGTGTTATATCAACAGGGCGACCCTCCCCTTCACTCCTCCCCAGCTTCCTTGGGCCCCCCAACGGCAGGAGATTGATGTCAACAAGGAATTTTGTCCCACATTTCCTTCAGCCTCCTCCAGACCCACCCTGCTCCTGAAAAACACTCGCAGCACCAGCAACAGAGGGCCCCAGTGAGGCCTTAACGGGCCTGCTGGGCCGCGCTGCTGCGACGTCACCCTCTCTTATACCCTAGCGCTCAAGGAGTGCCAGGAAACACCCGGAGCTGGTGACACCGTGTACAAAGCGTGGGCCAGAAAACAGCGCAAGAGAAATGGTCGTGTTTGTGTGGAGGAGAGAAGCCACCTTGTTCTGTCGGCAGGGCGGCTACGGGAGGAGGGCCGACGTGGCGACGTCATTTGTGTGCGGTGTCATCGCCCGGGAGATTTAAGGTTCATTCGCAGATGGCACTCCATGCCGGCGGTGCAATATAATGTCGCTAATGTTCTCAATCAGGACGCTCTATTGAGTGCAGGATGCACCAAAAGACACCCCACAAGGAGCCCTTGCTCTTTGTTCAGGCTACATTTGTAAATAAAGATCTGGTCTTGATTGCTTGCCCGCGTAAATAAAGAATAAATTGGGAATACTGGAGCACTGTTATGGCAGAGCATTAAATGTTTGAGTAGGAATGTTTGTAGGCCTTCATTTCTAACAATTTTCTAATGGGTATGATGTCCGCATGCTTAGAAATACCGTCTGTGTTCTTTGAAAAAAAAAAAACTCCATTTTAACTTCACGCACATCTAAATAAAACTAGAATTGGCTCCAGCAATCAAAGTGGTCGGGCAGTCGCCCATTTTTGGGTTTCCAGGGAACCTCGGTGGCTCAATGGGGTCTGAATGGGAACACTATGCCCCATGCATCACATATGGTATATACAAAACCTTAGACATGACTTCTTGTTGTAATTTAAAACGACCCATCCAATAAACATTTAGACAAAAGGATTTACAAGGATGTTGCCACGGATGTAACCAGAATTTTTTGTTTTTTACTGCGCCAACAGTTTTGGTGGGTCCGATGTTGTGGCCGACAGAAAAGAGTTACAGTAGCTGCGTTTCCATTATCCCGAGAATTACGCAAAACCTAAATATTGCAATAAAAAACTGGTCATGGAAACACCTAAACTTCAAAAAACCTCTCAAATATCGCTAAAAGGTTTTTATGCTCTCATGAGGTGGTTTTTCAGACGTATCCATATAGAGGTATATCGCAAAAGTGTCATGGAAAAACTTTTTTCGCATTTACACGTCACCGGGCGTGACGTACAGGGTCACATGACCAGTTCAATACAAGTGAAAATGGCGTGTTATGTTTGGACAGAGAAGGAGACGGACTATTTTTTACAAGTAATCAGAGAGAAAAATGTAACAACCATTCTTGACAAAACAAACAAACGTACAACAAACAGGAAGCTTAAGCGTTTCACACCATTCAATGGAAATACCTGCAAATCGCAATTGTACTTTGTCGAAATTTTAGAAATATCACTTTTATTTTGTGAAAAACTGTAATGGAAACACAGCAAGAGATTTGAGACATTGTTTTACTCTACAGTCCACGATACTTGTACTTGTGTTTGCAATCCCAAATTAAAGACATGGGATTTGAAATGGTTGGGCAGGTAAATTGACTCAACTTCCCGGTACGTAAAAACAGTAATGTTGAAAAGCAAATGTTCAGGTAGTCTAAAGAGTGACGTGTCTGTCTGTATGTATGTCGTCACTCTGCCTAACCTGGCGATGACCTATTGAACACTGTAAAGATCCCATGAAGTAAAAGTTTGAGGGAAGTAGCTACACTTGCCCAAAACATCTCAAAGCAATGTGCAGTGACCCCAAGTAGGACTTGTTTACTCAGGGAAAAAGCTATTGGAAATTCCAATAAATAATGAAAAGATGCATAACATACTGCGTATATATGGCGTCTCACACAGGACTTTTAACGGACACAAGCATCTGCGGGTTTTATTTGGGTCGTGCAGAAACACACGAGGCTGCAGGACGCAGGTAGAAATGTTTTTTTTTTCTTTTTCAGGTCTGGATGCGGACGCTGCTGCAACGGACGGCCGTCGCCACTTCCCATCTTTGAGCCTTTGCAGGAACGGAGAAACGCCTCTTGTGCTGCACGAATGCACTCAAGACAAACTGGACGGGCTGCATAAATGAGGGATAGTGCGGTCGCACAGACACCTGCAAAACACCTGCACGTTCACCCCGGAGTGGTGCCGCCGGAGCTCCTCCGACTGCTGCCGCTGCGACAGCTGACAAATTTTGGGGGAGAGCAGGATATCTCTAATTGCACTTTTACCCTCAGCGGAGGAGACACGCTGCACTTACTCGCACTGCACCTGCAGGGCCAGTGCTAAAAGCAGTTTGTAACCTGTTTCTTAGATGTACCTTGGTACTTTGAGCATAACTTTCATTTAATATTAAGCAACTTGCCTCTACGGTAGAGCATTCCGACAAGCTTCATCAATAAGGAATGTAAGCGCATAAATATTCCCAAACTTCTTGAAGCCAGACTGTGCACAGATAAGGGGAGGGGCCTTCGGAAGACAAAAGCACATCTTCACAGCCGCAAAATCTTCTCTGATGCTCCTTTGCCACGCACAGTTTGTGCGTATTTGTGCTTATTTGTCAGCGGAATTGTCAAGGAAAAAAAAAGCCCATGGCTTTGGGTTTCCGGATCGTAAAGGGCAATAAGAGGAGAGAAAAGTGCTTTAAAATAACCTTTAAGTGATGACATGAGAATCTGGTCAGAACTGAAAATAAACTCCAGGAAGAGTCCCTGCAGATGTTGAACTAATGTTTGTTTAACGTATAGTGGTTTTGCCCTCTTGCACTCTGCTGTGGTTGAGTGGGCACACTCAACCACACTCTTCCTTTCTCTCCGCCATATATTTATCGCTGCGATCCAGGATATAAACGACAGTCTGTCCGCTAAATGGGGAGAAAAGCGATGGCTCTGCCGTTACAAGCCTGGCATGCAATGCACAATAAAGAAACTAAACATAAAGGTAGAGGAGGATTAAACAGTTCCTTCTGTCGTTTGGCCAAAATTTGTTTCATCTCAACAAAAGGTGACTCACTGAACGCCGAGCTCCTTTCGGTGACGCGGCTGTGAGTCAGATGATAAAATGTTTGTGTCACAGCTCTTAATAACAATGCGATGCAAAGATAAATACACACACTTTGCAAAAAAAAAAGAAAAGTTAATGGCCTGAACCAGCCGGCAGAAGGTGCAGGACGGGTCCATTTGCTCACAGTGACGTGAGTGTGTCTGTTAAAAACCCGCTGTGGCGCATTTCAGCTCGATCTAATTTGGTGGCACAGGCATCTGGCCAGGATGTGTACGTGAGACAATGATTTCAAAAAAGTTTCAGGGTAAATAGCTTTTCCCGCTTGCTCGGAAGCGTGGCATTAGTAGTTGTTAGTGTCGGAGGTGTTTTGAACGTCACGAATATAAGCGTCAGAGCTCAATTCGTTGGGACAAATGGCTAAATATAAGTCAGGAACAGTGAGGGCCGAGTCGTCAACTTCGTCAGCTTTGGCCTTTGGGTGGCGATTATCTCAGTGTGGCACTGTGTTTGCACACAGCTGAGGCAATCAATAGTGTAACTGAAATAATGACGGATCAAATATGGCAGATTGCAATGAGGCTGTTGAGGCACCAGGTTAACTGGACAAATGAATGAATGTAAGCCAGTGTCCGGTTATTGTAACGCTAGTGAGTTTTGGACATTTTACAGGGCAATGAGCTTTTTGAAAGTTATATCTATCTGCAGACTCTGGAACATCATTTTAGATTTCCACTGTGTAGGACTGACAGGGATCGACTGCCAAAAAGTGGAATAGAAAAATATGAGTATTTGTACATAGCCATTGGGGAGGTGCTAACATGACCAACCACTTCATGGCATTTCTACCATCAATGAAGTATTTCTGTGCGACTCTTGGCTGGCTGACAGCATAATTGGTTATTCAAGATAAAAAAAAACATTACATTTAAAAATGATGCATTACATTAAAGACTATTAACCACTGTCATACAAGCATGTGGCATGGCTTGTGTTAGTAAGCAAGTCTACGAATGAAATGTCATATGGCATCTTCTGGAATAATATTCATGTGCAAACAACAGAATTAATTGCAGCACCGCGCAGGAAAAACAACAGACGGCCAGAAAAGAAAATCCTTGAAATTTGTTCCAGAGTTCATGAACAGTGAGATTTACCATTTACTGGAGAAGGAAAAAAAAGCCGACATGAAAGCACTTGATCCACATGTTCTCCATTGCTGAAGTAATGGGAAAGGTCGGCTCAGGATGGGAAACTGGCGACATCACAGTGACTGTGACCAATGTCACTGCACGTGTCCCTGTTAAATGTCAACATTTCGACTGCTTGTCCAACTGTCGGGAGCAACAAATCAGAAAATCAAAAGCACCATCCTCCACCAACAGCGAAGCCAGCTGAGTCTTTTCAAGTCCCTTTGCGGCTCATTTTCCAAGGAGATACATGGCGGCGGCGAGCAGACATGTTATCCGTGAACGATATACAAAACGAAAAACCTTTCAAATCTCAATGTGACTCTTCTATTTCTGGCAGCGAGCCCTGAAGGGCTTTCTGATGATCAATAACAAGGGAGACATGTAAAGCGCGTGAGTCATAAAATGTTGTCACCTCCAAAGACGGCATGTTGCTCGGGTTTAAAAGTTCCCCCTGCCGAGTGTTTCCTCACACACATCATACATATGTAATATCCACAGTCAAGGTCAGCCGCCAGGGGAGGAGCCACCCCCCACCCCCCAACCACCTCTCAAAGCAAGTCATCAAATAGTCAGACAGAACATTGTCTAGACCAGCCAAATGCCTAATTTTCTCGACTTCTAACAGTCCTCGCGCAATATTTATTGTTTTTTGCTTCGGCCACAGTCAAAAAGCTCCTTGCAAAACCTGCCAGAGTCCTCTTTGGTTTTATATTTAGATTTTCTCTCGCGCATCAGAAGCTGATCAGACAGCGGCGCAAAGAACTCTTTGGCCTCCTGGCCAAAACTCTGGAAAACACATTGCACCACAGTCATAAAAGATGGTTTACATTATGTTGCCACCCACCAACAAGTTGAAAAAAACTAAAAACAAAAAACAAAAAAAAAACGTCTCCGGGGGTGAGAGTGTTGTGACTTTGTTAATGAGTTTATGGCAGGCCGTTCCATGCAGTCAGCCCCACGAGCTTTTCAATCATTCCCCTCGAGTCTTGAACTCCACACACAACACAGGGGAGCTCAGGCATTCACTCTCACACACACACACACACACACACACACACACACACACACACACACACACACACACACACACAAGTTCATGTCAAGCCTTCCCATTTATGGCAAAAACTGCTAAATCTGGGAGAAAATGGCGACTGCCCTTGAACCAGTATAACAGGTCTGCAGTGTATCACCACTGATTCTGTTGCAATAAATAGACAATGAAATAAATGGGTCACTAAAGTTGTGATTATCATTGGAAAAGTTAAAAATGAAAAACAAAAAAATAAATATATGTGGCACATTTTGGAAATATTGCTTTCCTATACTAAACTTTTGTATTATTATTATTATTATTATTATTATTATCAATAATAATAATAATATTATTATTATTATTATTGTTTTGGTCTTTGGAGGGGTGGAGCGAGGACAGGGGTGGGGTATGCCGGCTGGGTACCTGGTTGGGCGTCCTGGCGGCGGGCTTGTCCTGGTGGTTGGCGAGGATGAGGAAAGGCAGTGTGCAGAGCTGCGGGTGCTGCAGGGCGGAATGGAGTTCGTTGCGAGCAGCTTCCAGGTCCTCGTCCGATGAAGCGCTGTCCAGGACGAAGACCACGCCCTGCGAGCCTTGGTAGTAACGACTCCAGTACTTCTTGATATTATCAGCCCCTGCAGACGACACAATGGGTGTTCAGCCTCAGGCACTGGAACAAGTACACAGCAACCGCGAGAGACTGTGAAGACCTGCCTCTCTGTCAATAACGACTTCCTCGAAATCACAGTGCAGTCGACGGAGACGCACAAGATGTGGCCGCTTGACGACTCAACGGCTGCGTTTGGTTAAACTCTTGCCAAAGCCAATCCAGAGTGCAGCCAACAGCGCCTCTGTGCAGCTCGTCTGTTATATTTTCATGCGAGTTCTGATTTATAAACTGCAATTTTATGCCCAGATCTCTGCTTGCAGCTTATTCTTCTTCTTCTTGCACCTCTTAACAAATTAAGCTGTCTGGTGATGAAGTTATATCAAGAGACACAATACTGACCTTTTTAAAGGTCCAGAGTGTAAAAATGTTTAGGAAGCCCGCCTGACAGCGCATTTAGTATTTAGGGCACTGTCAGGCAGGCTTCCTTAAAAAATGGCAGCACAAGATGGCAGCTAACTAGGAGCAAGACCCTTATTGCTCGATATATATTCTCATATGTATGAGAACCCTTCTAAGGGCAGGAAAACCAAATTACTTGTATTGTACCGTGCGTATACACTTTTATTAATGCAATTTTACACACTGATTCTTCCTTTCTAGTGCAGTGCACTGTGCACTGTGTTTGTTTGTTTTTTTTGCTCAATTTAACGTTTAATGCTAATTGAAATAACAAGCTCACGACAAACGAGGATGATGATTTAACAAGGGGCTAACAAGCAGGAAAAGATGCTTCCAATAAGAAAGGACACTGTGATCCTGTCAAACTCATTGCCACATGAACTGAAGCTTTTCTGACAGAGCAAAAACACCCTAATTTCTTCGCCCATTCTGAGAGCAAGACTGAAAAAACGACACGTTTCCCAGAGCTGGCGTGTTTGTTCTCTGTGTGAAAGAGATTAAATCGCGTTTAAAAAAGAAGGTGCAGAGTTTCCGCTTTGCACTTATTGCAAAAGGAAGAATTATATTCCACTCAATCTTCCAACAAGGAGGTTACGAGTGAGTGCCTGATGACAGCGTCTGCCAACACCCCCTCTTCATTGATGCTGACATATCATGATGCGCGAGTCATATCCTCCACGTGACTCATGCTCCTTCAGCACTAGGACATCTTGCCGCTTTGTTGTAGAATCCATTGTGACTGATGCGTTAGTGTTGTTTCGCCCTTTAACAAAATAAAACAAAAGTTTAAGGCAGGGTTTTGAAAGCGAAGACGTCCGCAGAGCCCTCACCCTATTTCCATCATTTTGCGTCATCTGCCCAACCTATCATCTCTGCAAAGGTTGAACTTTGCCTGGCTGTACGCCACCATCTGATGAGGTTACTTCCTCACCGGCAATTTTGCGAGCTGTTGTTTCGTTACTGTTGCTCATGCTGAGGCGACTGCCAAGTAGTGACAAAGTGTGAGGCTGGGAAACGTTTAAGCATCACGAAGTGCTTCTCAGTGACATTTACCTTCCTTTCCTTCACGCTCTCCCTCCATCCATCCCTCTCTCCATCCCTCCCCTGTCCCTCCCCCACTCACACCTCTCACTGGAGTGGAAAGCTATCAGACAAAGTGGCACTTGAGAGATTGACTAGGAAGTGTATCTCATCTTTGTCTGGAAATGGTGGAATGTCCGCGGCGTCTCATTGGGTCTCGCTGGCGACTTCTGCCACCTATTGGTCTGACAGCAGGATTTCCAAAAGTGACGTCATGATCCTTTAAAAAATACTGGCAGCCCAGCTGTTTATCATTACTCACATGAGTAGCATGAGAAAGAACTCAATAATTTCCATGTTGTCCACACCTTTATTTACTTCCTGACTTTGACTTTTTATTTAAAGCATCTATAAACAGTTTGTAATCATCCAGAAATGTGTCTTGTGCATTTCACTGAGAAATGGCACGAGAGGTGAAAATAAGCATGCGAGTAAATGTGAACAAAGTTTCAAAATGATAATTTTAAGATGAAGAGGAGTGTATTTACTCTTAGAGCCAGAAGTGGGAGACATAAAAATATTGAAGAATTTGATAAAATAAATAGTAATAAAACTATTTATACTAGAACATAAAACAGACTACTAATGAACAGATGTTTTTAAAAATTATTTCTCTAAAGGGTTTTTACCTAATTTACTCTGGCTAATCCAAGAAGCAGGGTCACAAGTTGAAAAAAGAAGCTAGCTCAGTCACAGCTCGACCATCCAAGACGCTAATCTAAGGAAGATTAAATTAGTTAAAAATAACTTTTACACTGGGCAACAATATTTTGATTAAGAGGCACGTGAATTCTTAAGATAAAATAAACTCCAATCCAATTCTAATATAGTCAGGAAACGATAACCAGTCTTTTCCCCAACCTTAAAAACTCAGCAACTTCCAAAAAATACACACAAATTGAATAATTAATGAATTGTTAACTTGTTTATACCCAGAGCAGCCAAAGGAGAGATGGATTTTCGGGTGGACTGTCCGTTCAAACCACGTGTTTTTGTATGCTTGTTTATTAATAATGCCATCAAAGTTTAATACGGCTCTCCTGAAAACATCCTGATGTCACATCTATCTATATGGATAGAAGCACTACTGGGGCAGAGGAAGGGCAATGTGAAAATGTAGACTACTGTGTTCTCACTCCGGTAATACGGACGTTTAAAAAAGAAAAACACTTCCATTTGGTGACACTTCTCCTTGACTGGCGACCAATGGCGACACTGATCATTACTAGTGGCCTTGCTAATTTCAAGATGGTTTTCTTTTTGAAGACTTTGTGAATAAGTATGGCCATACTGGCCGCACACAAATCATTAGGATTACAATTTAAGATCCTCAGTGTCACACACGGCGCAGCTATTGCTCGTCAGTCCACTTCCAGAAACAACACCCACTGTCATCATCTGTCCAGCAGCAGGACGCCACGCTGTCATCGCACGGCTGCTGCAGGGCGTTGTGGCTGCACTCGTTTGATACGCGCAACACAGTTTCTAGTAACTTTAATGCTTTTCCAACTTCATGTCGACATTTGCTAATCAGTCGCTGAAACCTTATTAGAGGCTTTGGAAGAAAAAAAGAAACATCAAGTTTCTTCTTTCTCAAAACAAAAGACCCAGAATCCAGTGACTGGATAGGCCGCTGGTGGTGGTGGTGGTGGCGGCAGTGAGGACTGTGAAGTTTGCTCGCTACATGGAGGAGCGAGCGCAGGCTAAAGCACCAGCGAGGTGGAAAACACTTCAGCTGTTGATACAGCCGTCGACCTGCAGCCTCAGCTGTGTCTGTCTGAATGTAAACAGTGACTGTGTGAGGCCACGAGTGAAACGCATAGCAGTCACCCCCCGTTTCTGCTCTCATCTGCTTAATCCCGTTCACACAGTGTGTGAGTTCTCCACAGGCAAAGCATACGGCAGTGGTTGGTTACAGTAATAAAAAGTCATTTAACTTTCGCCGGCGACACATGTGGAAGTTTTTTTCTTTGAACGTGCTCCTGTAACGTCAGCCGTGATCTAAGTGCGGCACTTGCATTACATCTGATCTAATCTTACTTTCTTTCGCCAGAAAGTGAGCTAAATTGCCTCGTTACTTCATAATATAAGACTCAAAACTGAGCCGGGAGCAAAGGCCGACCCCACCCGGCAAAGTCTTTCCACTTCTGCAACAATTTGTCGGCTCGTAAAACGTGGCGGACATAAGCGTTTAATTTATGCCGCTGGATGCTGGGGCTGTTTAATTTTTCAGCTACTAACGATCTGAGAGAAATTTCAGAAGGGGCATTAAGGCGGAGTGCGGCAGGCAGGCGGAATAAAAATAATCAAAACTTGAGCTCTGAAAGCCTGCGGTCCGTCACGTCTCAACAGACGTTCACTTCGAGGCTGTGGGTGACAAAGTGAATTCTTACAAAGCGATTCCACTTTGCGGCACAATAAGCACCGCGAGTGGCTGATTACTTCCAACAGCAGGCCGGTTTGTTTTCTCTTTACTTTCTGTGAGCTTCCCTGCATGCAATAACACAGAGTTGACAAAGAAACTGGACCCAGCTGTTTAATCCGACCATACCATACGAGAATGCTCGTCACTCCTGAGCATTTAAAGAAAAATGAAAATTGACATTTTAGTGCATTTATAAACATTACAAATATTTTGTCACTTGTGGCAATTACATACATCACAGTACTCAAAGCCAGGCTTAAAACAAAAAACTGTTCTGTTTTCTGAACTTGTAGTCGGAGGAATCTGTAACAGCTCTGAAATCTGACATGTTTACTTTCTACTTTTGAGGTTTGATTTTTTTCCTATAAACATACGTTTGCAATATACATTTTTGGTTCTTGCATGATGTGTGCATTTTTAGCTGTTTTTATTTTAACTTTGACAACACTTCTGCGCTAGGAAAAGAAAGATCTCTGCGCCGCGCTGATCTACTCTGCGGTTCTCTCAAGATGATCTATTTGCACTTTGTGGATCACAACCAATCGTTGTGTGTGTGCAACCCTAAATTCACATAGTTGGAATGATTTAAAGTCAACAAACACCCAACTCGCAACCCCCCAAACACACTTCGCCTGCCAGAACACTTAGAAATTTGGAGGAAACGTCCAATTCATTTGTTTTCTTGGGATGTCCCTCGTCAGAGTTCTCACAGGGTTCCACAACTTTACCTTTTATTGCTCTTCATTCTTGACATGACTTGAATATTACACTGCAACTGAGCTGCAGTGCAGTGTCAGTCAGTGTATGGTGGCTTATATCAGGGGGAGAGGATCAATTCTCTTTCACTTTTTCACTTTCATTATTGTACATTATTACATATTATTACATAGTGCTATTCTAGCAAGCAAATGAGGTAAGAAAAACATATTTATAAATATATTTATATATGTATACATACATACATACATACATATATATATATATATACACTCACTCTCACACACACACACACACACACATATATATTTTATGGCTCTTCACTTGTGTCCGTTTGGCGCACATGGAGAAAGACAGCACTGTTGGAATAGGGAAGTAAAACAGTGTCTGGAGGGAGAGCATATTTACAATATCCGCCAGTCAATTTCAAAATCGTTCAGCGAAGGCGCCGAGAGAAATGGATGTTGATCGAAGGGGGCGATTCTTCATCAGCTGTCATTGTGCAGCATTAATGCACCCTGTGAAATGCCTTGTCTAGACCTGACGTCATGTCACAGTCCACACACACACACACGCGCGCGCACACACACACACACACACACACACACACACACACACACACACACACACACACACACACACACACACACACACACACACACACACACACACACACACACACACAATAGATTACTCCCCGAGTCTCCAGAGGTGCCCTTCCCACCTAATCCTCATACCTGACATCAGCTGTTGAATGGCTGCCAGCCCAGCGATGGCCAGATGCAAAACATTCTGCTGTCATTCAGCTGAGTGACGCGTCATTCGAATGACAACAAAGAGCCGCGTCTATTCCCAGCGTCGGAGGCCCGTCCGAGTTCAATGAACAACATGTCCGTCTCTTCCGTAGTGAACAGAAACAATTCTATTCTGAAAGCAAAGAAAAAAGTACTGCAAAGGTCGTATATCTTCTAGTTGGGCTCTCGTGTGTTGACCGCCGGCTGATGCAGACCACAAAACAGCCCCAACCATTGACTTTAAGAGGATATTTTAAGAGGACACAGTGTGTAGTAGGAGACCACACAGTTTGCTCTCACGGGAGCATATGTGTCTGATTTCAAGGAAAAAGGTCTGCTCTTAAGTTGTGGACGCGTGTTTATCTACTTCTATTTATTTTAGCCTAAGTCTTAGTCACAGCAAAACAAAGCCTGTTGACATTTGTTATTGTTGTTGCGCACAGGTTTTCATGCAGAAAAGCGCACTGGAAAACAGTCTACACCTAGACATGGACAATCAATTTCAGTCCCCAAAAAGTCCACCATAGCGTGACGACTTCTATGAGTGCATTGAGGGAATCGGTGCCTTCCAAATTGCCGACAATGACTGGTTTATTTATGAAAGTCGCATGCAAGCGAACTGAAGTGGAGGAGCCGCAGCCTGACAGGAATCTGAAAAGGGGGAAGCAGCGATTTGCGATAAAAGTATAAGAACCAGAGCAGCCAGAAGTGAAGAGGACAAACCAAGTTTGGATCTTTGAAGGCGGGCGGCGTACCGTCGGAGTGGCTTCAGCGTAAGCTGCTTTGCCTCTGGTTTAAAAGGACAGCTTGTGCTTATGAAAATCTCACCTAGTGTTAAAAAGGCATTACAAGGCTTTGCAATAATACAAAGTTTACACTCGGGAGTCGACTGGAAGTACGGTGGCTTATCGTTCACTATGTTTGTCAACTCCCGGGCGTCACACTGGCAGGTTCCTTTTGCTAGTATGTTAAAGCCTCTTGCCTACACTAGAACAGTTATTTTTACTTTATATTTAAAAATGTCTGAGCTGAGATTGGGGAGGAGCTAGGATTGCGCCAACTCGTGGTAGTTGGCGTTTCCATAAAAAGTCAAGCAAGTTTTTTTAAGTTCATTAAAACAAAATGGAAGAATAAAAACACCGTGCCGTGTTTCCACAAAGTGTTTCCACAAAGTGATTTGGTGTGAAGAAATAAGGTTACGTAAAGTCTGCTTCAGGGATCAGAGAACCGAGACCAGGAGAAGGATGGAGAGAGGATTTCAGCAATTACTGTCAACTGGGCAAAGTCTAATTATTCTTAAAGGTTTACTAGCATTGGCAGCGTGGAAAGCCGATCTTGGAGCCAAGACAAAAGGACATGAATCTAACGTACGCAGCTATGGCATCACAAATGCACCACACACATGAGAGCGGCGAGCAGAGAGAAAGTCACGAGCTGAACGGTCGCTATGTCAGAGTTTATCAAAAACTCTTGCAAAAGACCGAAAAAAAAAGATGCACTCAGCTCAATTGAATGTAATTGGAAACCAGGGATTGTTTCAAATCATGTTGTCTCCATAAGTTTTCTAATGCTTATATTCTCCTTAAGCATGCTGAAAAGTTTTATGGAAACACACTAAATACATCCATCCCAACTCAGCAGGTCCCCAAAGTATCTGGTTTCTTCAGAAGACAACGAAATGAAAGGAAATAATGAATGAAATGAAACGCCACTGATACAGTGGTTGACTGATCTAATAGAAGAATGTGGCTATTTTTCTTGATTTGATGGGAGAAAATGTGTATTTTATTTTGTTCAAATGAATCAAAACCTTCAACCACAACAATGCGTGTGGACCCGCTTCTTTCCACGGCTACATCCAATATGCCAATCACGAGGCTTTAAAAATTCTTGTTGAATTATGGGATATGTCGGCCTTGTCAAGGGGCTAATGTAGCAAACTGCCAATGAGGTGGGATACGTCAAATGAAAGACAAACAGAAATTAACAGGAAAGCAGGAAAGAGGACGAGATTTACACGACTTGTCGTCCAAGGAAGTGGTTTGTGGTCGGTTGTCAAAATGAATCTTATGGTTTATGGTTTGGATCTGAGAAGTGTTCTTCAGCTGACAGATATTTTTCTTCTCATTGCACTACAGTTCTCATTGCAGCATTCAAGCCCATGGAGGTCTGCGCTTGCCCAGTCAAACAGGAGACTCCTTGAATTTGAAGAGAAATCCAGCCATCAGTCACTGTGGCATTTCTTCAAATGTGAGCAGATCCTGTCAGGCGGGACAGTGCAAGAGGAAATTCGGCCAGTGATTAGTGCTAGAGCCTGTTCTGGTCTGGACGTCTGCAATGCCACTTCCTCGTTCCAAAGTAAGAACGTGAAACTATGTTCTGGGCAATGAAGGTTCAAAATCCACAACTGAAGAAGTACTTGTCACATTGAGTTATTAGGTGACGTCTTTTTTTGGCAGAGGAAAAAAGTGTGAAAGCTCAGTTCCTGCTTGATGGATGGCGAAAAATATTTGTTGTAACATATTGCAAATTTTGTAACGAGACAAAGCCGGTTGCAAGTCAGCAGAGTAACCCTTTAATCATAGGAGTACTTTCAAAATGATTGAAAATTACACACCGACATGTGAGTTTAGGCATCGGGCCACTGTGCTTTATGGAAACAAAGTTTAAAACTTTGCTAACATTAGGCTGCCTCACGCTGTGACTGGCCATATTGTAACAGACATAAAAATTATGGGGCTGAAAATGGTAGGAAAAGATCAGGATTTGTAATTATGGGAAAATAGTCTTGCAGATTGCGTGACAACATGGAGAACGCATTCACAAAATGTTCATCGGGACGTGGCCATGTTGCCAATTTCATGGGAATCCAGAGAGAAACAATGTGTTTTTTTAAGATCCTCACAGTTAGCGTTTCAGCATTGTGAGTTTTCAATGTTCCTTTTGATCCTAAGCACCTTTTCATTCGTCTCGCTTAACTTGAAAGAGGGGGTACATGGAATTGTAACGTGAACTTTTCGGCAGTCGAGTCAAAAAAAAAAAAAAAAAATCCCCTGTGTGGCGCACTCCGACAAGTGCCTCCACTATCGCTTTAGTCAGGGTCGAGCACAGAGGGCAAACCTCAAAGGTATTGTGTAAATTTTTGAGTTTGCGTGGCTCCGCGTCACACCATGCGTCGGTTTTCTGCGTCATTAACGCAGCGCAAAACAAAGTCTGGTGTGTTTGCTTGTTTTAAAGGCCGCGGGGGAAAATGGGAAGGAAGGGGAACGCTGACGGAGATGAGAAGTGTCGGGGACGGGACGTTACGAATGCAGCAGAATGAGGATGTTTTCATCAAAAAGCCATCAGAAACGCCTTATTATGAAAACCTAGCAGAGGAGCGTTGCGCAAGTGAAGCGACTCTCTGGACTCCGCGCTTGCGTATATTTGGAAGCAAAAGAGCACAACTTTGCCGTGTCAGGCAGACCGCGCTGGATGCCGGCCCTTCACCTCCAAGAAAACGCCTAAATCTGACAACATGTCGAACGTAAAGGGTTGCAAGTCAGCTGACTGCTTGTTTTCAGCCCTTCTCAAATTCCTGCTTATACAGATAAAAAAAAAAAAAAGGGGGAGCTGGGGAGGGGGTGGGGGGAAGGACACTCTTATAACACTGTAAAAATGGATAAAATACAGCTATTTTGCAACTTACTTACTGTTACTTTCTTCTCGCCAGCCCTAGCACAGCAAAATCTAAACGCGTCATGCACGTGAGCGGGAGCTTTTCCAGCCACAACAGTGTCCCACCAGGCTGGCTTTGAGCCAGTCCAGAAAACACTTTTCTGGAAACCCTCCGGTGCTCTCTGTCCAAATTCGGTAGCGCCCTCGTGAAGCCCGCGTGCCCCCCAGTGTGCGCCGCTACACGTCTATCCATGTATGTTATGTTTCCATCTTCTTTTCCGGAGGACGGGCGTCAGCGTGGACGCTCACCTCCCACCGTTACGAGGAGGCGGCGGCGCACAGAAAAATAACATAAACTGTTTTGATGTGCGGCAAAAACAATTACGTGAAATACGTCACAAAAAAAAAAAAACCTGCATCGCCCCACTTTGCCCTCGTACTCTCTTTAAGGACTGGAAGCCCCCCCTCAATGCGCTAGGGTCTGTTTACATGTTCCCACTTTGAGATTCCTCATCTGTGCTTATTAAACGGCTTCCTCGAGCGCCTTCCGCTTCCAGGAATAACGGGGTGCAGTTTGTACGATTAACATCAAAAACAAAACAAAACAAAACAAAACAAAAAAAAGCCCAGGAACATCTGTAAACCAAAACTCGGACTGTGACACGCAGTTGAGATGCAAACGGCGGGAAAAACAAACACGCAGTCAGTGGCTTCATGAGTCCTGTTATTTGTGTTGATAAATAATGGTGAAGAACGAGGTGATTCCAGGAAGTGGGGTGACGGAAAAGAAAACATTGTAAGAAAGCTTTGAGACGAAAGCACATTCAAAGCCCCCTTCGGCCCTTTCATATTTCTTTTTCATATTTGCTGTGAATAAACCCTAATCTAAGCTGTGCTGTTCAGATATAGACACGGTTGCTGTAATTAATGATCCACTGTACACCTGGCTTAAGCCATTCATAGCATATGAGTTCAGACAGATGAACGCAGATACTTTTCTTGTTGGTTACACACTCAGAAAACTTACACAAAAAAACAGATTTCTTACCTCCAAGTTCTTTTACATTCAGGATGGCATTTGGAAATGGCACCGCTTTGATGCTGAAACCTGACGGGGTGGGGGGAAAGACAATCCATTAAAATAACAAGGACATTAGGACGTTGAGCGCACAACATGATGACAGTCAACTTTCAAGAATGCCGGCCTGATCTGCTTAAATTGTCATAAGCTAAAACACTCATTTCCCCCAGGATATTTGGTACCTTTTCCAAACCACCAGCTGGTAAACACAGCGATGTCCCACAGCATATTTGTATCATAAAAACCTGAGAAATTAACGTGTGTGTGTGTGTGTGTGTGTGTGTGTGTGGTCCTGGACAGCACAACAGGAAAACAAGAAAATCTGAAAAGGAAAACAGTCTTGTTTTATGTTGATGTAACTGGACAATTCAATTAAGGTCTGAAGTTGCTCTGTTTCTGTGGTTGCGTCCCGTTTGAGATGCTTAAAAACCCTGAATGAAGACGTACACTGTGTCCCATAATGTCAAGAGAGGAAAGAGAAAAAAAAAATCTGTTTTTCTTTCCCTTCGAGTGTTCACACAGAAAGAGGGGTGTTGGAGTGATAATAGTTATTTGAAACATTTGGATTAACTGCTCAATGTGTTTTTAAGTACATTACAAGGGAGTTAAGTCATGAAGCAAGGAGCGGGGGAAGACACAGGAGATTTTTTTCCCCCCTCACTGTTTTTCATGATCTTCTCTCTGTAGATGTTGGCAGACTAAGACGGTGCTGACAACCGAATCCCAATCCGCAGAGGTTGGCGCCGACTTCTCGGCGAAGGTTAGCGACCAGCGAGCACATCTGAACGAGTGGAGGGGTGGGGGAGGGGGCGACAGATGTTCTCCCCCTCGATTCCCGCCGCCGCACCGGAGACACATCGACGGCCACAGGCGGCACATTTGGGACTGGCTTTATATTTAGCTTCTATTGTTGAAAGTGCACAATGACGAATTCTAAATGGGACCTCTGCAACGGCTCAGAGGCGAGTGCTTACAAAGCCAAGAGGAGCAAGAAAGAAACGTCAGCGTCCATGAGGGATGGCTGTGCGTATATGGAAAGCAGAACATGGGTTGACCGGGGCGGGTGAATGATGTGCTAAAACTGAAGCCTCCCGTTTTGGACATAGTTAACACCAGGTCCCCGGCTTGACGAGAAGAAAGAAAGCTAAATAGAGGCTGGGGAGGCAGTGCACAGCGTACCTGGCGCCAGCACTGGGATATTAAAAGGACACGCTCAAGAAGTCCTTCACTTCTAGGAAAGCTCTAATACCTGGAGTATTATTTTAACATCTGCGGACAAAATCGCAAAAGGAAAAAAAAGAGAAAAAGAGACTCATGAAAAGTACATTAGCGCGACCTTTAACTGCGGACCCTAATATCATCTGAAAAAAATAATAAAATAAAGGCTATGGGCACATACCTGTTGTGGGGACGATGCCATCGCTGCCCTCGTTGCACAGCCGCGACAGCAGGCTGGTCTTCCCGGCGCCCGTAAGGCCAATGCACACCACGTCATACTCTGGTCTGGGTGGCGGGGGTCCTTTACAGCACAGCGCACGGAAACACTGGAACAAAAGCAAACACACAATGGTCAAAACTATGTGAAACTGAATGAACACTAAGAAAAAGAGGCAAAGCACTGCAGCTAGTTTCTATTAGATGTCCCGTCTATATGTGACCAGAAAACAGCGTATTTAGCCCTCTGTTCGCAACCTCTTCAAAAACTCCTCATTTTAGAATCCTGCAGCAACTGGTGCTTTTGTTGGACCTTCTGCACGTTTGGAAGGGGACAGAAACAAGCCATGCGGTGGTCTCAGAGGGATGGGAATCGGGAGCGCCCCTTTGTGACATCACCAACAGGTCATTTCTAGAACCGTGCGGTTTGGCAAACACTTCCCGTCTGTGGAGGAAGCAAAAAGAAGCAGAGTTTCGCTGACAGGACGGAGACGTGTTACCGCTAGAAAACATTGGTTGGGTGAAGTTTGTAGAATGTGGGGCGTCCAAAATAAAACACATCCTGCTGAGCAAAACTAGAATTATCGTATTTCTCTCCTTCTCACTAAAGTCATTCCATTTTAGAGACCTTAGACAAATATGTTCAAGGGCCTCGAAAATGTTAAAAGCATGTGTTGAAGCAGTAGCACTCTCTGCAGTGTCAGGATATTTGTGGCTTTTTTGTTTGACTTGGCTCCTACGGCTGCCACAGCCAGACCTGTCACTCCATGAATCACCCGGGGGCCTGCTGTGAGAAATTAAGAGGCTAAATGCAGTGTGAACCATGAATGGGACATTAAAACATATGTAGAGAGATCAAACGTATAAAGGGGATCGCTTCTGTCAACAGGACAGGAAGCCGTCTGGACTCGGCACAGCACGTGCGTGCGCGCACACACACACACACACACACAGACACACACCTACTATATCACATTTCAGGTGGAGGAACAACAACTGAAGAATGCTTCACGCTCTTGCCGGGGGACGACGTTGCTACTCTGCTCAATCACAAAGTGACAGGAAGGAAAACACAGGCAGCACAAGTGTACACGAAACAATCCACGATTTCACCAGGTGCGTCTGGGCATTCCATTCCAGACAGCACCCTCACTGGGGAGGGACAGATAAAAAAAAAAAACAATACAAATGAGATGATGAAAAAAAGAAAAAAGGTAGAACATCCAAGAATAATCCCGCCTGGGCCTTTCTACAGGTCCCCGGACGCCGGTGACCACCAGGTCAGCTTTTAGAGGCGTGCCAAAACAGGGCTGCTGTGTGACGGAGATGCGGGGAATCTGCTTCAACAGAACCAGACGTCGGCAGAGCAACCCGACCCCCCCGACTCCTCGGTGAACCCGGCCGGTCTGCTCAGACAGGAAACATGTTCCTCGTCCTCAGAAGTGGGGGGAAAAAAATAAATAAAAATGACAAGATCAGAAACAATGGTTGGGAAGAGAGGGGGGGGGCCAGTGTAAAAAATTGATGAGGTCATTCTATTTTCTTTCTCGCTCTCCTACTTCCCTGCCACCTCGAACCCCCGTCAACATATCCTGAAATTACAAGCAGCTTCTGTAAAAGGTGACATTGCGCTTACCAGTTACCAATCGACTCGCCTCTTTCCTTCCCCGACAAACCCATGTTAATATTTCAGGGGAAGCAAGAGGTGAAGAGGACAAATAGCTGCGGGGGATGTTTATTTACTCGTACCAAAATATACTTCACACAATGTATGGCTGCGTGTGTTCGTACGTAACAGTGCAAGATTGTTGAGCAAAGTCGAGTTAAAGAGGCCAAATGTGTGCAAAGTTCTTCGCTTCCACTGGGTTTAACAGTCCTCTCATGCTAGCCACGCAACGCAGCGATGTGTGAGTCAGTGGCACCAGGAGGTCAGATGGGTGATGACTACCGCCGAAAAGCTCTGAGGCATCCAGACCAACAGCTGTGATTAAAACTGGAAGTCCAATTCAAAACACGGTGCGCAGTTCCGCCGCTGTTGGCACCAGTGATTTACGACACCTTCCCATAAAGTGGAAGTGACGCGAGTCGCGAAAACAGTCTCACGTATCCTCTGTGTCACACGGAAAACAACATAGGCCCGACGGAGGCTGAACAAGCCTTTGAGAACCACTCTCTCCTGCAAAATAAAACCCTGGATGAGACCTGGTGCACTGGATCAGATTGGGTCGGATGTGTTTTGAGTGCGCCTCCCTAAAGGACGAGCCAACACATGACGGCATTGCTGCTGAGAATTGTGGATACGGAAATAATCTTTAAGAAAATACTAGCATTAAAGCATTAATTGCGATTAGTTAAATGCAATCCATAAAGCGTAAAATTATTTTTAATCGCATTTAAAACGTACGTTTTTTTGTCCCTTTTACTAATCCGTAGTCAGCCTCTCTGGCTTCTGGTGAGAAATTTTACATTTTACACATGCAATTCAAACCGAGATTAATCACAGTTAACTATGAAGATTCTGCAATCAATCACAATTAAAAAATAAATAAATTAAATAAAAGTGCTAATAATTCAGAGCCACTACATGTGCCAGTAAACAACTCCAACACCAAGACTGTGGATCTTGAGGGGCCCAATAGTGTCAGCAACAGCATTTATTTATTAGAAACAACGAAAATCACCACCAGATTCTTTTTCCAACCCTTGTTGTCTGTTATGTTCTTGGCAGTAATAATACCAGTAAAATTTACAATGTATGCCATTTCTTTCTGACTTCTACACCAATTAGTAATTTCCCCCTTGCTATTTTAAATTGGACGTGTTGCAACTGGGACGGAACAGAAGCTGTGCTCATTTTAGAAAAGCCCAACTGTATTTTCAGGGGTAATAAATGTAGGTTAGAGGTTAGCCATCACCATTACGCCAGAACAAGTTCAAATTTCACTCTCATGCTCTCTGGCTACTGTTGAGACACCACAGAGCTGCATAGTGCTAAAATGTCTGAGCAGATGTGCGGCTACAACTGATGCTTTTTCTGGGATGCCCTGACACAACCCCAACTCCACAGTCTTTGTTGCCATCACGCCTGGATGTAATTTTTTATTTACTATTATTTTTAATTTTGCTGTCAAATGCGCTAGTAAACACAAAGGAAAATGTGCATTCATTTGAAGCACGTTTAGTATCTTCGGGATCAAAAAGGCGTGCAACTGACAACAACTTCCTACCTCGCCCGCATCGCTAATACTGATTAGCAGGGACATTGGGCAGCAGTGGAGGTGAGTGTCTCGTGCTTTCGCCCGACACGGGGCACACAATTCTGCTCAAACCTCGTAATGGTGATGATGAGCGTAAGAACAGCTCATTTTAAACCGGTCGTCACTGCAGTCGTACCAGCCACACACACAGCGCTGAGCGGCGGGCAGGCAGGCGGGCAGGCGGGCTGTTTTTATTTTTCTAGACCGAGCGTCGGGACAACACTTGTGTGCATGGCTCACTCGTGACCTTTGGAAATGACAGTCCTTTATATGGGCATCCCAGCGGAGGATCGGGCGCTAACAGATACGTGTGTAATACACACTGGCCACGGTCATAAAAACGGGGCTGCACAACCCTGGAGTGAGCGCTCGGGGGGTACGAAGAAGAGGGAGTGGGGGGGGTTCATTCATTCATCCGTCCATCCATCCCCATTCACCTTCTCCCTCCTTCTTGTTGCCGTTTACTGCTTTAAAGTTGAATGTGGTGGGGGGCCAAGAGGGTGGGACAGTGTGGCTCAGTACAGTGTGTGTGTGTGTGTGTGTGTGTGTGTGTGTGTGTGTGCAACAGTCATTAACTCAGGCTCTGTCTTGATCTGTTTCTATACATTCTGTGAAAATTTGAGGTTATTTCAACAAGAATTGCCAAAATGATTGGCCTGTGAAATTATGTTAAATCTTTTTGGGACACTCTGTATATAATTATTACTTATTACTTATGTACATTTTAGAACCTTTACTTTCTTACTTTTACTTGAACAAAGGAGTTGGATCAGTTCTTTTACTGTTTGAGTATTTTCTTTTTACACAAGTAGCCATACTTTTATGCAAGTACAGAATGTGGAAATTTTTGCCACCTGTGGTGGGAAGGGGATGGGACTTAAGGGTCGAGGGGTACGTCGGATGCCAATCTGGTTAAAGGGACGAGAGAGACACACACACAACGGTGTGCGGTGGACTCGACCTCGCCGGGCGCAGAACACCCCTCCGCCAGGCCGCCCACCCTCCTCTGTCCCCCCTGCTCCTGTTTCAAGACTTAACGGCTCTCATCGACCGAGACGTCTGCTCGGTTGCACAAGTCCTCCCCATGTTTTGACAGACACTCCTCTGCCAGCGTTGAACCACTGCCGCTGCCGCTCCTCAACCCCCTGAGCTGGCAAGGCACTTTACTCTCCCTCCCAAAGGGGTGGAGAAGAAGGGGACTCAGGTGAGACGATACCGGAGGCTCTGTGCATGTCGCCACTTGCGCGTTTCGCTGGGCTCTTAAATGCCTAATTGATGAAAACAAAACAATAAGCAAAATATGAATTTGGCAGGCGAGCGCCACGACACACTTTCAACCGCAGGCACGGGCGATGAAACGCAAGATTTTCTGCCCAAGTTTCACACTGAGTGGGTATAAATAAATTAAGAGACTATATTGTCATTATTAGGCTAAAATGTGTCCTTTCATTATATTTTTGGTTGGTTTGGTGGTCGATTTCTTCGATGTAAAAAAAATGGCTCAAAAAAGGTTGAAAAACACAGAGTTAGTGAGCCTGTGTGCAGCAGCTCAACACATCCCTGTCTGGTGAAATAGACCATGTCCGCGTCTCACCCAAAGTTGACAAAACAACCCGAGAGGCCGCCACGCCCGCACGGGCCTCAGCGTGCGCGGGGACACCCTGCTAGCAAGGCTGGCATTCACGTTGACGTCACCGTTCTGCAGGAATATCCCTTTATTTTTGAGGCGGCTGCGTCTCACTTTCACCCTGTGCCCCCGCCGTCTATTCATCCCACCGCTGTCTGTCTGTCTGTCTGTCTGGCCCCTGTTTTCAACCCCGACGCTGCTGCCCTGACGTTCAGGTGTTGGACAAGGAGGCATGCTTGAATGCACACACACACACACACACACACACACACACACACACACACACACAGCCATGAGGTGAAGTTAGAGCGCCCCCCAGCTGTCTGCTGAGACATTCTGTAGAGCACTGGCAATGCATGGCGGTCACGCACTGACTGACTGAAACACACAGACTTAAACTAACAAGGTTTCAGCATTGGATAGTAGAGGGAACATCAAAGTGAACAAACAGGCGCAAAGGCACCCAAACGCCATCTGCTGTTAGAGAAAGTGAAGTTTTATCCAACTCAGGATACATTTTTTTTATATGTAGCTAAGACATGTAATGACTCTATTTTAAGTGAATGGCACTGAGGAGAAACTCCCCTGGTCCTTTTTGGCCCTGATCAAAGGCAGAAGAGCAGCCTTGAAGAGCAGCAACATTTGAGCCGAGGACGGACGGGATATCCGTCAAGGCGACTTTCCCACTGGTGCCTGCTGCCGCTCGGATCGGGTTACCGACAGAAACGACAGAAACTCTAACACGATAAGGGAGTGATGACGCCGACGCACACGCAGGGAACTCTTTTTGTCCAGCCGTCGAGCCACGCCGCGTCTGAAACACTAACGAGATGAAACTTACGTTTCACTCAGTATCTCTGCGCCGAATCCCCACCAACAAACCCCCCACAGACACTCCGACACCTCGCCGCCTCACCCTCCTCCACAACCCTTCACCCAAAAAAACACTCGGGCTTCATCACAGGGGATTAACAGGAAACCCTGACATGACCCATTGTTGGGGGAGGCAAATAAAAAGGGGGTCTGGGTGGTTTCGCCACCACCAAACGGGTCTCTGTTCTACGCAACCGGGGGCTGCGACGCTTTTAAAGAGGCCGACAAGGGGGATGGGAGGTGGTGGGGTGGTGGGGGGGGTTGAGATGGGGTTGGGGGGGTGGGCACGCGGCCTCGGCCTTTTCACTCCAACGCCTGGACGGACGCACACGGCCACCTCCACCACCTTTCATAGCGAGTTGCGCGCAGGGCCAGACAGGGGCTCGGCGGCGGTCGTAGCAGTGAGCAGAGGGGGGGGGGGGGTGTAGTGGGGTCGGGTGGGGTTGGGTTGGGTTGGGGGGGCTACATTTGTAGGAGCAGTCCAGATAAAGGGTCTACATGAGGATAGCGTATCTGTGTGTGTGTGTGTGTGTGTGTGTGTGTGTGTGTGGCAGGGGGATGGGTGTCACTGCTGTAAATCTTAATGTCAGTGACAGGAAGACTGCTGCGGACCATTACCATAAATCTGACAAACGCTAATTTGATGGGAGGCTGTATCTGTCTGGTCAGGGACCAGTCTAGACGCTCCTATTGAGGGGTCCTACAGCGTAGCCCTGTTTGTTTCCAGCACCATCTGGATGTGGCAGTAAGTACCCGCTGCTGCGGTTCACACACACACACGCGCGCGCGCACGCACATGCACGCAACCACACACACACACACACACACACACACAAGCGCAAATAAATGCACTTTTTATGCAGTGCAGCGTCTCTAAAGCCACTGAAAGGGCTTTGATCTCCATATGCCTGGGTAATAACTTGAGTTTATTCCATTAAAGAAGAGACAGACGATACATTTCTTTGTACCCTTGAACAACAGGTGGCCCGTAATATCATCAGGTTCTAAATTCCTGCGCAATAAAAAAAAAAAGCAGCAAAGAAACACACAAAAACAGAGCATGACGAAAACTGTCCGGTGGAATCACCGGGCCAAAGTTTTATAGCTCCGCGTGCCAAATATATGCGTTTAGATTTCACGCAAAAAAACACAAGATATGAGTGCGGCTGGATGGTCTGCATGTAGCGCAGATAAACAAGGGGCAGAGGAAGAAGCACAGGAAACCACCGCTGTTTATGTGGCAAGCAGCTGCAGCCGAGACGATGCAGATAAAATGATCATAAAAATCAGCGTCAGTTAATGAAGCCATTATCTTTACGTAATGAAAGTCTGATAACATTACAGCCTGAACATTTTGTTTATATTTCTGCTCTGCATACTAAAGTGACTTGCCGCCGGATAGACTTAGTACAATTCTTTTGGAGTTTTGAAGGGTAAAACTTGCATTTCCTTGGGCGGAATCTGCTTAATTACTGCAAAGGACAGAAAACACTACAGCGAGACTACAATGAGACAAAAGCATAAACTATAAGTACTTGCAATAATCAGATCATTCTGATTATGTCTGACTTGGCAGACTGGCCAAGTGGAGCCTATGAATGGTAATCGCTGTGCTCTGGGGACAAGAGTTCACCTAAGGAAAACTTGGGATGGGTCCAAAAGCTTTGCTGGGTTCAGTCAGTGCACAGGTTTTTACGTTTGTCCCATTTCGAGGGGGCCAGAACTGGGCTGCAACATAAACAATCTCTGAACGGTGTTTCGCTGCAATTTACAGATTAGATTCAACTAAATAAAATAGTCCACACCGGCCGTCCTCCACTGTGGAAAACAAAATACATTTGAACAGCCTGAAAGGGAGACAAATAAGGAGAAGAATCTCAGAATATGAAGTCCCTTTAAGAGTGCGAACTCAAGAAGAAGAAGAAGAAGAAGAAGAAGAAGAAGAAGAAGAAGAAGAAGAAGAAGAAGAAGAAGAAGAAGAAGAAGAAGAAGAAGAAGAAGAAGAAGAAGAAGAAGAAGAAGAAGAAGAAGAAGAAGAAGAAGAAGAAGAAGAAGAAGAAGAAGAAGAAGAAGAAGAAGAAGAAGAAGAAGAAGAAGAAGAAGAAGAAGAAGAACGGCTGATATGAGAAACATAATCTGGGCGGCAGGTCTGCCCGACATGGTGAGAAGACCCCCTCCCCGACACATTTATCTGTCTGGAGCCTACCTTGGAGCTTCTGTGTGCTTGGTGACATTTACTGGAAAAGTACATTAGGCAGAGAATGGGAGGGACGGCATTAAGGGGCCCTCCCACTGGGCTGTTTTCTGTTTTTGCAAAATAAAGTTATGGCGCCAAAGACGTCGAGACACAAACGATTTTCAATGAAACGGCACCTTCGCTTCATCAGGCATTTGAGCCGTGGGTAAGCCACTCACGCTGTGTGAGGGGTTCTGTTGGGTAAATTAATCTAGTAATTGGGCAGGATTATTAGCTTGGCTACATAAGTATACTGTGGCGGCACAAATAAAACATAAAAACTTTGGTTTCCTGGGCACAGTGTAGGGCAAAAAAATGTTTTTCTGCACCCATGTAGAGGATCAAAGCTTGAGGGGCCTCCTTTTGAAGGGCCTGGAACCAGTGTGCAAGGACCAAGGGGGGTGGGGGGGGCGCCCCATCTCATAGACATAAAAAGGATGGGTGGGTGGGTGGGTTGGGGGGGAAGTACGGGGGGCTTGTCCCACTTACATCAGTTATGGCACGTTTTCATACAGCATCGACCCGTCGACAACCAACTAAATTTTTGATATAAACAAATGTTAGGGCCCCCGTTAGAAAGTGTGGGAAAGTTTCAAACTTAAGGACATTGTGATCGCAAGTGAAAGAAGCCTCCCCGCCAGCCAGCCAGCCAGCCAGCCAGCCAGCCAGCCAGCCAGCGCCTAGGCCCCATTGAGGGGAAAAAAACCCTGATGGGGACCAACTGCACAATAAATCTGTTTTCATGCATTGTGTTGAAGCTGAGAATTAGGTTGATGAGCAGGGGAGCATGTTGGAGAAAAGGCCCTTTCCAACGCAAACGGATCACCACGCAATATGGAAACTCTTTAGATTTGGTTTCTGCATCGTCTCGCATCATGTGTGAGGTTTCGGTTTGACGCACCATTCACACAACGTAGCCCATGACGTAGATTCAAGCATTTAAATAAATCTTTTCAACAACTGACTGTGAAACAAAAAAAAAAACTCCTGGACACCAACGATGAACTGCGAGGAAAAAAAATAAAAATAAAACCAAAATCCCAGTTTTACATTCTGCAGACCCATCAATAGGAGTGGGTGATAGGACTCCAGGGGCTTTTTTAGACCAACAAAATGGAAAAGCCATTAACTGGAGTGAACCGCAATCAGTGACAAGAAGACATCAGAGGGACATTTCCAGGAAGAGAAGAATCCCGACCCTTGAGTGCTGTTAGGCATTAAGGGAGCGTCAGGACGTTCCGGCAGCGTAAAAGGAAATTAGTCAGCGCGCATCAAATCCAGCTGGATTCTAAGGAGGTGACAGTTACTGTGCGGTGACAACATGACAGAATGTGTTCTCTTCCCTTTGTGGAAATTCAAATATGATCATGATCAAAATGTGTTATGCCGTTTTCAGAATATTTGTTTGACTCTAAAAAAAAAATAATCCTCTTAAGGAACGTTTATTGGGTTACATCCAGTTACATCTGCTTCTTCCTAACTTCTTTTTGAACTTGTAGATTGTGAAATTGTAAAGACCTGTGGTGTGTTTCCAGTCTGTGGCTCTACTCATCAAATCAACGACGACTAACCAACATAACATGCAACCATATGTTGTGCAACCGAGTATGAAATCCGTATTGCAATTGAAAATTATCATTTGATGCATCATAAAAGTTATAAGGCATTCAAAGAAATTGGAATTAGTCTTTGTTTTCAAGTCGTATCACACAAATCAGGCAATGTGGACTTTTTGAAGCAAACACCGGGCAGCAAATAAGCCTATTTACAAAAATTACACAAGGGGATCACAGCCATGCACTAAGTGGCCTATCAGGAGCACTTTCCACAACAGAAGCAACTGGCCACAACCTCTTCAAACCACACAGACCAGCAGTTTACACACTGTTGGCTCTTACAGAATGCCACTGGTGCCTCCGTTCTGACCCTAACACCCATTGGTTCCACTGTGTTCACACAGCCCCTGTGACATACCACACCAAAGGCTATGAAGGAGCAGAAGGTTGCGTAGGCTATGTATTTTAGAACAGTCTTCCATGACAAACGATCCCGTTATACATATACTAGAAAAAAGTCACCTAGCAGCTACATGGTAACTTCTACGCAGCTAAGAATAGCAGAATAAAGCAGACACAGAAGAGGGCAAGCCAAGCAATCTGGAACTCCACAGCTTAAACCAAAAAGAAATGAATGTCTGAAGTGACATGAGGTGTCATTCTAGCAAGAACAGCTGAGAAATGAAGTGGCTAATACGTAAACTCTATCAACGGCTGCGTTTCCATTACTCCTAGAATTGCGCAAAAGCTAAATATCGCAATAAAAAAAACTGGTAATGGAAACACCTAAAATTTGAAAACCTCTCAGATATCACTAAAAGGTTTTGACACTCTCGTGAAGTGTTTTTTTAGACATATTGATATAGAGGTATATCAAAAAAGTGTCATGGAAACTTTTTTTTATCCGCATTTCCATGTCAGCGGATTTTGCGAAAAACTAATGAAAACGCAGCTAGTGTGCCCCAAACACACTGTGTGCGCCCCATACTTCTGGACTAAACAGTCCATCAATGACCATGTTAGTTAGACTGAAGTGGTGTAAAAAGCATTCGCACGTCAGCTAATGTTCCCGGTTACCAGCTGAATATTGTGCACTTTGCCACAAGGATGTGTTTTAATAAGACAGTCAGATGTTGTGTTTGGATTATGTGCGATAAAATGTCATAAGTTTTCAATTTTAAAATGTTGATTTTTGCTTTATTTTAGTTTTTAGGTTCACTTCCAGATAGTGCACCACTTGGGACAACACTACTCTTCACTGACATTAGTTCACCACACAAGAGAGAGTAGTACATTAAAGTACTTTTGAGTACTTTTTGTACTGGCAGATGTAAGTGATTTGGCAGCCAACAGCTTCTTTTCTTTTCTTTTTTTTTTTTTTTACCATCATTATTATAATTATCATTTTTCTTTTATAACAAACGCATGACTATTTTGAGATGTTGTTTTGTTTTTATATTTTTTAATGACTGTGTCCATGAAGTTCTTTAGAATCACTGCCCAGTCTCTGTTCTGGGAAAAAGAAAGAAAAAGAAAAAAAACAAACGCAAAGGTTGTGATGTTCTCGAACCTTCTTTCATGCAGCAGGAGCGTTTGAAACGTCGTGCTGTTTGGGCACATTGGTCGGAAGCTAACCAGACATATTGTTTTAACCTTGGCTGGAGGAGTCTCTGTGTCATTCCCAGGGGCTGACTGTGTAAAGGGGTCAATGACTTCAATAGGCCTTCATTAAGCACAGTTAGTGTCAACAGTTAATTATGCAAATTAGGAGACCCCTCATGTGGTATTTGGGTCCCTGGCCTCTCCTTTCATTGCAGCCTCACGCATTATAAAGTACCACCATGTAGGGAGGGCCAGACACACACACACACACACACACACACACAAGAAGTCCCACACTGTATGGCCTTTACGTTACTTTCCCTCCTCACCCATTTCTTGTCACCAATCAGAAATGAAGTGTGATGGTGCCGATGCATAAATGGAGGCCGATGAGGCCCCTCAGGTCTCCAGTGGCTTTTCTTGCCATCAAAAGAACCTCCGGAAGGTTCTTGCTGGGTGAAGCTGAAAGCCCACCAAGTTCTCGTCATCAAGTCTGGAGAGCGGGACTTCAGCGCCTCGCCGAAAACAAAATAGAGGGGCGGGGAAAAGAAAGAAAGAAAGAAAAAAACCTGCATCAAAACAGTCAATTAAGCAAAAATGCATGACAGGCTAAATTTGAACATTGTTTCTGCTGATCATAATGACAGGCCTTTCGCTCTTCACGCACATTTGATGTCCGTGGGCCCCTGATTTTCTAAGGCTGGGAAGCCATCGGTAATTAATAATCTCTCCCATTGGGCCCCTTCGTTGTGACTGGCAGATTCTTTGTGGGGCCAGACTCAAAAACCTCAAAACCACTTTCACCTACATCTTTACACCCCACCGTCGCCGGTTGGAGCCTATCACTCGAGAAAACGCCCACCGCTGCCTGCTGTTTGCTTCAGGTACTTTGTTTAAACACGGTTTAAAAGGGGGGTCCTCCCCGTTTGGGTGTTGGGGGGTTTGTGGGGGGCTGTTGTGACCAAGTCCCCCTGAAAACCTCCAACTAAACCCATTCACCTCCCACTAATTGTGGTCAGACGGGGTTGCAAAAGCTTTGAGCGGCTGCTATGTTGGCGGGGGGGGGGAGAAAAATAGAAACTTCCTGAGTGAAAACCAATCAAACACCACCCAGCAACAGTTTACAAATCTCATTTGCTCGGGGGGAGGGTGGAGTGGAGGGGCTGCTTTGCACGTTTTTCCTGAGCTTTCCTCCCAGCAAAGCAAACTTTTCAAACATAACAGTCTCACAGCGCTTATATAATAGTAAATCAGGACCAGACTGCGGCCTCCCTTGGTCCAAACCCACCCAAGTGAAGCTGTGGGAGGACAACTGTGTTCCTTCACCATGTGATGCAGGTGTCACATGTTCTCTCTGATTAAAACAAAAAAGCTCTTCCATTAGACATGAACCCGGCGGCAGGCTACCCAGAATCATCTGGTGGCAGATGTTAAGATTCCAATATGAGGGATGATTCACGAATTACTGGTTTTCATTAAATCATCATCAAGCCACTTCCAAAACGAATGCAAGGCATGTGTTCAATGGACAGGTGATAAGTGGGTCCATATCCCTATAAAACTAGATGGGCAGAGACAATGCATCTGTCCTGTATGTGTGTGTCTTCAGGGTGATCGCAAAGCATTTAGGTGGCCGAATAATTTGGCTCGTAGTTTTTCAGAAAAAAAACAATCTTGGTGACTCAATGTGAAAATCAAAATGTATTAGGACGATGGCGTTGCAAAGAAACCTGCAAGCCTTTTCGGAATTTGTAGCCAGAAAAATTTGCCTGTCAGAAATGTTGCCCTTGGGTTGTGAAATGACGTGATTCACGTCTTAATAGAGCGAACTGGAATTAAATCAGATTGAATGAAGTTTTGTCCCATTGTTACTTAATTGTACACCGGATTTCGTGGGTTACGCAGCCGACCGCAGTTCTAACGGTTTGCGAGCGCAGTGAACATGTGTGTGAAAGATGGTGAGGAGCGAAGACAGAGGGACCGTTGGCTAAACTGGAGAAACGTGCGTGTGCGTGTGTGTGTGTGCGTGTGTGTGTGTACGCTACCACTATACAAACTGAGCAACTAAATCCCACACAGCGAGCGCTTTAACTCCGGCCAATGGACTCCACATGTCTTCCCTGACTTCAAAGTGGACAAAAACACATCACATCATGCAAGATGCATCGCCGCCGCTCTTTAAAGAGACAGTCGGTGCACAGTGCCAAACAGCCCCATCTCCGTTTGACTGTTTTCCCTGTTCAAACTGCAAATATACCTTTTATTAACAGGCTAATCCCATTAATGTTTCTGCCCATTAATGTATGGACTGGAATGCGCGACCTCTTCCATAATCCAGAGTATGTCTGGTGATCAAATCTAATCTTTAATCTACTATTACCATCATAACGGAAAAAAAAATCGGATCTGTTGTAGCAACAACAGATGAGCCAGTGTAGCGGCAGCTGAGTGTTGGGCTATTGTTGCCACACACACACTGCAGGCGTGTTGTTAGATGGGAAGTCAACCTTCTGTTTATGCAGTGTTCAGTTGGCCAAACAGCTACTGTCAATCAGAACTCACACGTTGTTGCATTTTACTTGCTTTCAACACGCAACACACTTTGAACATGAGTCAGACAGCTGCTGGCACAAAGACAAACGGCTTTAAGGCCTCCTTCACATGAAGCACATTGGTTTCCTTTAGAATACAGACGCCAATTTAAAATAATTTCAAAGTCCATTCGTAGGCTATAGGGTGGACTCAAACACATGGTGATATAGTCTTTAAACCAATCAGAGGCCTGAAAAAAGAGGTCAGTTCCTTTTTGGTCATCTATTTGGACTGAGATTGAAGTTGATTGATTTTTGACACAGAGAACTTTGTGTGCCTCAATTTCCATTTTTTTCTACCACAGTTTGTCATAAGTAACCAGAGGTTATGGCACAGAAACAAACCTTTTGAATTCCTTCCAAGCAGTCCCAGTCTTCCACCACAAATCACCAAAATCCAAAGACAAATTAGGATAGAAAAAGACAAATTCATCATGAGTTGGATGCTACCTCATGAAAAAATACTTTTTCCCCAAGTCCATCCTTGACGATTGATTGCTCTGGATGATGCTCACGTCCACGGGATGAGCAAGTACTTTGCCTTGTTACGAGTCTCTAGTGACAAAGATGTGATGGCAATCCAAATCAATTTGTACCAGGGAATCCCCAATCTGATGAAAATTTCCGATAAAAAAATGGTGCAAATACCGGAACATCATCATACAATAAATGTCAAAAACTAAAAAAAAAAATCCAATACAGAACAAATTCATCAGCAGATGTTAATGTGATTTGGCTTGCTCTGAGCCGGAAACAACTTGTAGCAATAACTCTTGTTCGCAAATACACACACATACGCACGCACGCACGCACGCACGCACACACACACACACACACACACACACACACACACACACACACACACACACACACACACACACACACACACACACACACACACACACACACACAAGCAGGAGTGGTGGATAGATGTGTGCATGTCAGTATTGCGCAAAGCAGCTTTCATAAATGAGTGAGCACAGAGGGAAACATTTACTTAGTCAAAGACGGGAAAGAAGGGAGGCCAGCTGTGCCATGATCCATCACAGGCCTGCATGTGAGACTCCACAGGTTGACCTAATCTGGAGGTTGCCTCAGACCTACAAACTGAGCGAGAGTGAGCCGGACTGCGGGGGAACAGAAACAACGTCCATATGTGAGAGTTGAATGATGTGGAGAAATTAACTTAACTGGCTGCTAAACGTGCACTGAGCTTCGAAGCTCATGGGAGAAGGTGGGGCTGGTTGGGGGTAGCCAAAGTTCCCAGTCCTCTCCAGTTAACGTAAAGTCACATTAGATGGAGAAACAGGAACCAAGAATAGCTCAGTGACATCTACACATGCTTCTTTCTTTATAAAGAGTCAAGGCACATACTTCCAGGGCTTAATCACTGATGACGCACCGGCCTTTGAAAGACTTCACATGTTTCTGGCCCTGATTAACTTCTGCTACAAGAACTGGGACCGAAGAGTGGATCTTCAAAACAGTTCTAATTCACACTTACTTGATGTAGAATTTATGGACTAGTTCATGTTACCACGAAATATTAACTGCTTTCACTTTGCCCTCATCTCCTCGGGGGTTTTGTGCGTGATTTTATGGGCTCACAAATGAATGTCTTCTCATCCACACTTAATCCCCCCAAAACAAATATGTCGTGATTTTTTATGGTAGACATCAGACCTCTGACGTTTGCAAAGATTAACATTCATCTGAGAGCAATGACGACTAAAAGCTTCCAGGCGGTGGACACTGCGATACATCCTTAAATATACACGATGCAGCCTCAAAATGAAAGGGAATTTAAGTGTAGCAGAGCCAATTTGCAACATAGCGGGGCTGATCAGTAGAGGCATGGCACCATCTAGAGGACACGTGAGGAATTTCATTTCATGAATTTTAATCCCCCTATAAAAACAATGTTTTGTTTTTGTTTTTTTAAGTCTATTAAATGATAACGTTAATCCATTGCACAAATACCCGGATTGTACCTGAACATTCAATTACACAATTAAGTAGAATATAAAGTATAAAAATCTAAAACTCAACAAATGTAAAGTTAAATGTTTTTGTTCATAAGCAGCACAACAAAAATGATTCAAAGCGTTTGCCTTTTCTTCTGCTCTACCTAAAAGTGAAAGTTAACAACCAACTTTTGAATGTATGTCTCTAGGATTCCTTCATGAAGGAGATATGTGAGAAGCAGCTGAGGTGTGCAGCACATCTTTGAATACTTAGACAGCAGGTCCACTGCCAGCCGCCAGCACCACCATGTATCTAGTGGCCCAGTGAGTGGATCTTCTCAGTGACCGGCGATTTTACTCTCACATCATAGCGCATATAAGAAAGATGTGAGATCAAGGGGGACATGAAAAAACGGAAATCAACATCAACATTGTTTGCAATGTCTTCTCACAGTTAGATGTCAATAAATCCTCTGATTTAAATACTGCCAATTTCCCCCATTAATCACTAAATGTATACAGAGGACTGGACGTATTAACACCACCTTGGGTCACCCAATTAGGTTTGTCGCTTCCCTTATCATTGTTGTTGAACAGTCAGTGACGCAACAGCAGGGGGCGCCATTACCCTTTTAATCAGCAGCCGACTCGAGCGAGGCACATTCCTGCCCTCACTGCCAATGACAATGATCGGGGGCAGCAGACACCGCGAGGACAGGCGGAACTAGTCCAGGTGGGTGCATCATCATCATCATCATCATCATCATCATCGTCATCATCATCATCATCATCATCATCATCATATGCCACTGGGTGTTTGTTGGCTCAATAGCTCGAAGCTGAGCTCAGTTTTAAATTGTTGATACAATTTAACGTACGTGTTTGCCATGCAAGATGTCCAAACAGATCCTGGTAAGAAGGCATCAGGCTGTTGGTTCAGGGTTTATTTTTAAACCCATGATTATTCATTAAGGGAGAAAGTGGCACTTCACAGTTAACTATAACTGGTGTCAATATGACCACATTATAGACAATAATACACTGGGTGCTTGTTTTAAATCATTAAGAGGCATTTTTTCATTCATGTTGTACCTTAACGTCTCTTGTAATTGCTTGTGCTCAACAAGGTGCAAAGTCAATTTTATACGGGTGTCAGATATAGTAACTGGGGCATCATCTGTGCCACCTCCATTTTCATAATTAGGAGTCCCAGAGCGAGATTTAACAGTAACTGCTGTGGAGAGTCAGTGTCTTGATGTACCGACTGACACACTTCGGAGCTCTCACTGTCTTTGAACAGGAATACATGACACATATTTCACTTAAACAGAGTTGTGCATGAGTGCAGAACGTCATCAGGCGTCATTACGTGAAAATGACCTGCCGGAAAACGGAACAGACTATGCAAATGTGTTTTCCTTTTGAAATAACAAAATTGTTTTACATTTGTTCAACGCAAACATTTATTCACTAATAGTGTCCAAGGGGCAAGAACATGGTGTACTCTGGGAGTTTGTGCAAGGAAGGTGTGAGGCCTAGCGAGTTGTGGAACCTCATCATCAAAGATGGGAAAACTCAGCTAAATGAACTCTAGAGACAACGATCGACGTGGATGGATCGCAGATGAGAGAACAAAACCATCATGTTAGTATTTGCTTGCAATATGCTCTTTCACCACTAAACCCATGCAGCAGCTTTTTCAATATTACACTGAATATAACACTGAACCTTTAGAATACATGCAGGACAGGTCATGGGCCTTGTAAATATTTTCAAAAGTTAACGCAAACATAAGGACACTTTTAGATTGAACAAATTAGTTTATATTTTCTTCTATTGTATTAGTTATATTGTTGTGTGGACAGAAGAACATAGAACATAGAAATGAAAAAAAAATGTAATTGGCTGAGAAATTTAGACAAATCAACAGATGTTAACAACACTTTAAAAAGTTGGAGTTAGGTTTCAGCTGATGGGGCATCAACAAACGATAAAAGCAATGAAATATACCAACAAAGAACGAATAGTGAAATTAATCTGAGCTCATTTGAAAGCAGTTGTTCAGAGACTTGATGAGGATTCCTCAGAGATCTGCGTTTCAACCCAGTTGGTTTTGGGGCTGTCAGCGAGTCTTCTGGCGGTAAAAAGGGAAAGAGGCCCTCTGGTTGGGATTAATGAGAGCATCTGCAGCCTGCTCATGTATTACAATGTCTTGATGATAAGCACATTACTATATGTGCCTGAGGCCATATACTCAGTGTGAAAATGTGTCCTTTCCACTGCATGGGGACAATGGCTATTGTGGAGCAGAAAGATGTTTCATGGCGTCTCAACAGAAGCCCATGGGGAGAGGTTTCACATTCACAGCTGGTGCAGCTGAGTCTGTCTGTCTCTCTGAACGGATGGCGCATTAGATGCCTTTTCAGCGTATCAACATGTTCCTGACAATCTTCTATACCATCTAAACCTGTACCATGAGTAACGCTCATACAAAGGTGCTTGAACCTGCACCGTCTCATACTGTCCTATTAGAAGACCCGAACTTCACGAAATCTCAATCGCTCAACTTTCACTACTTGCAAATTCACAGCTCAGAGTGAGACCTTAAAATCCTGCCCATTTATGAAATCTGGCATATTTAATTTGCAAGACTATTGCAGTGATGCACGCTGCTTGGAAGGATGTGGTCGTAAAAAAAAAATATAGCCAAAGGCTCCTGTCTGGTACACAAAGGCTGAAAAACCAATACATCTCTAAGGGGAAGTTGTTCTTTGTATTTTCCCAGAGAACCACGGCTACATTCCAGCACAAAACGTCCTTGACAAAACAAATCACTTCTGACTGGCAGCAAGGTTTTTTCGGAAACAGTGCTGGGGAGTGGGTGGTGACCCTTGGCAGTCTCTTAATCATCGTCCCACCAGGTCTATTGCTTATTCTGAAGTATGAGATATTCATAGCTCAGGATGGGGCAATGGCTGCTCCCATCCTGCTTTTCAAAAGGAACGGAAGCCGGCTGAAAACATATGCCGTTCTCATGCTTTGACAAGAATGCTTTATTTACCTCACAAGATTGTTTTCTGTGACACAACAGGCACGGCAATCCAAATAACTCCCGGGGATTTAGGAGAACCGCAGGCTTAACAATAATGACAGCATCTGGGCCAAAGAAGATTTGTGACATGATTATCATTGTTCTTATTTTAAAATCAAGAATTTTTAATCAGATGCCGCTGTTCCTGCCCGACATCGTACTGGATGAGTCGGAGAAAAATATGCAGAAATTCGCTAAAAGGGCCCCATTATGAAAAACTTTCATTGTATGCCAACTAACACACCAAGCACAAAAAAATACATGATGATGCAGGTAGGGGAGGAGGTAAAAGAGCCAGGTGAGGCCAAGTGAGAGAAACACTTGTTTTGTAAGGCCTGTACTGCTTTTTTCTGACCAAACAAACCTTTTTTTTTAATGTTGGAAGAGGACCAGCAAAATATATGTGTACAATCTTGAAATGGCCCCTTTAAGAAACAATGCGGTTATTTCATAAACTGCGGTTTCTGAATGATTGACCTGAGTAAAAGCAAAAAGTCTTTCAGGCGGGAGGAGAGGCTCCTTTTGGTCTTTCAACACCCTCAAAACACAGAAGGAAGAAACAAAGTTGTCCTCAGTAAAGTAGATCAGGTCAAATCTGCAGGGACATGGAACAACTGATTTAATCAAAGGCACCGAAGCTCATCTTGCACTTACCCTGAACATTTCTACAGTTTACTTCAGAGGGCTGTTCCCTGCTATTGTTCCACCTGGACACATCCGGTACAGACCTGGGTTAAATTAATTAGGAATGTCTTTGGTTTGTCATTTGTTTCACCCATCTGTGACGTTTCTGCTGAGTGGGAGAAACACCTTGTTAGTGATTAACAGTCGATGAGATACACAGCAGTAGAAGAAAAGGTTCCCCAACCTGCCCGGAGACTTTGACACACACCGTCACACATTACTATGAAATTTCTGCTCTGTTTCAAAAGATGTGGCTACATGGGACAGACGCAAGCAAAAATGTATTCTTCTTACGTTGACACATCCAGCTTTGACCCGGACGGAACAGTGCGTATGTAGTCATGAGCGGGTGTGGGTTTGTGAATGACTGTACTAACAGAAAATGCATTTGAAGACAGAATACTGGTTCTTGATGCAATATGTCACAGAGGCAAAACAGCTGGAAAACTGCCATCAGTAAAGGCAGATTCTGTAGAAAGGACTGAACACAGCTGATGATGAGTGTTCAGACTGCCAGCCAAAATCCAATTTTTAGCCCATCCAGATCCATCAATAATGTGTCCCAGTCTGAACAGCGCCAGATCCCATTTGGACACTTGTTAAACAGTGTGGACAGTCAGCCCTAAAAATTAGATTTGAGAAGGAATCTGGTTTGAATCAGATTCACCTGCGGTCTGAACGCAGCCTTGGTGAGCAACCGTTCGGTGTCACTTCCTGCACACCTCTTGACCAACCCATATTACGACTCACATGTGTCAACACGGAATGCACCAACAGTCTCCCGGTGTTTGTGGTATGTGTGAATGAGCTCGCCACAGACATGACTGTGATGTGATTTTCATGTTTCTGTCTGGAGTTCACCTGGGCAAATAGGCAATAGGGGGAACACTGTTGATACCAGAAAGGCTGGAAATCAGATGTCCGTCCCCTCTGTGAATTTAAATTCAACCTTTGTCCCCATAGAGACAACTTGCAGAGGAAATTATTCTTATTATTGTTTTGTTTTTTTGTTTTTTTTAATTGTCGCGAATACCAGTTGAGTAACAATCAAGCTTCCTCAACACAGCAGTGACCACAGTGGTCCTGGACCTCACGTCCAACCCAGGGGCGGCTATCGCAACTTTTGAGTTATGCATAGGCAAAGACAGCGTGGCTACTCACAGCTGATGAGAACAGATAAGCATTTGTCAACAACAGGAAAAGGGTTAAACCCAGTGCAGCAACACAGCACTGACCGTGGAAACATCCACAAAAGACTCACTCGGGTGCCGAAAGCCTCCACTAACATACCATCAATCTGACCACCAATGTCAGCTAAATACAGCCGGGTAATTTCCTTCCAGCTTTATCCAAACAGTCCAGTCTTCCAGCAGCTGACCTGTTGTACAATTTAGATATTTCTCCTTTTGTCTAAAGAATTGTGGACATTTTAGCCTTGGTTGAACCATCACCTGGAGGAACAGCAGTCTTTCGGAGTAAATGATGGGTCACAGGCCAGAGATACAGCGTCTTTCCTCTCCATTAAGACATGATGAGGTTGCAGTGAAACGGTTAGTACGAACACCCGGTTCCTTGATGGCAGACACACCTCAAAAACACTGGTCCAAAAGCTGCAGATTTGGTTGATGCCAACCAAAGGTCACCACGCTTAGGGGTGCCGCTGACAACGAGAACTTTTTCAAAAATCAAGCTGAGGTCCTGGCGCGACATCTCAATCAGTTGCTCCAGTCTGATGGGCAGTTCTACACGAAAAGCACTGGGGAATATGACCGGGGATAAATATGGACTTTGTCCATTTTATGCAACTTTTAACATCCACAGTGTGAGTGGGTGAGAACATTCAAAATGGAAAAAGTGGAGTCAAAGGTTTTAAAAATAAGGTATACTAAAATGTGCCAAGAAATGACTAGATGAAATTGGAAATGAGGAAGTTGAGGAAATGGAGTTACTAAGAAATGAGAGGAGCATTTTGATTTCCCCAGTGGTAAAAGCATCCCCTCTAGTGAACGCATTTCCAGATACGGTGTTTTTTTTTAATTGCAATCCTGATAAAAAAAAATTTACATTTTGGGCATTTAATAAATTATATAACTCCACAAAATGAGACGTAGGTGTCTAATTTTGTCCCACTGATACTGAGGTGACTCAGCTGAGGTTTGATTTGTTATTCCTGCAAGCCACTAAAAATTCATGTCCTCCTCCGTTGACTCCAGTCTTACTCATATCGATCCTCATTCTAAGCGCTCTCTTATCCCACAGTGCATCTTAGTGAGAGGCTGAAAACTAGCCAGTCTTCTTTAATGCCAGAGAGCACTGATTGCACCGTTTGAAATTAGTTTGAGGAGGACCTCATAATGTCTATTCTTCAGTTTCAGTTCAAATGGCCTAAATTAATTTTTAGAAACAATAAACATCTAGGATTCCTGATAGTTTCCAAGTTCAATGGTCCATTTTCAACACTGTTTCACATTTTGTGTTTGCTTATATTTTTTTATCCAGAACAATTCTTTGAGATGGACATTCATAATTTTAGACCGAGACGTAAATATTCTGGGATCACATCAATAAAAACAAAGGTAAAAATAAGCTTGCCAAGTTGAATGACAGTAAGTAACATTTTCTTCTGTCAATTACGCATTTCACCTTTTTTCATTTTCGATACACTTTGAAACGATTCATCTATCTTTAGGATGGAAGTCAGGCAATAGTAAACAGCTTGGGCACAATTCAACTACAAGCATCTTTATTTTATTTACCACTGCATTGCCAGATAGATCCTAAACAGTATTGCTACGGCTTACACTTGGCCTGTAGTGTAGCAGTTAACAGGCGCTCTGTCTCAGACTCTTCCTTTATGAGAAGACTCTCTGTTATTGTTTCTTAAGAAAGCTTCACGAGCTGGTCAGGGAATAACCAGGAGCCTGGCAATGCACAACATGACTCATCAGACCTGGTTACTAGACAACTATTTGCAAGACATTTAATGTAGGCACTTAAATTAAGTTCTAAAAGCAATAATGAGGATTAAGGGGGGTTTTCTAACTCAGAATGATCACATTGCTTAGTGTGAACACTGAACAGTGGGCGTATATTAAACAACAGTGTACCTGACACACTCAAGTGTCACAAAAAATGGATTTTTAAGTTCTTTCAACGCAGTAACGTCACATGTGCAGCATTTGCTCGGGTAGCAACGCATCACATTCATGGATCCATTCATAAACACACTGGATTAACACTGCTTGAAGTACAACCATTGACCACTCCGGTTGCTAGGAGCTACGGAGGGGGGGACAAAAGGGCCACAATCTATCTCTGTATCCTATTGTCGGAGAAACTGCCATGAGTGAAAGACCGATTCTTCCTCATATGCTTCATTTGCATCTCTGTCCTCATGTCCACGTATACATTTTGTGCATGGTTAACACCAACTAGTAGAAATCAGAGTATACTGTATACAGTACACATGCAAGGACCAAGAAACAGTGTGGAAGCAGCAGCAGCTGTCGCTTGGTCAATAATTGTTACAAAACACAAACAGCAGAGCTAGAACGGTGGTGAAGCTAACACTATTAACACCAGCAAACGTTTCAAACACAATCGCCGTTGTGGTCTCAGAAAAACGAGAGCAGCCCACAAGTATTCTCTTACCGTGTACAGCCCAATCCTGCACAAGGCAAGGGAGAGCTGCATGTGCTCCGACATCGTGTTCGGCAACCAGCGTAACTCCCGGCAACAAACAAGCCGAGCCCTCTGGAGTAAGTGAACAGACAGTGGAGTATCAGGTCAACAACACGGGTCCAGCCCATCGCTGTCTCGCTGTCAGCTGACCCCGAGCCGCGTCTTGTAAGCCTGTGAGCTTTTCACGGGGGTTTTGCTAAGACCGTAGATGAGCGTGATTTAAGGTCATCTCTTGTTTATCCCCTTATACTCATTCAGGGGGGGAAAAAACAGAAAGGAAGCAACAAAAAAATACACAGGGATCAACGAGGATGAGCAGACAGACACAAACCTGAGATTAGTTTGTAAGAGGTTGTCTCTCCTCAGAGATTAAGGGCTCTGTTACTACTGGGGATCCAAAATAAGACTACAAATTGGATTAGTCACCATCATCAACCCACACTGCCCGCACTGTACCGCCGGCTTTATGAAGTGTGACAATCACTGCTTTTTATGCATGGAAGAGGCTGAGGGTTGTGGACCACTGGGGCTTTGGCGCAGTCACCGGGATTTCAATACCTGTTGTGGACTGCTTTGTCGGATGCCCGTCCGCTCTGGGATGAACTGTGAGTCACGTCGAAATAGCTTGTTTAGCCTAGCTCGGCTCTCCGCCACCGACTGCCAATGTGCTGCAGGCCTGCCCACTACGGGTCAGGCGATTCTAATGTCAACCTGACAATTATTAAATAACAGAGAGTGCTGTGACTAATTCTCAACCGTGAAACAATTGATGGATGCGGGCAGCAGGCACCACTTTTGGGGGATTGCAGCGATTTAGTGTAATGACAGAGAGGCACAAAGAACATTGCTCTCATCGCAGTCTTAATCAGCCAGACTTGGCATTTTACAAACCACAACTTGTGTCAAATCTCATCCGTGATCCGACACGTGGTCGATACTCACAGCGCATTTTCTATTGCAAAGTGACTCCTTACATAACAGATGAAGAATGTAAAAGATTATTTCAACAATTCCCAGAAGTCAGAAAGTTATGCTTTGGTTAAAAAAAAACAAAAAAAGACTCCTATTAAACATCTACTTAGTAAACTGTAACCTTAACATAATCAAAAAGTAGAAACATAATGAAAATGCGAACTCAGCAACAACCCAAAATAACTACTCTGGAAACACGACAAAGGTTTACCATGTAGACACAAACCGTAACGAGTACATGCTGCCAGCACATTAAAATCTACAATGTCAGGTTTTTTAATGAGTGAAGGAATTACGGTCATGACTGGAGCAATATTTTGCAAGACTATCAGCACAAGCATTTGCACAAAAGAAAAGCAAGTTCCCCTAGGAAAAAAAGGTGCTAAAAATTCTTTGATTTTTTTGTTTTTCCAGCATGCCAGCGCCAGCAAGGTGTGGAGCTCACGGTCAGTTAGAGGGCAAATCTGGGAGTGAAAAAATAACAGGAGCATTGTTGAAAAGGTGATCCAGCTGCACGCTGCCAGAAAACCCCCGTCACTTCTCTTTCCGGCGTTCCCAACCTTCTACAGCATGCTGTGTGCCCTTGGAAACCACATCCACTCTGCGTAACACACTTTAGCAACTTAGACCCACAGCAGGCTTGTGTTCAAACCCCTGGCCACTTGGTGGCAGTGTTGCCGGCCCAATGTCAGGAAACTGAACTGAGAAAAAAAAAGGGTGACACAGCAGAGCGAGACACTGAACTACAATCATATATATTTTGATACATATGCTGTTAAATTACATTGCCAGTCATTGAAATTCAGCATTAGGTGATCACAGTGAAATAAAATCAAAATCAGATTTTACTCTGGCCAATTGGGTCATTCAAACCTAAAGTTACCTTGGGATACTGAACAGACTAAAGTGAGTTTGTGGCTTTTATTGTTCAGTAGTTCATGGCTATGCTAAGATTAGGCTTCATCCAATATTACGCAATCATCGCACTTCACCTTCTGTTCAGGGAGCTTAGTTTGTTGTATATAACAAAGGCCTTTTTGGCCAGTGTTGAAAACGCAACACTTCTGAGATTGTTGGTTGCGCAGGCTGTCTAACTACACATTATACTGTGTTACAGCATGCAGTGTTCTGCAATAAGAAACAACTAACATGTAATTCAAGACACTTTTAGTCTCCCAGTCTCAACTAAAAACTTTGTAAATATTTGTTCTGTCTGCTGGTGGACATATTTTTCAAGTAACAAAGTCCACAATAGCGGTAGAAATCCGACCATGACATTATGAAAAGGGTCCAAAAAAAAAAAAAATTTTTTTTTTTTTTTTAATGCTGTCAAAGAGCCCAAAAGGAAAAGAAAATTGCAGGTAGTGTGGGTAATTCCTTGAGACTCTATAAACAGGTGCTGGGCCACTCTCCTGACTTAACTATTAATAGTAGTAACAGCTGAAAAACTGGTGTCTGGGCTTACAAACTAAACTCAAGAGACCAAAAGTTAAATGAAATCCCTTTAATGATTATAGCATGGAAAAGTGTTTTCAACAAAAAAAATAGATTGGGTATATTAATGAATTGAATGTAGACAAAATATACATTTAAAAAAAACTATTAAAAATAGTATACAACATAAATCAAGAGTCTGAAAAAAAATAATCTGATACAAGAAAAGCAGCTTCTGCTCAATATGTTCTTAAATAAAAAAAGAATTTGAGCAGGAGAGAGGTTGAGCGGGACGACCGGAGATGCGCTGAGGTCTATTCTCAGAGGAAGCTCTTTCAGTTAACGGTGACAGCCATCATTACCATATGGCCTAAGGCCATTTCTCAAGGGTGGCTGTCACTGAGTCTTTCTCATGAGCGAAAATTCCACTTTGACGCAGCGTATTGCTTGTCACCTGACTTATGCCAAGAGGGTCTGGAGTGGACCACAGGGTCGCAATTGAATGTCACACACCAGATGAAATGTGCGTTTTTGTGCAACGCGATTTATTTGTCACGCTGATGTTTTTAACCTGGGGCGGCAAAAATAATGGCAGTGGATGGATATCACAGGCTTGTGCCTTCAATCGCAATTACATCCAAGCAGTGCAAAAAAGGGCTTGACAATACTACGACGAAAAAAGAAGACAAAGAGTGCAGTGGTGTGTTATAAATATGTCTTTTCAAGTAAAAGCATCAGTGCTATATGTGCTATAGGGCACCTCTAATCATTCCAGAAGCCACTGGAGCATACTATTCATCATCCAAATATTACTTCCGGTTATTAATCCTGTATTATTAATTATTACTAGTAGTGCTACGAGTAGTAGTAGTAGTAGTAGTAGTAGTAAATAATAATAATAATATTGAATTAAAAAAATAGGATAGAGACGCATTATTTCTGAGAAATGAAAGAAAAGTTAATTTTAAGTAATGAGAACTGCAAGTAGAATTGGGAGAACTTTACAGGTGTTTGGGCAGGATATAGTTAGTGATTTTATAATATGCGGAAAATAATCAATGGTGGGAGTTTTTATATGGTGAGTGCAGCATAAATAATTCTTAATATTTGGGGCTTTGCAATCCAACCTTTGACAAACTATTGTGTTTCCAAAGAGTAAACATTAAGTTTGAGCAAATAAACCAAAACTGGACAAAAGGTGGATCTTAGTTGCTGTTTGTTATTATCGTATTATGTCCTGCTCAACGAACATGTGTAATTGTCAATGAACTGGTCACACTGTAACAGTAAGCAATATATCACTCTGTCATTGCTTAAGTTTTATCTAGCTTTTCTACACCAACTTTGCAGGAGCACAATCTTTTATTAATCCTCAGCTGTCTACAGCCGTAAGCCAAACCACAGTTATTACAAGGCACTATGGAATCAGTGTGGGGTTCCATCCTTATTTATTCATAATACACCCACAGGTAATAGCTAATTTGAAGCACATGTATTGTATGAAAAGGAGCGCTGCAGTTTGAAAATGTTTCAGTTACGAGCCCTCGCTAGTTTTCAGGGGAGGAAGGGACAGAGTTCTGGCCTGGGTTTTGTGCCAGGTCCCCAGCGTTTCACAGCAGGAGAGGAGGCCCTGCGTCTGTTGAGTCCCTGACCTTCGAGGACAGCCGAGCACTTTGGTCCAGCAGTGCACAGAGTTACAGCTGCGCCTTCTGCAAGAACACTGTTTGTCATGGAATTTTTTTTTTTTTCCCGATCTTTACAAAAACAAGTGTTTCGCCTCAAGTATGCAAACCATGATTACACTTGACCAAACTGAAATGCGTAAAGTTAGAAGCAGCTTGTCTGGAGGTAAACAAATGATGTCAGGAAACTAAATTCTGTTCAAGAACAAGAATACTGTTGTTTTCGATCTACCTTTGTTTCTATAAAAGGATTTATGTCTCTCGCAGAAGAATTTCTCTGTTCCAAGTAAGGGGCCATTACTGGGCTGTGTGCTAATCTGTAAACTTGAAGACAGCATTCCTGGCGGCACATTTCTGGACTTTGTAATCATGTGTAATGTTCCAGTGAAGCAGAAGTTCAAAGTTCCTTTCGGGACCCGAATCTTGACATTACTCTCAAGACAGTTTGACTCAATCAAGGCCTTTAAATTTAAAGGTTGTCCCGCTATGAGGTGTCTTGAGAGGCCCACTGTGAACACGCTGATAACACTGGGGCGGGCCAGTGTGTATTTTGCTTTTGACACCGTCACCATGTGGGGACAGCACAAGTACCTGTGTCCCATTTCATTTCTAACTTTCCCATAGAAAGCTGTTGATTACAACTTCCTCTCTATTGTTGCACCCGTCCCATTCCTGCAATGTGGGCAGAGACCCAGAAAACTTATTCTTTCACACTTTGGAGGAAAGACTTTGCAGACACACAAGATACCTGGCACGCCGAGACAGTGCAGTCAGTGTTTTACTTCCATCTACTCAACAACCTTCTTACTGATCACAATGGGCTGCTTTAACTACGAGCAGCAAAAGTGTGAGTTTTCACTGAATATGGAACATAACACCGCCGAATGGGGGTGTATCTGGTTGGCTAGTTACCGTGTTTCATATGCAAACACGTCGTAGTCTGGGTCAACCAGTTATTCACTCCAGCAGCTGAGCTACAGGCAGACAGTTGACACATTTAGCATGAAACAACAACAAGGACCACAGCTGCACAGCATTGTTGAGAGGCGCACACCTGAGAGGGACAACAGCTCCTCATGAGCCCAACAGGCAAAAGAAGAAGAAGAAGAAGAAGAAGAAGAAACTGGAGCGAGTCGAGGAGTGTAACAGACAGCAGCCACACCAATTGGGTTGTTTTACTCACCAGATAATCCATGTACTAGCACCGAGCAGCCACAGCAGCACGAACTGTGTAGTAGCACAAATCCCGTTTTAAATGTTTTTGGCTTCGGCGAGTCCGAAACGTAACGCTTCTGACCCGCACGTCGCTTCGTATTCCCCGCCTTTCGACTGCCACGGCGGAATAAAAAAGCCCCAACCTTTTGGTGGCTTTTCAAAAACGCAGCTTTCTCGCTCGCCGCTAGCACTTTGGAGCCCCCGGCGGCAACCAGCTCCGTTTGTTGACAGCCCGACGACGCTCGCCCCGCTCCGTGTGCTGCCTGCGAGTCCACGGCACCTCTTCCGCCGGCTGACTTCCAGCCTTTTTAGCAGAGAAATTACCAGTGCAGTGTTTGGTTGAGGAAACTAGCGATGCCTACAACGCTACGTCAGGCACGTCGCGCTGCTTGGCGTACGTAAGAGAGGTCACGTGAGCAAACACATGCCGCTCGTCTGTGCGCGTTCGGGAAAACTCTTCTGTGTGTGCAGCAAGCAAAACTGTCGAAGCAGAGGCGTGTTTTTGTGTGTAATGTTATGTTGTTTTCAGGATGTTTTATGTTATGTTTTATTAGTTCTCTGTGTTATTCTTATTAGCACAAATGGACTCAAAAGCGGAAAAAGAAACACACGAACCTCCCCCTTTCACGGGATAATAATAATAATAATAATAATAATAATTTCTAGCATATTCTTACGTAATGAATCTTAAATATTGTTTTGTTAATATTAAATCCAATGGTATCCCTTTATCACACTGGTCATTTATCCCGCACAAGTACAAGAGAATGTTTGTACTGTTCTTTTGATTTGTAGAACAGTATTAATCATGCAACGGCGAAAGTGGTGCAAGCTGCATATTTAAATAATTCCTATTAACTTGAGATCTCACTTGGTTTCAATTTTTAATGTGCTGTGCTATATAGGAAATCCCCAGATAGCGGAAAAAGAAGTCCGGTCCGCTGCGCAGGATACTGCGAGGAGAATTATGTCGGAATGACTGCGTTTAGTTTAGTTTAACAAGCAGCATGTTGAGCATTCGTAATCTTCTTTGAGTTTTATGTCACCTTGTCAGGAAATTACACATCTGACTGTATGTTAAAAGACGGCCCTCTGGTGGACATCAGCAGCATGACACTGCCCTCGAATAGCTCTGCATTAAACCTACAATTCCCACCACCCAGAATGATTTACATTTTTCATGTATACAAACAAATAAATAAACACGTTTAGAATCATCTTCTTTGGCTTTTAAAATATTTTTTCAGGTCTACACAACAGTAATAGATAACGGTGAATTTAAATAAAATTAGAAAAAAAATACACTTTTCAGTTTAAATGTAGGTAATAAAACTACCTTTCAATTCTTATTTCCGTATATCAGTGATGCTTCTTTTACCTATTACGACTTGGAGACTTCATCCCTGTAAACAGTCCCAAGCATATCCACACGGTGTCAGTGTTTACCAGAGTAAGAAGTACAGCAGTAGTTGTAGTAGTAGCAGGTAAGTCACCTTTAGTGTTTAAAGATATACAAATTGGAATGTCATTGACATTTTTTCTTTGTTATGACTTTTTAAATTAAAAACCTAAATGGTAATCAAATGAAGTGCTTTTGATTTATTCAAACTAGACATAAATCATGCAGGAAATAAGACATTTAATAATCCAATTTAAGGTTCCAATTTGTTGTTATAGGGAATGCAAAGCATGTTAATATATATATATATATTAATTTAAGGTTCCAATTTGTTGTTATAGGGAATGCAAAGCATCTTAATATATATATTAATTATTATTATATTTTTTTAACAACTTTGGATACATATATATATTATTTTAGGGAATTGGATGGCAAGTCCTTCAGAGTATCAAGCTATTTATTGTTCATTTCAATACACAACTATATTGGCATAATTATATTACATTATCTGAACAAGCAGTAGCATGAAAGAGTAGATTGTCACAATTTTTCACAAGACATTCATCCAGAGGTCGGCAAGAGCAAAAAAATTGAATTCTAACCCGCTATGTATGCCACTGGCATTGTAATTAACTTGTCAACCAGTTTGTTAACACTGAAACTGCGAAGATGTCATCATGAAAGTAATGCTAAGCGTTTTAGAAGAACGTGTTTCGGAATCAATTTCCGGAAAAAAATAAAAATAAATAAAAGAATTGTCGTCCATGAGAGCTCTCCTGCCTTTGATTCGTGCTGCCTGGATGGATCGTGGCATCTTGAGGCTCCGCCCTCGATTATTCAGCCTGGAATTACGTGCAGTTGCTGTGTGTGGCGCGTGAAGGCAGAAGCGTTCGAGTCAGATCGCATCGGATCGGAGAAGGTCTGGCGATCAACACCGCTGCCGTAGCGGCGAAAATACCTTCACTCCGCCGCAGCGAAACATCTGGCCGCAACCCGCCGCCGTCAGATCACCGGACGGCCGAACACGAGAGGCTTGCTGCTGGCCGGAGGACAGAAACGGGAATTTGTTGGTATCCCCCCCCTCCGCAGCGGCGTGAAGTTTATCGGCGGAGTTTGTGTGGTGAGTAAGAGTCGGCTGGGCTGACCGAGCTAGCCCGGCTGCCCGCTGAGCTTCCCTCCTGCCCCGGTCAGCCGGCTAAAAGTTAGCCCCCTCTCCACCACCACCAGCAACCCCTCTGCGGTCCCGCTGCCCCGTCCAGCTGCGGCGAATCATGGCGCTCAAAGCCCGGGCGCTGTACGACTTCAACTCGGAAAACCCGGGAGAAGTGTCCGTGCGAGAGAACGAGATCCTGACTTTGTACAGCGAGGAGGACATCGACGGCTGGCTCGAAGGGACCAACAGCAAAGGGGAGCGGGGTCTGTTCCCCGCGTCCTACGTGGAGGTCCTGAGGAACAACGCCACCTCGACGCTGAACAACAACAGCTGCAACACATCTGGGGACACTTACCCGGACTCGCGATATGCAAACGTCCCGACAGGGGGGTTCGACGGCTCCGGTAAGCCGCCGAGCAAAGTGCAGAACTTTCCGAAATCGGCCTCGTCCTCTTTCTCCACGTCCTCACAACAGCAGCAGCAGCATCCGACGCAGCAGCACTCCTACCAGCAGGTGAGTCAGGGCAGCGATGAAGACTGGGACGACGACTGGGACGACAACTCCACTGTGGCGGATGAGCCGGGGACCCTAGGAGGAAGGTACCAGGACTTTGAAGGCAACGGGCCGTCCACCTACCGGATGTCCACCACCTCCATGTCAAGAGGCAGCGGCCAGCACGCCAAAAGTTCCGCCACGGTCAGCAGGAACCTGAACAGGTTCTCCACGTTTGTGAAGTCGGGAGGGGAGGCGTTCGTGCTCGGGGAGGCGTCGGGCTTCGTGAAGGACGGGGACAAGATATGCGTGGTGTTGGGCCAGTACGGCCCAGAGTGGCAGGAGAACCCCTACCCATTCTCCTGCACCATCGACGACCCCACCAAGCAGACCAAGTTCAAGGGCATGAAGAGCTACATCTCCTACAAGCTGACGCCAACCCACACACAGAACCCGGTCAGCCGGCGGTACAAGCACTTCGACTGGCTGTACGCTCGGCTGGTGGAGAAGTTCCCTGTGATATCGGTGCCGCACATCCCCGAGAAGCAGGCCACTGGCCGCTTTGAGGAGGACTTCATCTCCAAGCGGCGGAAGGGCCTCATCTGGTGGATGAACCACATGAGCAGCCACCCGGTGCTGTCCAAGTGCGACGTCTTCCAGCACTTCCTCACCTGCAGCAGCACCGACGAGAAGGCCTGGAAGCAGGGCAAGCGGAAGGCAGAGAAGGACGAGATGGTCGGCGCCAACTTCTTCCTCACCATCAGCACGCCGGCGGCGCCGCTCGACTTCCAGGAGGTGGAGAGCAAAATAGACGGCTTCAAGGCCTTCACCAAGAGGATGGACGAGAGCTCGCTGCAGCTCAATGCCGTCGCCAGCGAGTTCGCCCGCAAGCAGATTACCGGCTTCAAGAAGGAGTACCAGAAAGTCGGCTTTTCCTTCAAGGCCCTCAGCCAGGCCTTCGAGATGGACCAGCAGCAGTACTCGATTGGCCTCAACCAGGCCATCTCCTTCACCGGGGAGGCCTACGAGGCCATCGGGGATTATTTCGCCGAGCAGCCCGGCAAGGACCTGGACCCCATCATGGATTTGTTAGGCCTCTATCAAGGACACCTGGCAAACTACCCAGACATCATCCATGTCCAGAAAGGTAAAGTAACGTCACTGTTGTGCAGCTGTCATATGTCGTTGCGCACCGGCAAACTGCATCGCGCTTAAATAAGTATCTCATTGCTAACATGTACGAAGGTACAACAGTGCCACTTTTAACGGGATGGTAAATCAAAAGGAAAATTTTGGGGGCCAGCTGGGTTTCCTTGAAGTTTGTAAGCAGGGGACTAATCATGCTGATTCCTGGAGGTGTGTCATACGAGGCTGCTTTACTATCGTTTCAACTGAAAAATCGGACAATACCTTTAAACCTTTTAAACAATATGTGGGACACTTGCTTTGCAAGTCTCCGAACAACACATCATCCTTTCTGAAGTAGGGACACAGGCGTGTTTGCAGCCAGTAAAAATATTGTTTCCTACTTTAGCTTATGTCACTTTGCAAAACAAATAAGGCGTGTTTTGCTTTTGGATATTTGTTTTCGTGTTCCTCTCTCCTTTGTCCACCTGCTGGACTAATTCTCCCCCAGGCTGCCTGTGTGCCAGCCTGCCAGCCACACTTGATTTTCCATCACAGATAAACTTGTGACGGCCGCAGGTGGAAAACGAACCTCCCTGGCTTGTCAATCACAATGCTAGTGTGGAACAAGACTCGCCGGCCAAATCCTACTGTGGGTTTCAGGCACTTGCACAGACAAGAAGTCAGTGTTAAGTAACCCAGGCCGCCCTCCTACGTGACCTCTCACTGGATTGTTGTTGCTCATTGTGAGTCAAAACGCCACCCTCGTGAGAGGCAGGCGAGAGTGTCGGGCAAGGCCGCGGCCATTGTATCGCTGGTGTTTGACAGGAAGCTCTCGCTAGGGCTGACCAAATGTGAGTATGGGGAATCGGCTCATTTTATGAGGAACAGAAAATGTCCCTTTAGAGTCGCACGTAATATTATTGTCAGATCTCTTTTCTTATTATTTTTTTTTCAATCCCAGACTTCAGTAGATCAGACTCACAATTTTTATTTTGGCTTAAATTTCTTTTGAATCTTCAAAAAAAAAACAAGTGAATTTTTTCACTTCTAAATTGTATTGATGAATTCACCGACAGGCTTGAGACACATATTTCATTGTTTGACAAAAGGCCCTGTCGTTAAATAAACCTCAGCGACCTCTGTCGACTGGCGGCGAGTCCCCACCTAAAAAACCTTTCACTTAATGACACCATGTAGGACAAGGGCCTGGATGTGCTAGATGTGATCTAATCCTGATTGCATGCAATCCGTTCGGACCCTGACCTACTAAAAACACAATGTCGGGGAATCAGGGGAACCATCATCAGCTCAGATTGACCACATCGGGTTCAACATGCATCCCTGCCAGCTGTAGAAATATCAAAAGTTTGACTTGGGGGCTGTCGAACGCATGCTTGGGAACTACCTCCTCGTGCCCGTGTGCACGTTTGGTTTTTAATTAGGATGCTATAACAGAGACTAGGGTTACCGCCGACCTCCACAGTGGACAATAGGTGGGTGGGTGGGTAGCGGGGGGGCAGGACAGACAGTGTTTAGGCTGCACTGGGACACAAACTTCCCCGTCAGCTTGAATCAAGTTTGCTGCGTAGGCAGCACACGGCCCAAATAGGGTGATGCCTCCGTCCGCGGCACAGCGTGCTAAGCCTCAGCTTTTAGCGCCACGCAGAGACTCGATGTGATGCCACACCTGCACGACCCAGCTGTGACAGAAGTTTGAGCAAAGTGAAAGGCAGCGAGATGGATGGATAGATAGATAGATAGATAGATAGATAGATAGATAGATAGATAGATAGATAGATAGATGGATAAATAGATAGATGGATAGATGGATAGATAGATATGCTATCTAGAAATATTGGATGAATCCAAAATTACTTTATCTCATCTGGGCTTGGGGGTATTTAGCGTTGCCATTTATTTTACATTCAGTAGAGCCAGTTTTAAGCGCCTGCGGTCCCGGGTTTACAGTTTAAAGTCAAGCCAAATACACCGAGAACAACTCGGGCAAGAAGGCAGAGGTTGGTTTTCCTGCTCCTGCTGCTTGTCTATATAAAGGCCGCGTCAGCAGGAGAGGCTTTAAAATGGTTTATTAAGCTGCACGCTCGATGCACAGGTGAAAGTAATGCGCCGTTCGTGACAACCGAGTGCTTCCTCGCGTTTCCAGGGAGTGTTCGATGCAAATACCAGAGGTAAAGGAGCTCGACACTGCTGCCCTTTGCTCTGTGCAGCCCGAGGCGCCCGGCAGGTGTTATTACCGCAGTGATACCACTGTAATTATGGAGGTTGGAAAGAATAGAGAGGTTTTTTTTTTATTAAAGCCTCAAGAAAGGTGATATTTAATCGCTCTTAAAGGGACAGATTGGTGAATTTGCCCATTGCTGGGCTGCAAACTATCCTTTTTAATCGCTCATGAATTAACCAGCCACTTCCTTCCCCACCTCTGCGCCCGTCCGTCTCCTCTGTTGCCGGGGTCTTTCATCTGGCCTTCCTGATAAACGCACACAGGAAACGTCCACGAGAATCACAGCGCCAGGTTCATTGCAGCACCGTCCTCATCCCGCAGCTGGGTTCGAGTCTGGCCTGCATCCTTTTGTTTGTCGTAGACCAGCAGGAGGGATCCGATGAAAAATTCACAATAGCAGCCGTGTGTTTGTTTGTGTCGGTGTAGTTCAGGCTTAGGTCAATCTGGCCATTAAAATGTTGAGTAACTGATTTTTGAAAGCGCAGATTAATGATTTATGAGTAGCTGTATTCATACTATCCTTAATTACATGACGCAAATTTCACGTAACCTATGTAAACAGCAGCATTCTTGTGAATAAACTCCCCTGAAAAGACAATTGGTTGCTCCACTTTTCAGAACAGTGTGCGTGAAAACACACAGTTCCCGTGGCAACATCCCCAACCAGGTGCTTTTTACTCACGAGGCTGTAAACAGAGGGCTAAATCTGCTGGGTTTTTTTTTTTTTTTTTTTTAATGATCTAAAGAGTTTTGTTTGGATTATTGATCATGGCAACACCGGTGCACTGGTGACGAATGATCTAAGCCAGGCATGAGCAAACTATGGTCCGGGGACCATATGCGGCCCACTAAGAGTTTTAATGCTGCCCGCTGAACTTGAAAAAGAGATATGAATAGTAAGTAAGTCAAAAAGTAGCTGTATTTCATCCATTTTCTCTGTGTTTTAAGATTCAACAAAGAGCTAAATACCGTGGGACAATGATTTTGTTGTATCTTTGCTTTTGTTCATTCTCAATTGACATTGAAGCTGCATGATGGTTTTTTTTACATATCCCTCAAACATATTTATAGGCCCCTCTGTCAAATTTTAGAACCCATTGTGGCCCACCAGTCAAAAGGTTTGCCCACCCCTGATCTAAGCATTGGTATAATATGGCACCTTTCACAGCACTGCTGTCCATTCTTCTATTTTTAGCTCTGTGTTTGCGTCTCGTTGGGAGCTCAGACACTCAGGTCTGTGTCTGACGCTGAGGACAGGACAAGTGAAACTGGATCCTTCCCACAGAGGGACACCAGGCATCGATCCTCGTCCCGTCTGAGGCTCCATTAGCACCTGGCTGGCCGCCCCAGACACTCTTATTGACACAGCTGGCGTTCCTATTAAAACAGTATCGACCCGTCGCAGCTTTATTGTTTTTGTCCTAATCTGATAACGTGCCATCAGTACCTTCTGGTTTTTGTTGTTTTTCCACACGACTGAGGGGGAGGTACGGGCAGACGCGTAATTTCTGTAGCAGTTTCCAGTTACAGTTGGCATTTTTCTTTCATGATGATCAAATCAAAATGTCACGAACAACCCATCACGTTTGCTTGTCGTGCTGTAACACGACGGTTTTCAGAGTCTTAACAACGTCCACCTGTAGCTTCCACATTCCATCTGCTCTAGTCATGTGACCAGCACACTGTGTCTGATGGCGTATCCCAATGGGAACGTGCAAAACGAGTGCGCGCACGCACACCCGACGAACAGATTGTCGCGTTTACGACACTTCACATATAATTCAGCAATTTCGCAGCTGCACAAATGGCAATCGCCAGCTTCACGCTGGCGCAGCAGCTGAGGCCCCCGAGAAGCTTTTCAGCGACGTTAACGGCAAAAACCAAACTGTCATCGACCCGGAGGCGAGTGAAACGCAGAGAAAACACACCTGCTCACCGCAGCTCTCATTAAGAGTGCGACAACAATTATCACTCAGAGAGCCGTGAGGCTGCAGAAGTTTCACCTCCGGAGGGTGAAATGTGCAGTCGCACGGTCCTTCATCCGTCTGTTGTTCCATCCATTCTTCTTCCTGAACTCAGGGTTGTGGGGGTCTACTGGAGCCTCTCCCAGCTGTCATAGGGCAAAGGCAGGGCGACACCCTGGACAAGTCAGCAGTTTATCACAGGGCCACGCAGTGACGTACAACCATTCACACTCACACACACACACACACACACCTACAGTCAATTTAGAGTTCCCGATTCACCTCACATGCATGTTTTTGGACTGTGGGAGGAAGCCGGAGAACCGGGAGAGAACCCACCACGCAGATACAGGGAGAATATGCAAACTCCACAAAATAAAAAAAATTAAAATGAATTAAAAAAAAAAAAAGCGCACGCTGATGACTGAGGATGCATCCGCTAGCGCACAGCGTTGCCCAGGTCCTCCAGCTTTATCAGTTTGATCAGGAGAAATGATGAGGAGGGCAAAGTCTGCCACTGTATCCGCGGCTGAGTGAATAAGTAATGATGGGGGAAGAGATGCTGCAGCTCAGCCGGTTCCCCTTTGGTGAACTCTCCACTCCCTTGGTGCTTATTTATTCCACTTGGCACGCCACCGTGAGCTCAACCTAGTGTGTGTGTGTGTGTGTGTGTGTGGGGTGGGGTCATTTTTGTTTTTCCCACAAATGAGGTAATAAATCCCAGGACAAAGACTGCAGGTTTCAGTTCCTCCTGAGTCTGCAGCCTGCAGCTCCTCCTCCTCTTCCTCCTCTTCCTCCTCTTCCTCCTCTTCCTCCTCTTCCTCCTCTGCGTCAGGAGTAACGAGATGCGGATCACTGCTGGTCGCTCAGGTCACGGGCCCGCAGTCGCCCGGGTGTTGCGTAACCTCGGATTATGTAAGAGCTAAACGCCGCCGCCGCTGCAGCCTGCAGTGAGTGAGTGAGTGAGAGAATGAGTCCTGGTGGGCTGCGCGCCACCTCCGAACACCAGGGGGAGGGAATCCAGGCATCGTCGTCTAAGGTCTCCTCCTCTGTGTCGTTCACTCCGGGCGATAGAAGAGCGGAAAACAGTGGGAGTGACGATGGATGAGAGGCTTGAAGCATGCGCGCACACACACACGCAGTCTCAGATCTCAGCGGGTTTACACTAACAGCGGAGCAGAATGTTCTCTGCTAGTTGTCCAGCGTGTCTGCTTGCAGCTGCACATCATCACTTCAACAAATAAGAACTTTATTTTTTCTCAATGGTGCCACCTCAATTTGACACGTTCACTGTGCGGCCGTGAATCGCATTTAAAAATAGTCATCCCACTTCCTCTGTGATTTGGCGGCTGCGTTTCGGACAGAAGTTCACTCAGCTTTACATCAGTCCGCTTCTGAACTTGCTGACTGATGTCTTGGCTTCCTCATGCCTTCCCCACGGTAACTGTTGAACCTCAGTGTTGGGGAGTAACAGGTTACAAGTAACGCTGTTATGTAATTCAGCTACAAAGTAAAGATAATTATAATCAGTTACAATACTGTCATTAAAAAAATGTGTCATTAAATTACAGTTACTAGGTAATTTAATTACAGTGGAAAGCTGAACTGTCAGTTTTTCAATATTGTATTTTCACAATACAATATTGCCTTTGCTAGTCAGAGTAGTTTTATATTAAGCTATTGAAATCGTCCCGTTACTGTGACCTAAAAACCGCGGTGCATACTGAACCGTTTGAAAACAGGACCGTTGCATCCTTAATATACATGCTATAATAAGTACTATAATAGCTACTACTACATTTTCAAGGGGGTTACTTGTAATTGTAACCAATGACATTTGCAAAGTAATCCTCCCAACACTGGTTGATGCCTCCGTCTCAGTTCCCTTTAATGTCTGCCTGCCCGTCTCCACCATCACCCTGAATCTGTCGAGCACTGGAGGAATTTCAGAGATCTGGGTTAAACTGCAGCAGAGGGAGCTACAGCCCGGGGGGGGCAACTGGCCGTGTGTTGTTGGTGTTGTTGTTTCTTTTTTGAGGAGGAAGGGCAAAGATGCTTCTTTTTTGCAGAGAGCTTTTTTCATCATCGTCTTGTTTTCTTCGCGCCATGCACTGCGCTAAAACAGCCCGGGAGCTGTTTGTGAAAGTGCAGGTCTTGGTTTCAGAGAGCAGGCTGGGTTGAGTCAGACGTTGTGCAAACAACCAGCTCAAGATCACATCGGCTGGCCAAGTAACAGGAAGTCCCGCGGCGCGCCCGAAAGCCTCAAATCTCCAGGCAGCGCTTGAAAAGACGACGTCATGGTCGGCTGCCCCGGAGGTGTGATGGCCGCGCCTGCGTCCAGTCCCACACAGCCCTGCAGCGATGGGCCGCAGCGACGCTGAGCACCGCGTCAGTCACGTTAACAACGAGGTAGAGCAAACCCCCGAGCGCTCAGAGGCTTTTTATTATTAGTTAGACTGCCTTCCGCTTTATCGACTCATTATTTTGGTCACAAGGCCTCAGAGGCTGTGAATGCAAAACACCTGCTAATGAACTAGACCAGGGTTGGGGAAAACTGTTTGACTGTTTGGACCGCAATGGATCCAGGATGGGAGCAGGAGCCGATGGATAGAGTGTTTTGGTGACCCAGTTTGATCAAACGGATGTTTTAGAGACATTTGCTTGTTTGACAAGTTGGAAACACACAAATGCTGTGTCACAACATGAGAATGTTGCCTTTGATTTCGTGTCGGGTTCTCAAATAAGTGGATGGGACAGAAGGTCACGTCCTGTCAGTGTGTTTTCCCATCAGCTCATTGCCACGACGTGTCCTCTCACGAACCGACCCAACTTTGACTCCTGTTCTGGGGCTGCAGCGAAAAGTTGAAGGTGAAAAATCTTGTTTCTCCACATTGAGCAAAAAAAACGTCTTCTGCAGCAGCAAGTGCAGAGGCGCGTTCTCAGGAAACAGGCAGTTGAATGTGTCAAAACTGGAGGGGGCGTAGCGTCGGGGGGTTGACCACAGTGACAACAGCAATAGTTGTCTCAGACAGACGTTGGTCGTGGTGTGAACTGACGGCTTGTGAACTCAGCAACTGTGGAATATTAGAATAGACTCTGAATAAATGCAATGACACGTTTTGCGTTATGCAACATTCACTTTTAACAATTGAAATCCAGTGAGGGTTAGCCTAAGAAATCCAGTGATTGTTAGCCCATGAAATCCAGTGATAGTTAGGCCATGAAATCCAGTTATGGTTAGCCCATTGAATCCAGTGATGGTTAGCCCATTGAATCCAGTGATTGTTAGCCCATGAAATCCAGTGATAGTTAGCCCATGAAATCCAGTGATAGTTAGCCCATGAAATCCAGTGATAGTTAGGCCATGAAATCCAGTGATTGTTAGCCCATGAAATCCAGTGATAGTTAGGCCATGAAATCCAGTTATGGTTAGCCCATTGAATCCAGTGATGGTTAGCCCATGAAATCCAGTGATAGTTAGGCCATGAAATCCAGTTATGGTTAGCCCATTGAATCCAGTGATGGTTAGCCCATGAAATCCAGTGATGGTTAGCCCATGAAATCCAGCGATAGTTAGCCTACGAAATCCAGCGATAGTTAGCCTACGAAATCCAGTGATGGTTAGCCTATGGAATCCAGTGGTGGTTAGCCCATGAAATCCAGTGATGGTTAGCCTATGGAATCCAGCGATAGTTAGCCCATGAAATCCAGCAGTGATTAGCCCATGAAATCCAGCGATAGTTAGCCCATGAAATCCAGCAGTGGTTAGCCCATGAAATCCAGCGATAGTTAGTCCATGAAATCCAGTGGTGGTTAGCCCTAGCTCCTGTGGTCAGCCACTCGGCGACACGCGCCGTGTCATTGGCAGCCTGTGATTGAATGGAGACATTTTCTGCTCATCCCTCGCACATCCTTCCCCTGCTCTCCCACTGCAACCTCACTGTTCTTTATTCTGACATCAGCTTGCAGCAATGGCCCCTAAAAAAAAATTGCGTCGCCTCCTTGGTATTGATGGTATCAGACTCGCAGTAAAAATTACCTTAAATGGTTGCCAAGAAAGATGTCATTGAAATAGCACTGACTGTGTTTTGGTAAATTCCCTGAACTTGTAACTGAACTTGTATACATAATATATAGATGAATATATATATATATATATATATATATATATATATATATTATATATATAAAATGTGTTTTATAAAAAGAAACGGTGTTGCAATTTGATCTGAAAAGTGCGCAAAAAAGAAAGTGAGCTATTAGAAGCACGAGTGCTCGTCATCTTCCGTCTAGTTAATTTCTTTCTGCAAAACGACGTGCACAGATGACTGAACAGAACGTACCGTGACCTTCTCCCCCCTTTCTCTGCCGCCCACACAGGAGCCCTGACGAAGGTGAAGGAGAGCCAGAAGCACGTGGAGGAGGGGAAGATGGACCCGACGCAGGTGGAGGGCATCAACGAGCGCTGCAACATCATCTCCTGTGCCACGCTGGCCGAGATCCAGCACTTCCACCACATCCGCGTGCGCGACTTCAAGGCGCAGATGCAGCACTACCTGCTGCAGCAGATCGCCTTCTTCCAGAAAGTCACGGGCAAGCTGGAGGAGGCCCTGCAGAAATACGACAACGCTTAAAAAGCAAAATGACAATTAGAAGAGGAAAAAGAAGAAGAAAGAAAAACTAATAAACTTTACAATTTCAATCGGGTCTTTGCCCTTGCGATGGCCTGCTCTGTTCCAGAGCTGGTCCATCGCTGAGGCTCAGTCCTGAATCACGGCTGGCGGCAGCCGCGTGGTCCAGACTATGTGGTGGTGTTCTGGTGACCTTTCACCTCCGTCAGCCAGCCAGTGGACCCACCGCCAACAACCACACACTGCCGGAGGGACATTCAAAGACACGACACTCCTGTAAACGATGACAAATTTCAGGTATCCTTGTGTGTGTGTGTGTGTGTGTGTGTGTGCGTTACAATGAGGACTGGGAGTCTCTGTTCAAGAGAGGGTTGGGGGGGTCATTTTAAGGAATTAGGGCCCAACTAATAATTCAAACGAGTCTTCCTGCCTTTAGAGTCAACGGCAGGAGTTGTTCCGAAGTAGCGGGTGAATTCATCCGCGGAGAGCCGAGATTTAAAGAAAGAAAAAAGAACCTGTGGGGTTTTTTCAGCCTTACGACTCTGTTTTCAAGGGGGCTGCTGAGCCCCTCAGACACTCTGCCTTCTCAAACACCTTCCTAGTTGTTGTTGTTTCTATTTCTCTTCTGCTGGGACAAACTCCATGTTTACAACCTCCCCTCTGAGCGGCCGTCGTCACCGCTGTTCAGCTGTGCCTTTCGATCATCTCCGGTTTTAATTCTTCTGGTCAATTTTAGTTTTTTTTTACCAACAGTTACTGAGAAAAGGAAAAAAAAAAGCTAAAAAGCTTTATACAGTGTATACCGAACTATGTCGCAATGCTAGTTTTTTTTCTCTCCAAGAAGCAGATCACTCTGCTGTGTGTCTTTTATGGGAGATAATATCAGTTTGATGGTGCCGTTGTTCTCCCTCAGCCAGCAGTGGAGCCTGTCGGATTAAAGAGGACGAGTAAAATTGGCCCGCAACACCTTCAGATATCTGATTTGATGTTGACTGTTGAATTTTTTTTTTTTCCTGTTTTAGGCCCTCAGCTTGGGTTGATGCTCAAAGACACTCTCTGTTTTAACAAGTCCCAACATTTTAACGGCAGACTTTTTTGGGGGTTTTTTTAGACATTTTGGGCTGCGCGGCTGTCCCGTAACCTTTTATGGTGTTGTTTGCACCAAAGACAGATTAACATAGAGGCGGAGAGACGCAATAAAAAAGTTCTTTCACAGGAAGGTCGCGTCTGTGTCATTTGTCACATGCTTTGTTTCTTATTTCTGGGTGGTTGTGTGTTTTTATTTCTATGTTTGGTTTAATTTCGGGGAGGGGAGGGGGGGGCAAATACATCCTTTAAGTTCCTGTCCACAGCATGAATTTCAAAGAAGCTAATAAAAAATACAACAACAGCACAACCCCTTTTAATAGCTGTCTGAAGTGCCTCCGACCAGAGTCACCAGAAGGTAAACAGCCAGTGTGTAATGCAGCGCTGCAGGTTTCCATGGCTGCGTCCCTGCAGCGCTGCTGCTCCGTGTCGCCGCCTCACGCTGAGCTCCCCCGCTCGGCTAAACCTCCTGCTGACGCCGCAGAAAAGCCCGGCCAGTCATCTGGGAGCTGCCGGTGAGGCAGGAAGCGGACGGGAGGAGGTCAGCCGAGGTTATTGCTCGTCTCCACTATATTGCACCTTTAAGCGAGATAGCAGCAGCGGCCCAGGAATCCTCTCACTCACAGAGGAGATGGAAGAAAAGCATCTCCTGTGTACCGCAAAGCTGGCTCCTCTCCCTGTTGACAAAGACGATATGAATAGAAAGCTCTTCCCTCACCGCCGGGTCTTTTATTTCCATAACAGGGTTCAGTAAATGTATTCCTCCCCTCTCCTCCTCTGTGTAGTCACTGGCTGCATTTCCATTACCCCCATAATTACACAAAACCGAAATATCGCAATAAAAACTGATAATGGAAATGCATAAACTTTGAAAAACACACAAAAATTTCACTAAAAGGTTTTGACGTTCTCATGAGGTGGTTTTTCAGATGAATGAGATCAGCTTTGTATTCATCTAAACAGGCCCAGGTTGCCCACTGCGTGAGTATAAATAAGTTATGAGACTATATTTGTGTTACTAAGTTAAAAAGTGTAATTTTATTTTTTTTTTAAAATTAATTGAAAAAAATGTGCCGTGGCTCAAAGAAAGGTTGAAAAACACTGCAATAACGAACAGTTGGTCTCCAAAGTCATGACACAGTTTCAACCAGTCGGAATGAAGAACACAGGCCACAATAGAGCTGTTTCAGTTCAACAAAAAAAACAGTTCAACATAACGCCCCGTCATTGTGTGACAATAAGATCTCCAACAAAAATGTCTTTTTCTCCCCCTCAAAATCCATTTTCTGTTTATTTTCTGCATGAGCTGAGGGAGATGCATGCAGCCTTCGGTAATCTGCCCTCAGGCCGTCCATCAAAACTGCCAATGCCTGCAGAAATGGGTGCTCCTGTTTTTCTCTCTCTCTTCTTTGCTCTTCCCAGCTCAAAGCTGTTTTTCCACATTAGGAAGAAAAGAGCGGTAAATATTTGTCAAACGCAGCCGCCCCAAAACGTCACTGGGCGAATGACACACCATTTTATTTTTTATTTTTGTGTGTCTGTCGGGGACGCTCTCGTAAGAGAGGAAGGTTCTCGCCGCAGTCTTGCATTCAGGGGCAGGGGGGAGAAAAAAACGGAAAACTATTGACTTCTTGACACAGAACAGCGTCAGCAGCTTGACCGCATTCCACAGACGCAAACGTCAAGCAAAGGAAACTGCCACATGAGCGACACAAATACCTTCCAGATGCTGCAGGAGAGCGTGATAAGCAAGACACGCGCCGCGGGGCCAAAACACGCAGGACGCCAGAGACAAGCCGGGGATTTATCTACTGTTTCCTAAGCTTTCAATAGCTTCAGTTAGCAACAGTTCCTATGGGAAGTGTCTCAGAAAGGGAGACTGGCCAGAACCTGTGGTATTGTGTGTGCGTTCTTAGTCAGGCGAGCTGAACCGCTTCCGTTTCAGAAGCAAAGGTTCCACATCATAGCAATTTTCAAATCTTATTTTCATGAACAAAGTCCAGTGAAGCATCAGCACATGATTATGCAAAAAAAACAAAAAACAAAAAACAAAAAAACAATAGCTCTGTAGAAAACAGCATGCTTAGCCCTCCTTAAAATAAATAAATAAATAAATAAATAAATAAATATCAATTTTATTGCTGTGTTGGATCTGCAACATATTTAGAAGGGAGCAGAAACAGGGGAGCTATGAGCTCTCACAGTATGGAACCAACACCTGTCTGTGGTGTTATGTATTTGGTACACAATGTGACATGACAAAGTGCACTCACCTTCCAGTTTCCATAACTGTGTGTTTTAAGCACACACTTTCTTTACTTAAGAAAGAGTAGAAAAATATCAAAGTACAGGACAAACTCATGGGGAGTTTGTTGACTGGCTGGCAACACCTATTATTGAAAAGTTATTGGAAGGTTATTGTTAGGAGTCAAGGAATATTTTGCATGATAACGAGACTTTATCAACACAGTGATTCTTTCCCAAAATAGACCAAACTTCAAGTGTTGACCGCAGGCCCTTGAAGGCAGAACAAGAGTCTCCTCGAGTGGCCTCAGACGGCCACACACTCTTTATCTCAACACCCACCGACCCTCTTGATGGTAGGGCTGAGGTGCAGCAAAAACACAGACCAGGAGCCCCCACAACAAGTCGGACGTCGGCCGTCCCTGTCTTTGATTCTGGAATTTGCCAATCGCCAAACTGATTCCTGATGCCACCAGCCATTAAGAAACAGCCCACACAATAGAACATCCTGTCAAACCGGTTTGTAATCGGTAAGGTTCAGTCAGGTTCAGTCGTCAGTATGATTTGATCACAGGCCAGTTCGCACGGTATACTTTTTTCTTCTGAGCCAATCAGCTGGCTGCCTTCGGTCGCAGATAGAACACAGATAGGTCGACAATGTTGTGCAAACTGGCAACAAATGCAACACTGATTTTACTCGAAATAAGGTGGCCGCCCTCTCAAACCACTGAAGTGCAATTCCGAGCTTGTTTTTAACACTTCCCCTTTCAATACGCTGTAGTAATCCCAACGGGGGGAGAACAGGGCGTGTGCGGTCTGTGAGGTCTGATTTGGTTCATTTCCTGGTTTAATAACAGAGATCTCAATCAACAGAGAGACCAAGTGGAAGTCAGGGTCACAGTTGCATGTGAAATGATGGCATTACGTTCCAGGACGAGGCCTAAACTGCTGCTTCTGAATCTGAACACCCAAGACTTTCACCTGAAACTGTTTTGATTTCCGGCACAGACGAGCACGCCACTCGTTTGGTCTCCCGTATAATCCAGTGAATTTACTTCATGGATCCATCTGAGAAAGAACTGACAGAAAGCGTTTGGATGGTGATTGGAGAGCTGCAGGTCACTTCCACCTCAGCAATGGGTAAACACTTGTCAAAAACAATTGGGAATAAAGTGAATCTTTGTCACCAAGAAAGGAATTCAATGCTGATCAGCAGGTTGTGTTTTTCCATGATAGAGTCACAGAGTTCTGACTAATCTGCCACAGCAGCGGCTTGGATAGTCTCACGAGTTTGCCGTCTAACTTGCAGCCACCTCTTCCTCTTCTGTTGGAGCGCAGCATCAGGGCACTTCCTGTTTCGGAAGAGACCAAACTTGAAGATGGACGTGTGTGACTTCAAATGTGAAATATCTGGGAATCATCTGTGTTGCGAGATTATCACACATCACGGTGTGCGTCACGAGGTTCTAATTCTCTCAGCGGGTAATTCCTCCTTTCACATTAAAAAGTGGCCTGTATCCTGTAGAACACTGCTTGGAACCAGTGATTATTTGACCTTCTGTTGCCGTTCTATGGCCTCCAACCAGTCAACCCACAAAGACCACTGACGTCAACAATGCATTTTCTTCCACACGACTGCAGCTCACTGGATATTTTCCTATTTTGGGAAAATCCTCTGTGAACCCTTGAGATGCTCGTGCTGTCGTGAAACCAAAGCGTCTACCGTGTTCACCACATTCAGAGCCACTTCACTCTCTTTCTCTTCCCCATTCTGAAGCTCGCTTTGAACACCAGCACGTCGTCCTCACCACATCATACATGCCTAAATGCGCTGAGTTGCTGCCATGTGATTGGTTAACGAGCAACTGCGTCGCAACATTTTTAATGTTGTGAAACTACCTTCAGCGGAGTCATTCTTAAATTTCAAAATACCACGCCACATAAAAAAAACATGCAGCCGAAGCTACTGAGACAGCCAGGCGGGGTTTTAACCTCTCAGCACAAGCCAAACCGTTCGGCCTTCAGTCTTCACAAGTTTGGCACACACGCAAACTCCAGTGTTTTCATTTTTGGGTTGATTTTCCTTCTTTCCTCTTTCCTCCTTTCGGAATGCCAGGCATTCACGGCTCGACATATTCCAGCTGGAGGGGAATTCTGGTCTGTTTTTAATTAGGGGCCGGTCAGCACTGGCTTTTGATCAGAATGTGGACTGACTGACACACTGGGTGGAGCTCATCCTGACCCAGCTGGGAGACGGTGGGGCAGCAACCGAGTCTCTTTGAACACATCAACAGTGCAGAACCACAACCTCCAAATCGGATTCAGATCGGTGTGAATCAGTGGGGACGGGGAGTGGCTGGAGCCTGGCGTGGACTGTCGCACGCTCGGGGCGGCTGACTCAAACCACTCAAGATATCTGATTCTCTCGGGTGAGCGACTCATAGAATCTGGAGTCAGCAAAAAGGAATCGAGTTTCCCATCGCCGCCACACATCACGTGCTCGCCGATTCTCCCCATACTGCAGGTAAAGAAGTGCCTGTTAATTCCTGCCCGTCATATGAGACCTCTATTTGAGTCAGTGGAGGTCTTTGTCTCCTCTTGTGCCGGCTGATGGTACGATTATAATCTAAAATCAGCGGTCCTCCTACTGACGAAAGCGACGATTATGTCAGCGCTGGCGTAACGTTTCTGCATGTTTTGCTCAACATTCCTGAGACGTTCAAACTGCGTGCGCAACCGTGGGAGAAAGAAAGATCTGCCGGTGATGTCAGAGGATGTTCGAGTGGTACACAATGTGCCAGACGCGAATCCCGAATCCAATGAGCCCAAACAATCACGCGGTGTGAGCCAATCAGTCCCGTTCGCTCCCCACTTGGGCTCACATCCAAAATGTTTCAGCCATTTCAATTGTATTTCGTGCCTCTCACTATTTGTTTCCCAGCAGTGTTTTGTTGCGGAGAGAAGCAGGAAAACCGACTGCAAACAACTCGGATGAAAATCATGACCTCATTGGATCACGCTGCGGTGGCATAACAAGCACTTCTTCGTTCCTCAGGAAGCGGACTCAGGCAAACATGTGGGCCTTTGCCAGCCGCTCCCATGAGATCATAGCCTGACCTCAGTCCAGCGGCGACCTGCCCAATCAAATCACAGAGACCAGGTCCCCCGGTGGTGAAAAAGACCCAGACTAGCTACACCCTGCTTAGCACGTGCTATTTTTAGACTGCACCTTCATTTCCTGTGTCCCGAAATTCTGTTTTGGGATAAATTTAGCTGCGAATAGAAACTGCGTAGGGCAGTTTGTGCCGGAGGTTTGCCTTATAAAGCAACACTTGTTGCTTGATCTGAAATGGAAATTGCATCATAAAGTTAACATCCTGCCAGATCCACACACACACACACACACACACAGTTACTGTGGCTGGAGTGGCTGAATTAAAGGACAGATGTGGACTTCTCTTCCTGTTTTGAGCAAGTTTTTTAGATCAACATATTTTAGAAATGTAATATGAGGCACCAAATGTCATTACAGTTTTTTTCCCAGGTGATTTCAATTTTTGCGACTGTCTTTTGCCTAGTTTTAAATTGAGAGCACAGAATGTGATGGTTAGCAGTTTGCTAATGTCCTTAACGAAAACAAGTTAAAAAAAGCATGAGATTCCAAGATTGGAAAATTAAATCAAGTTTCTAGTCTGTACATGAGCTGCCTTGCAGGGTGGAATAAATATTTTTCTCTGTTTACACTAGAAGACATAATTATGGCCAGCTGATAAAACTGCCTTGCAGTAAGTTCAAGTGTGGCCAAAACCAGGGAAACTGGTTCTCCACATGGTAAACAAAATCATGGCTGCCTTTACACATTACTAACCTATTATTCATTCACACTGGTGGTGCTAAGCTACATGTGTAGCCACAGCTGCCCTGGGCCCGACTGACGGAACCACCACCAAACATCCACATTCAGACGAGGCAATGTGGGTTAAGTTTCTCGCCCAAGGACACAACGACAGACTGGGATGGGGCGGGATTTGGACCGCCAACCTTTCAGTCATTGGACAACTCGCTCTACCTCCTGAGCTACAGTCGCCCCAACGTAAAACAACGTAGGGTTCAGTTTTGGTGACCTTGCAGTTTTCTTAACTCGCCAAACGCTGGCAACATATGTAGGGTGTGTGTGTGTGTGTGTGTGTGTGTGTGTGTGTGTGTGTGTTTTTAAACGGTTAGACAGACAGGTGAGGCCCTCCTATTTCCCACCTTGCTACCTGCTCTGTCGAGCATGGAGGGAGATTTTGCCGCAGTCTCACTGAGGGAGGGGATGTGCAGCTTTAAGAGTGCTGCATCACAAGGTGTCCACCAGGGAGGCCTTTCTCCATCAAAGGACCACCTACTGGGACACTTCAACACGCTGGCTCACCACTCTGACTGCTCCACATAGCACAGCATAGTAAATGAGGGCTCTAATCTTAAGATGGAAAGATCACTGTCACCTAAGTCTGACTAAAGGTTGTGATGTAGCGTTGATGTTCCTTAACAGCACTGTTTGAAAAAAGAAAAAAATATCTGAAAAAAAAAAAAAAAACCTCAGAAGGATTAAAACAGACCTGAATTCTCCCTCCTGTCAACAGTTACTGTGCATATTTCAGGTTTCCGGGGGGAAGTGCTTCATGGGAACAGATGTGTTTTTCTGTTTACTCAGGCAAAAGAAAGCGCGAACGGCTTTGTGTCCGTGTACCTGCCGAGTGTTCAGGAATGTGGCGGCCAGCGCTCGGCATCCTCCAGCATCGGCCTTGTTTTTATAGCCCTCACACAGGAAGTGCTCTCTGGTGGGGCCTCACTGCTGTGGACTGGGGAGGGAGGGAGAGAGAGAGAGAGACTGAGAGAGAGTGAGAGAGAGAGAGAGAGGGAGAGAGAGAGAGAGAGAGAAAAGAGCAGACACCCTCCCCCAAATCGCTGGCTGCTTTCCAAGACACACACACACACACACACACACACACACACATACATGAAAACCGTGTTTTCTTGTCTCTGTGCGCCGCTCTGCACCCTCCCCTCCTCGTCCCCTCCTCGTCCCCTCCTCGTCCCCTCCCCATCAGAGTTTCGTTTATAGCTCTAATCACAATAAACAAGCAGAAACAAGCAGGGAAAGGGCCACTTCCCCTGCTCACACAACCATTGGGGAGCCGCTGCAAAGCAGAAGTGGCAGAAACAACCGACACGCTAAGTGACAGCAGCCGGGCCAAGGAGGGGTCGCCGGTTCTCACTGTGTAGCAACCAAGTGCAGCCAGTTCATGTCGTTACAAGGCTGAAGGCGAGACCAATGATTTGTGGCACTGGAGAAGAAATGGAGAAAAGTTGGTTTAGTTTCCACCTGATGGTACAGTTCCGTCAGCTGCCTCCAGGTGTCTTCTGAGGCGACTGTGGGACAGTTCGGGGGTTTTTTTCTGTCACCTCAACAGCAGCCCAACCTTCGTCTTGTTGTCGTCTCGCTTGTCAAAGAACTCTCGGTGAGACACGGATAACGAGCTGCCGAGCTGCCGCCGTCGTTCTGGAGACGGACGTGAAGGCAGTTCAAACAACACTGATCTCGACCAATCAGCTGTTAGAAAAACATGGGAATTATGTAAACAGTTTGAACAAGGGGGGAATAAAATATAATGCACATTCGGCACGTGAGGCTAAAGTCAGAGATATTTTTGTTTTTCAGTATATTTTGTCGTCTGTAAAGTAGAAATCATTAGTCATTTAATTTACTGGGACTTTGTAGTTTGCATGTTATTAGGATATTTAAGCAAACCAGCAAACATACAAATATCCATCCTGCTGCGTCTGACTCCAGCAGCCTGACCTACCCGTTGGTCCTCCTGCCCACCACACGTGCAACAGGATCATTTTGGATCCATGTGCTCACGTCCCATCACATCAGCGTCTGATGGGACGTGAGCTCTCGATCCTTGTCGCACATCAATAGTTCCATCGCGACACCCTCCTCTTCCTCTTCCTCCAGCGTGTCATCACATGCCGGCAGTACGCTGCAGCAACCGCAAAGAACGTCAGTTTTTGTTTTAATGATCTCGCTCTCTCGGTGACAGCTGCAGGGATAAATAAGTGAATAAATCAATGGGTGGCGAGCCGTGTGGCAGCCTGCCACGTGCGGCGCTGTATTCGGCTCGCTGGCCCGTGTGAACGGGTGCCATCGACGACAGACGCGACGCAGGAAGTCACGTGGGCCTGATGTGATTTTCCGTGTGTGGTTTCTTTTCCTGAGAAAGGTGACAGGGCTCTGCAAACGCGAGGTGCAATGACAACGAGCACTTTCTTCAAGTGCTTGAAGCAAAACTATTATTGCAAAAGTCAAGAGGGTTCATTGAATGAAAGTGTCCTAAACTGCTGGATTAGCACACTAATAATATTTTTTTTTAAAAAGTTACATTTTGAGAAAAAAGGCCTCAAGTCATGTATCCTTGTGAATACAAAGCAAAGAAAATAGCTTTCGCTTACTTCACTTCCAGCAGATTTTTTTTTATTTTTTATGGAGTTCATCCTCTATGGGGTCAGCGGGGAAACAAACGGAGACATCCACAGCTTGGCAGCAGATGAAATATCTTGTGATAGCAATGCTGCTCTCTTTGAGATGTGAGAAGAAAACCAAATTGAGCAACAGTCCTCCCTCCGTGCAGCCGCCGCCGCCACGCCCTCCGACACGGGCGTGCTACATTCTGAGAGCCTCTGCAGCATTTTACGTGCGCTGATTAGCTTTCATGAAATAAGCTGCACGGCCGAGAGAGACGTCGGCGGCGCCCAAAAGACCCACGGGCGCCGTTTCTCCAGCTTCCAAGAGGCGGAAAAGAAAGGAGTTGATGTCAAACGGGCTCAATTAGCCATCTGGGTTTTGACTGAGGAAACCGTGTTTAATCAAACGCACCAAGAGTTCTTTGTTCTTGCGTCGTCCCATCCTGATGGCCTCTATTCTTCCTCCACCCTCTGCATCGCCATTACCAACCCTTGAATTACCATCGTATCCGCAACATCTAATATCTGAGGGCTGTAGAACTCCTCCTGGCTAATTATCCCGTTTAGCTCACCCATCTCTGGTTCCGGCTAGCATCAAGAAAGGGAAACTGCGTTGTAGCAGATTTAAATTTCGCTGCCACCCTTTTTGAAAAGGTGAAATGAGATTTTTTGAATCACACTCCGAAACCGCTTATTTGAGGACAACGTGAAAATCCTTGGTACATGCGGCCACTTCCTGCCAGACATTCACATGTCCTCACTTTAAACGGTGTCACGTCAGCACTTCTAAAATACAGATTTCCTCATTTGGAGAATACGATTTGACCTTTGGCCATCAATGTACAAACTGCATGAGCAAACGTAATTTATGAGCTCAGTGGCAGACACGTCACAGTCATGTGTATAGATAAACTTGTCACGCAAATGAATAAGGTTTAAGATGCTGCAACATTTGGAATAAACATCTCTGTAACCAGAATAGTCTCAACGACAGAGACATTATGTTTCATTTTTACTTGCGAATGGTCTTAGAACTGTTAGCACAATAATATAGGTCAGATTGTGACAAGTGTTAACTAGTTCCAAATGCAAAAACTAATTTCTTAGCCTTGAATATTTAATATTTTCCAAAATAATATGTGAGCATTACTGTTGTAGAAAATAATCCAAATTGTGTTCCTGGTCCTGTGATGAATATGGTGACATGATCACTCAGTCCAGACTTTTTACTATAGATGTAATTTTATTATTATCGTTTATTTACTAGGTTCTATTTTTCCTTATTCCCTATTCTAGGTTCCTGGAATCTGTATTGTAAATCAACCTATCCTGAGTCAAATGTGTTGTTTGCTGTACAAAACTGGTGATTAAAGCCAATTGTGATTCCAATAAAGACATTTCAAAATAAAACTTGGGGGCGAACATTTTTAATTCTTTATTTCATCTTTTAGAAAAGATATTAATGGTACATAAAAGGTTCATTCGGTTGACTTCAATCAGGTTTCACATCAGAATCTGTAAAACTGAAAGTGCCACAAACACGTCGCAGCGCTGCTGCTAATTGACAAAGACCGTCATGCTGCAGAGTTAAACTAACTGGAAGGTGACATGAGAGCAACAGCACTTAGAGGTGCACTCAGAGGTGTTAAAACACAACTGCACAGAGCAACGGCTGCGGCTGCAAGCCAGGTTCAGCGACAATTAACACGCTGGTGTCGAGCTGCACAGCCACATAAAAACACGTTGACACCGTGGGAGGTGCAATGTCAACACGTGTGTTTGGTGCTGTTCCTTCAGGCTGCCGTCTGCAAACCAGTGTCAGCCGAGAATCCGCATTCATTTTGAAATCAGGCTGTCCTGACGTCTGCAGAACCGACAAGCACCATCTGACCTGCATGCTCCTCGGATTAAACGGCGTGGCTTTATTCATGGCACCGACTGTCATCTAGAATTTGCAGAATGCGCACATGTGACAGGCGTCCCTGATTGGGTTTCGGGGGCCAGGAGAACTTGTCATTGCTTTTCTTCGCATGATAGCCATTACTCACGCGGACTGACTCACAGCTGTGAGCTTCCACATGCAGAAAGGGATCTTTGTGCAAATAACATGACTGTCCGTAACTCAGCGTCTTCAGCCGACAAGTTCCCGGCGATTCCATTAGTTATGAATGTCACTCACACTGAGCTCGCAAACTAAAAGCAGGAATACAGGCCCTTTAAATGTCAACGACCTGTCCGAAAGACGATAAATGATGATAAATGCACAAATGAATCAGCGTTGTGCAATTAGTAGAACTGTGCGAAAGCAGAAGGCGGCTCTTTTCACATTTGATTTGGTTTATTAAAAACATACACATAAATATGACACGTTCAATGATACTGAAATACAGTGGATAGACTTTTTTCTTGGTAAAAAAGAAAAAAAAGAAAAAAAAGATGATAGAATAATATTATATAACATTTCTATATCAGGTTCCTGTGACAGCATCTAATCATGTGACACAATTTGGCAGGACAGGTGACCATTAACACACAGTGAAGACATTAATCCAGTGTTTAGCCACAAATAATCAAAAAAGAGAAGAACATAAAAAGAAAGCACCGTAGGACACACGTTAAAGCGTCAAATAATAAAGATTAAATATCAGCAGTTATCAGTGTTGAGGAAATCTCGAGTTTGCCTATATAAGACAATTGTCATTGACCTGCCAATCACAGGATGTAATTGATGCCTCAGTTTCAATTACTGAGGAGATGGAGGATGAAATACAGTGACACTGGAGAGTCTTTCAAGGCTAAAGCCATGAACTTTGTTAAAAAAACAAAAAAAAACTGTTCGGAAAGTCAGTATTCACTCACAGTATTAACAAAATGCTTGAAAAGAAAATCTGCTATTTCAGTCATTTTAAGATATTGTACAGCCATGCTGGGAGTATTTTTCAGCAAAACCATGGTTCAATATTTAACCTCACGATGTTTAACAAGGACCATAATTACTGACAATTCATGCAAGCCTCGTCATCAGTGTTATCAGAAAAGTACATGACCTAACAAAGTACCTGAGATTACAAAAAAAGTTGCTATACTGCATTATACAAGACATATACTCAATATAAAATGTGCTACCAATTGAAACGCTTACAGCAGATACTTTGCAGATGCGTCACACGTACCAGGTCACAGTTGAAAGCTGTTACTAGGAAGCGGGTTTCCCGTTATGACCGTCACCGCTTCCAAGAGAAAATTCCAATTGTGCAAGAGGACCAGAAAATGTTCGAAAGCCAATAGTCGCTCATGAGGTTGTCAAACATAGATGAACCACAACAGTGACTGTTTTGTAAAAGCTCAAGAGAAGAAAAACGTGTCCATCTTAACATATACAGCAGTTATTAGTGCTTGGTGTGTTTATGACTAATTGATTGATTTGACTGCATCCTTATTAAATCTCACACAGTAACTGAAACAGCTTTGCAGCCTTGGATTTGGTTTGATGGAGCTTGAGAGCACTTTGGCCAAGGTGTGCTTCATCAGAAACGGTTTTTAAAGTGGAATGAATCAATTTCTTCCACTAAGGCGCCCAGAACTCAAAACCACCTACCAGACCATCAGTCTTCACCAAATGCATTTTTTACCCCAACTTTCAGAAAATAATCTCTTTGTGAACAAACATTCACAGTCATTGTGCAACATCAGACTGGATCTGATGGCGGCCTGAATTGAACTAAACTGGCAAAGGCTCTAGTGATAAAGTGAGAGTTTCACTTCCATCCAGGCTGAAGTCCAATGGGGCCTCCAGTGGCTTCCAAAGCAGTCCAATGTGAAACAAACAGCAGACAAAAAAAAACAAAAACACGTCTCCATACTCCATACATCCCGCTGCGCTCATCACAAGTGTCAGAAAGTTGCAGATAACCAAATTCTTCCAAACAGACTGTACCACCAGAGTTTTAGCTACAACATGTGCTGCAGCCACACAGCCAGAATCCAATGTGGCTCTCATAGCAACTCACTTGCTACCACAACTTCCAATACTCACAAGAGCCAATATGATTGCAGCTCTGGGTCAGAAGGCAACACCTCATCAATGTGTAAAACCTAACAAAGTTAAGTCATACACCCTCCTCACTCAGTATTCAGTGCACTGTGAAAAATTAAAAAATAATAATCAAATAGTAAAAGTATGTATAAATAAGTTAAAAATGTCTCAGAACTGATTTGCTAAACAGTTCAAATCTAACCATAAAAATGCCCCCTGTAGCTTTTTTTTTTTTTTTTAGCTGTTCACCTTCTCTGAGGCTCGGTACGCATACAACACTTTAAGTGTATGCCCACCCATTAGAAAACCAGGAAGAGCTACAGTAAGCGAGAATCCTCTGAATTGTGCTCTTATGAATTTTGACTTTGTAGAGTTGGACTGCTGCTGGGTCTTCAATACAACTGATGATGATAAAGTGGTATGAAGGCCTGTTTTATGCTTTACTCCTGTGGGTCCTCTGAATTAAAGTCTTTCCCTTTGTAAAACTCAAGACTGTTCATGTGCACTGAAAAATGACACGAGTGTGCATCAACATTGAGGTGAGTAGTGAAATGGTAAATTTTTCAATTTGGGTCAAATATTCCCTTGACTTCTTGGGCATAGAGCTTGGGAAAAAATGAGCTGAAATTTCTGTTTATATCAAGTATAACCAACTAACTGCTGTGGTACCAGGCGATTATGCGCACAAGAGAATTTATTGGCTCCAATAAAAAAGAAGCTGCGGCGTCATTCCTCAGGTAAACAAAACAAAACAAGGCTTGTAACATTTTTTTTCTCCACGGCATGTGGCTCACAAAGTTTGCCGCTTACACCCAGTACTGATTCCTCTGGAGCGTTGGAGTGGCAGTCTGGATAATTTGAGAGGAGGATGAAGGAAAACCACTCCTCCAAGAACTGACGACCATGCTTGAATCGAGTGTGTCGTAACCAGAGCCTGAGCTGAGTGTTAACCTATCCAAACCGGGGCTACCTGGACGGGTCGGATTGAGCGGAGTGACAGTCACTGTGGGAACGGTTGTGCTCCTCTGAGGTTCGCCGTGGTACGAGTGAGTGCTTTGAGGGGCAACCACAGCTGGCTCGTTTGGCGCAGCTGTGCTCTGTTTTCTCTGCCTGTGGTGTCGAAGAAAGATGACCAGGACCACAAAGATGATCACGAGCAGCAGCAGGGCCAGGAGGGGTAAGATCACCAGCAGGGGATTGGAGGACTTTTGAGGGTATGACTCTACACGAACCGGTGTGTTCCTGTGGTGCAAATCCTCGGTTCCTCTGGTGGGTTTGCCAAGAGTCGTGCTAAAAATGTTCGTTCTGTTGGAGTTTCCCCAGCGGTTACGTGCCTTGAACTTTTGCTGGGATTTGCTGGGTTGCTGGGTGGAAATGAATTGAGTGGATTGGACTGGTGAAGCAGTCCCGTTTCTGGAAGTTCGCAGAGAAGTCTGGGGAGCAGTTGTTGTCGAGGGGATGGGACTCTTTGTGGTTGGCGACAGTGTGGGATCGTATGGCACAACTGTGAAGTGAAGTTCTCCTTTAGCAGGCTGGATGTTATCTGTTTTCAATACAAACACCAATGAATCATTTAATTCCTGAATTCCAGTCATGTTGGCATTCAGTTCCAGGGTGACCTTCTCTTGCAACACCTCCTGAAAGGTGAAGGATTGAGCTGCCTCAGCTTTCCGTTTTGTCCTCACCACTTTTCCATACTTGGGTTGGCGGATAATTTCAAACACAGGGTCACTGTCACAGATCTTGGCTAGTTCGGAGACATTCAAGAAACTATTGCTCAATTTGACTGCGATCCCATTTGGAATCCTCAAGTCTTTGCCGAGCTGAATCAAAGGTCGCACGGTTATGTTAAGCAATTGTCCGGTCAGATTGGCCTCTGAAGTGAATGCGGTAAACTCAAAGCTGTCTTCTCCAGATGTTATGGAGGTCATGTGATAGGACAACATACCAGACTTGATGTCCTCTTGGTCAAACTGCTTGACCTCCTGATTGCCCTTTAGAATCTTGCCAAAATTTGGAGGCCTCGAAATCAGGTAGTGAACGGTGACGTTTTTCCCGTTGGACTCAGCAGCCAGGTTGTCCTGGGTCAGAGACACTGAAGTCTTACCTTGTTCTAGTGTCAATCCAGTGTAGTTCACCAAAGAGATGGTGATCTCAATCACCTCTAGATTGAAGAGTTTATATATTGGTTTGTGATGTCCATCTGTGACACTGAAGTAGAACACACCAGAGGTAGCGCTGCCATCGTGGATGAAGTAGACACTTCTGCTATTAATTTGGGCCTGTGTGAAGATTCCGATCGACTCATTCAGGCTTCCTTTAAGCGCAAGGAAACCATTATTGGGCATACTTATCACAGAGAATTTAATATCATCAGGAGGGTTGTCCAAGTCTTCGACTTTGAGATTCTCAGGGCAAATTGCGACCATATCTCCCTGGACCACCCTCAGACTTGGAGACTTGGTCTTCAGCACTGGTGGTTGGTCATTTATGGGTACGATTGTGATGTTAAAACGCTCCTCAACAACATCACCGTCGTCCTCAGGGAGTTGTGCGGTTCGGCCCTTTAGATTTAACCACGCACTAAATGCAAAGGAATCCCGAGTGGTCTCCGAGTTGTCGTGTACGTAGGTGATGCCGTACTTCTTCACAATGAACTGGGAGAAGTTGGGTTTCTCCTGTGTGAGGTTTCTCTCGCCCACAATTATGACGCCATGGCGCGGCAGCGACGACACTTTGAACCAGACCTCGTGAGAGCTTCGCTGAGGCGTCGGCAACTTGGACATCAGGTTGGAGGCGTCCAGCTTAGATTCATCAATGACAACACTCTCCCCTTCAGTCACCACAGCACCTGTCGTCAAGCAAACAACATTATAATTATCAGGGACGCAGCTATGAAAATATCACAGAATGATGAAAGATTTCTATGATACTTTGACTTTTACGATATAAAAAAATAAAGACTTTAAAATTAATGGGGCTGGTGCTCATTGAACAACCAATGTGAACCAATGAAGAAACAAAAATACATCCATGTGTCAGATTTAAACCTCAATGCAGCATCTCGCTTACTTCTTACTTCTTCCTCTCCCCTTGCAGCAACTATCATTTTACACATCAGAATTAAATCTTGGTGTCAATAACATAAAGCGACATTTAAAGCTGTGAACACCTTCACTCATACCTGTGTTTGCAAGCAGGACTGTGTTGTGCTCTGGTCCGGTGTTCTCATACGAAATGTCTATTTTAAAGGTCTGACTTTCCAAAGAGGACGGCGGCGATGTCACATGGAAGGTCACAGAGTCCATTGCTTCCCAGCCCACTGCCTCAATGGGAGTCTGAACATAGGCAATCTCTTTCCTGTCCACCTGAAGCACAGAAACATTCAGACCCTCAGTTAATAATCAACCTAACGAAAAGGTTAACAAGTGTCAGTGATTCTTAATTTCCTTGACAGTCATTACAGAAGCAATGAAATGATTGCATCTTTAATCCTTAATTTAATAAATGACTCTTTGTAACACATAGATGAAAACCATCTATTACTAATAAATCTACTGGTAATAAATTACTCGTCCTACTTAAATGAGAAAGGATTTTCATTTTTATTCAATTAAGAGGAAGCTGTAAATCAGATCCCAGTTCAACCCACCATGTCTTGTGTGAAAGTGGAGACATCCACTGTTGAATTATCCTGCAGTCTCCTCACCAGTCGCCCCAGCTTGGGATGCCGCACCACACTGAACGTGATGACGCGGTTCGAGGTGTTGCCAACGTCGTTGGTCAATGCCTCTAAATTCTCATTTGTGATTGTTGCGGAGGAGCCTGCAGAGATTAATGTGAAATTGAAATAGTGATTACGAGGCGTAAAGATTTGATCACAGTCTGGTGCGTGTGTGTGTGTGTGTGTGTGTGTGTGTGTGTGTGTGTGTGTGTGTGTGTGTGTGTGTGTGTGTGTGTGTGTGTGTGGTGATCACTGTAATTTGTGCAATTCATCTTAAAGTCACTTAAGCTGTCAGCTGCACTTTGGTCTTGTGTTCCATTTAGCTTCACTTCAAACAAAACCATTGTTTTGTTTTTGAATGGAAACCACGACCTTTGATGTTTTACAATGAAGCTGCACCGCACATATGGCTGCTGACAGCAGTCAAACTGCAGCATGACATAAACAACGCTAAAAAGTGGATCAGCTTCTCCTCGTGTGGAAAACGTCTCCTGTGCACGAAGAAACTGACAACAGAGCTGTTTTTCTGATTGAAAGACTTCCCAGAGTGCGAGGAACTTAAAATAAGAAGACTGCTGATAAATGATGGAAACCGCAATGGAGGGAAGAGGGGTCAAAGCACAGTGAAATTCATTCATCACTTCCCATGAGCTCTCCCACCCGCCTTGTCTGTGTCCCATGGGAAATTTACATCTTGGAAGATAGGAGACATTTTTTTTAAATCTCTTCTGAGGAAAATATATTTCAATCTAAATCAGCGCAAGATGGGTTTTCCCAGAATGTCAGATGGATTTTTTTCAGAATGTTGAAGGAAATGGAGGAAACCGTGCGCCGTAGGAAGGCAGTACGCAAAGCTGATCTCTCCAAACTGATCACGATCAAAGGACAAGGGAAAAATGAACGCAACGCACCGAACAGAGTGAACGCTCCTCTGTCTGGTGCCACTGTGCTGGTGAGACGACTGCACGGCTCTACAAGCCTCCGCAGCTTTCTGATGTCAGAACTGGGTTGGGGAATTTTCACACTTCCTTGAATTTTTTTGCAATTGGAAGTCCCACAACTCACTCTTTTGACAGACCAGCGATGAGAACACCGACGATTCACACAGGGGGCTTTCATGTTTGAGTTCATCACACTTCTACCGTGCAACTCACAAAACCTCTATGGTGAAGGTTTTTACCATGGATGAATTATAAGAACTGGATACCGGACTGGCGATATGGCAGTGCGCCGATTTTCCCCAGTGGTCACTAAAGGTACTGCAGCAAAAACAAATCCCATAGGCCCAAAAAGCATTTTCCCTATAGAACGCAACCCAAAAATAAACTCTTTTGAAACAGCCAACAGAAAGACTGTGACCTGAAATGCAATTCATAGCAAAACTTTCTATTGTAGATTTTTCAGCTATGGTCTTTTAGTCGTTAAAAAAATTTTGATTGGTCAAATAGATCACGTGAGTTTCAGAGGCATGATGGGAAGTGACACTACTGCGCACGCTCTATGGGCCCATTAATGCAGGAGTCAAAAACTTTTTGGGCGTATGCGCTGGGTTTTACATTGCCTTAAAGAAAACCTTTGAAAAAATAAAACACAATTCAAATTTAATTTAAAAAGACACATTACAGACTAGGGATAGAGATGACACATTCTGTATTATGACACCAGAAACCAGAATATCAGAAAAAAATAAAAAGTCAATTTTAAGTGTGTTTTCTTCAGCGGTTAAAAAGAGTAGAACTGTATACATACAGGACAAGAGATTTGCAGTGGCAACGCTCCAATCTCAGTCTTTAGATTTTCATGAAAACACCTGTTTCTGCACATAAACCCAGAGATGGAGAGAACGAGAGAGAGAGAGAGAGAGAGAGAGAGAGAGAGAGGATCTATGGCAGTTTCACATCAAGAACTACGACATTTGAGGAATCTGTGAGTCGAAAAAGGCGAAAGAAAGAAAGAGAAAGAAAAAACAAGCCCACCTCCACACTGTGAAAGTGTTTCACGTCAGCCTCTAACCCCATCAAAACCCTTCATTATGAGTTAAAGCTCCCATCCCGCCCACCCCGTCTCTTTTCTTTGTGCCCCGCCTGGCACCGAGCACAAACAGGGCTGCCACAGACAGACAGCGGCACAGCTTTTCAAGGACCAATTCACACTGGGGCCCTGGAAGCTCAGCGGAGCGTTCCAGCTGGCACTTTGCTGCTCACATGCCATCCTTCTCATCTCAGTCAGAACAAAAAAACCCATAGTGTTTGTAGAAACAGGCGACACCGAGTCAGAATATTTTACACCGCCGAGCATTTAGAGGTACATAAAAAAAAAAAAAAACCCAGAGTAAGTCAGACAGATTTTAGAAGCAGACTCACACGTCTGGTATTTTTTGGTTAAGAAGAGAGCAGGCTGCTGGAAAGGTGCTGAAATGTTTAACCAAAAGAGATTGAGGGCAGAGGTCTACCACTGTCGAAGTGACGACAAGAGGAAGTGGAATCTTACGAAATGAAGCGAAATAAAATGCAACGCCATGAATCCGCAGAACTGGCAGCCGAGCTCATAATAAGACTCAAAAAGGAGAAGGACGTCGTCTTGCTCGTGCGTATTAATAGTCGACCTCAGGATTGTTTACAAAAGTGGATGACTGACACAATGTCTAAAAGAAGGTTTTTCAATTTATTTTCAAAGAAGCAGCTGTCTAGTAATGCGGTAGCACTCTTGTAATGTGATGTTGCATAGCCAGGAAAACCACAGATGCAAAAAATAGGATGATGAGTAAATATGGTGTCATACATAGAGAAAAAGTTGCACGTTTTAAAGGAAGTAGTGGTGAAAATCTAACCAGCAGCTAATGGATTACATGCTGCGTCATCTGAAACATTCCACCAGTAGAAAAAGCTATTTGTGTGTGTGTGTGTGTGTGTGTGTGTGTGTGTGACTTGTGCTGCTCAAAACTTGCATGGATCCGAGTTCTTTTTATCTTGGTTTACCTGGAAACACTTTGAGTGGACGGTTGTTCTCCAAGCTGAGAACTAAAGCCTTGGCTGTGATGCTGAAGATCTGCCTGGGGGTGAAGTTCACGCCGTCATTGGCTTGGAAGTTGAATCCTCCAGACATGGCACCTGTTAATGCAATGACACACCAGCAACCAAAAAAAATAACATTTCACATTGTTTGGTCAAACAACTTTCCAAAAAAGCTGTTCATGGTATCTGCAAAGCAGAAACAATCCTGAAGAAGGACAAGAAAAAAACTGCCACTTAAGAAATATTTACACTTAATTGTTATAATTGACTATTGGTTACTGAATTGCAATGTGTGAAGAAGGGACTTTTTCTTTTATTACTAGAGTGGGAGACTATTGAACATGATTCCAACCTTTCTGCAGGGAACAAACGGAGAGAAACAGGCAGGAAAGAGAGAAGCAGATAAGAATCAAGGGAGTAAGCAGAAGCTTTTATTGATGTCAGAGTCACTGACATCCGCATGCGATGACAGAGCTTTTCCATTACTCAACATCAGGTTCCAGACACCTTGACATTCTGTATTCTGTCTTGAGGTTTTCTCGTGCATTTCATTTTCTCAAGTAAATTGTGATGCTATTTTTCCATAGGGTGAAGTGCCATTAAAGGTCAATTGAACCAAAACTCAATCAAGAATGCACTGTTGCTTATATAGTTGGAATAATATATTTTGTCATATGTTCATAGTTCACCTGGTTAATTGAGTCGTGCATTCACACAGGAAGAAACAGAGATTGTGTCCAAAAACAGAATTATTCCATTTTCATAGGAAAATGTTTGCTAACGTGCTGCTTTCAAGGAGCCTATTAAAAAAAAGGAAAAAAAATACCTTTGTGAACGAACAGCAGCTGCCCCTGGTCTATGTGCATTTGCGTGAAGTTGTACACGGCCTGCGTGGGGGCGCTCTTGAGGGCCAGGTGCCCGTTGCTCGGCGGGGTGACCATGTAGCGCAGCTCCTCCGGCGGAGAGTCGGCGTCCTCCACCCTCAGGTCGTCGGCGGTGATCTCCGTCACCGAGGACACCCACACCTGCACGGCAGAGAGACGAGGAGCCCGGCGGAGGTAAGTCATGCTTCATTCCTCAGGGCACACAGGAACAGGAGAGGTCTGTTTGACATGGCTCAGAGCGGGAGGATGTGACAGGCTCTGACAGCAGGATGCCAGGCAGACAGCCAAAACAAAAAGTTTTCAATATTTATTTAAAAAGATGACTAGATATACACGGTGTCCCAAAAAAATGATAAAAATGACATTTTAAAAGCAATTATCTTGAAAACTACTAAGTCTAGCGCAATGAAATTGAACAATTTAGGTGTTGAACATCATAAGTTCATCATTAGGACCGATTTCATCAAGTGTTCAATATGTGCACCGGCTGTGACACAGCACAACTGGGTGACTGTGTGCAAGCATATTCCAACCTGGAAACACAACAAAAATAAAACATTAAATATAAAATCTTGATCTCTTTCTATACATCCTGTGAAAATTTGAGGTTATTTCAACATAAATTGCCAAAATGATTGGCCTGCGAAATGATGTCAATTGTTTTTGGGACACCCTGTATAAAGATCACTGGAATATATACAGTACATACATATTTATATGTATGTACGTATGTTTACATTTTAAAATCTTTTTTATTTTTTATTTTTTTATTTTTTAATCAAAATTATTTTTAAGGTCATTTATATTTTAGGTTCAACATGCTCATTGTGTTCAAATGGTACCGTAAAAATGTTTTCCATTCAATCAGTAATAAAGCATATTTCTTATTCACAATAAATCGTGCCTGCGATTGCTGCCGCAGTCTTAGTCGCCGATAACAATGACTGTTCGTGTGAAACACTTTCGGGTCCTTCCTCAAAGTGACCTCAAAGCCCTCCAGCCAACGCAAAGAAACTTGCTGACACACAGGACACGGAACCAAAGTGTGCAAACACTTCAACACCTCGGGGAGTTTCGACAGTCTCGTCTTGAGCGACGACGACGGAACCTGAGACTTGCGTTGGAGCTTCTCTGCAACTATTGGAGGGACGAGGGTTCAGTGTTTAGAATCAACGAGGACCTTGAATAAAGAGAGAGAGATGTCGTGGTCGTTTGGTGCAGAACGGAGCTCATGGAAAGAGCCCCCCCCCATATTTTAATGCTGACGGAAAGAACTTTTCCAGGAATTAATATTTTACTTCTCAGCACTCTGGGTGACTGTTAAACCAGGTTCAAGACGTTTAGTCAAACAGTAGCAGGGGACGTTTTTGGTTTTTTTTCCATTTCTATTCCTTTTTGTCACGCTCCCTCAAACCACTACCACCCACTGAGTGGGATACTACACACACACACACACACACACACACATATTGTGTGTGTGTGTGTGTGGTGGTCTGGTGGGAAATGACTACACCTGCACTTCCCTCCTGTGCAGCGGGAGTCGCAGCAGGCTCGGACTCACGAGCGCCGACGAGCAGCTTCAGGGTGACTCACCACAATCAAAGGGAAAGACACATGAGATCAATTTGCACAGACTGCCTCCCCGGTGTCGAGATCAATCCCTCCAACATGAAAGCGACTCTGCCGCCGCCGCCGCCGCCTCTCAGGCTGCAGCTTTAATGGCAACAACATTAAATTTGAGCTTCGTCGCACACGTCTTCTCACTGAATTCCACAGGGTTGTTTTTCTTTTTTTCAAACTTCATAACCTTGACTGTTGGAGTCGATCTATTAAAACACTCTTTTCCCCATTAAAATGTGTTTTTCTCCGAGGATTTTGTATTGTGTTTCCTCTTTGTGATTCTATTATTGAAAAAACATTTAAATGACTTGCAGCGATTAAAAAAAACAACTGAGCAAAAACAGTTCTGATTTTGCAATTTTTCAAAACATAAATACATCACATAAAACCTGATGAAATACATCCATTCTATCTCATATTATCTTGAGACAACTGAACTGAACTTAGAACAGAATGTTTTCCCTTTTGTAAAAGGAATCACAGTGGGAGAGAGCCACCTAGTGGTCATCTTGACTCATAACTGCTAACACATGAAACTACTTTTGGAATCGAGTTAAAGCGAACGGTCACTAATGGTACCATTGTTTGTCACGAGAAACCCCCTCATGAAATGATCTTTTAGATTTAAATTCTAATTTGTCAAACGTCACTGTCCTCCTGGGGCGGGGTGGGGTGGGGTGGGTGGGGTAGGGGGGGGGTCTGTCTGTCTGTGCTCTGCAGGATCACTGAGGAATTTATGGCATCTCAGGGCAAAGCTGCAAAGACAATAAAGACTTTCACTTCAGCCCCTCTCTCTCTCGACTCCGGCCATTGAAGATGACAGAGCACAAGTCAGCACTGCACAAGTCAGCACACACACAGACACACACAGACTCACACAGACACACACACTAAGACCTCTGACCATTTCACTCTGGAAGTCTAATGCTTTAACGTGACTGGAGCTGCGTTTGTGACAAGCATGTGGCCTCCCTGGACAGGCAGGCACGCGACGGAGATAAAACCGGACTGAACCGAAGCCATGTGGTGAGAGCAGCTGCTATTTCAAGGCCGCGCCATCAGGTCACTCAGCAGCATTTAAACTCTTTCAAAGAAGGACTCTGAATTGCCTGGAGCTTCCACAGCGTTCCGTGCAACTGAGCCGCTGCCAAAAATATTATGTTGGTTTTTTTTTTTATTGCTTTAATGCTGATCGAATGTGTTTAACATTAAAAAACCAGACGGCGTGCGCAAAACACTTTCAAAAACTGTGTCAGTGTCTGTTCCACACTGCAAGCCAACCCATCTGGATCCTCCCCTACATAGCAGACATAGCAGTGTTCTTCCATCCAGCCAGCCCAGCCAGCCAGCCAGCCAGCCAGCCGTGGCAACACCGCCCACATGCAAATTGTGACGGCAAGCGCTGGTGCCAGACCTGCCAGTCGAAAATAAAAAAAAAAACCCTCCACAGTTTAAATATAGGGCAGAAGCGTGGACTGACCCGGAGGACGCTGTTGGCTGTAATAACAGGAGCCTCATCGTTGACAGCTGTAACCTGGATGTGCACCGTCTGGGCTGCGCTCTGCTTCCTCAGGCCCGTGTCGTTGGCCACCACAGTGAAGCTGTCGGCCAGAGTTTCGCTGCCGTCGTGGACGTAGTTAATCAAGTCGTGCTCCACCTGGTTGAGGGACGGGGGACAGCGTTAGGGTCGGCGTGTTTATCGCCGAGGCAGGGGAGGAGCGCAAACAACAGCGAGGTCAAGCCGGGGCGGCAGAACACAGACAAAACAGAATCAAGCATTTTAATAACAGCAGTAGCATAAGTAATGACCCTATTGAGGTTACAAGCGTAAACGTAAGTAGTTGTGCATCGGGGTTGACTTCAGGCAAACCTCATTGTGCAATACGGCCGAAAAAAACAGGGATAATTGAGGAGCTCCGACTGCAGTTTGCAGCTGATGCTTGGGAATATTAGAGGATTTGACCTCCTCCATTAACTGCTCCAAACATACCATTACTACAAGAAGGAGAGTTAATTAGAGAGGCAATTGTCTAACAAAAAAAAAGGCCATTCAGGCCTGATCATCAGATTCTACAGTAGCTGCGTTTTCATTACCCCTAGGATTTAACCTAAATATCGCAATAAAAAAACTGGTAATGGAAACACTTAAACTCGAAAAAAAATAAACTCTTAAAAATCACTAAAATGTTTTTATGCTCTCATGAGGTGGTTTCAGACATATCGATAGAGAGGTATATCGCAAAAATGTCATGGAAACACTTTTTTTCGCATTTATGTGTCACTGGACATGACTTGCGGGGTCACGTGACCAGTTCACTTCAAGTGAGAATGGCGCGTTATGTTTGGATGGAGGAGGAGACGGAATACTTTTTTTTACAAGTAATCAAAGAGAAAAATATAATAGCCTTTCTTGAGATTTTATGAGAATTTTGACAAAACTTTAGAAATATTGCTTATTTTGCCAAAAACTGTCATGGAAACGCAGCTACAGTTATTTCGGGTCAGAGAGAATATTATTATCACAATAATATTTTGATCTTATTCAGCAGCGAGCAAACACCTCACCTGCCTCCTGCTGAAAGAGGTGATGGGCACGCCGGGGAGCCGGGAGTGCTCGATGTGGCCGTGCCGCGGGGCCTCAGTCAGCGTGTACAGGAAGTTGACTGCGGCGAAGTGGCGACTGGTGACTGTGAGCACGTCCTGCGTGAGCGCCCTGACGCCGCCTTCGTCCAGCGTGATGTTGGAGACTTGCAGCGGGATGAGGCGTGGGATGATATCGACAGTCACCCTGATGCCGCTGACGTCCGTGACCCCGTTGGAGGCGTCGAGGACGAACGTGTCGTTGACTTTGTGGGGCTCGTCCTGCACGTACTGGACGTTGCCGCTGTTCACGTCCTCCTGGGTGAACGTCTTGACGGGTGACTGCTTGGTTCCGACGTAGCGCTCTTTGTCGAAACGCCGGAGAAAACCATGAGACGGGGCCATCCTGACTTTGAACACAATCTCGGATGGCAGATTGTCCTCATGAGTTACCTGCGGTATTTAGGAGACATAGTCTGTGGGTAAAATGTTGGAATGTTGAAGAAACATTGTTTGACACTGAAATTGTACCTTTGAAGGAAGGTTGAAAACCAAGGCAGGAACAGCTGTTTTTAACAATTCATATTTCTCTTTGTATGGCGTTAGAATAATTGCAATATTAGCTTTCATAACACCAGTTGCTTAAATTGTTGAAATTTTGAGCCTTTCTACCTATTTTTCTTCAAATGTTACATTATAAGGCTTCCATTATTTTGAATGTCTTGAAAACGTCAAGTTTAAGGTTAAGTGTGTCATATTTGGAGATTTTGAAGAAGAAACAGCGACACCAAGTGGTTACATTTCAGATGACAGCATCTTTCACACTCCCTCCCCCTCCTGAGTTTGCCAGTGAACTACAGTGATCTGCGCAACCAAACCTGGATACCTCATCCACTTTTATGCAATGCAGTATATTTAGCTTTTACCAATATAAAAATAATAAATCAAGCCAAATATTACACACTGGACATTTAAATGCAAAATTCGCTTATGTCTTCAATTAATTGAAGATTCTCACCTCTAGTTTAGTTTCGTCAATCTTGGCTGGTTTTCCCTCTTCCACCAGTATGGTGTTGATCTGCTGCACGATGGGTGGCCTTTGGTGACTTTCCAGATAGACCTTCACGCTGATCCTCACCGTGAGTCGGAGACCTTTGGCTTTCACAGTCAGGTTGAAATAATCTGCCAGATGATTGCCGTCATTGTGCCGATAGGAGACCAGGCCATTCTTTAAGTCAGACTGCGAGAAAGACTCCACCTTTGTCTCACTGCAAAACAGTTCTCCGTATCGGGGGGCCTCGTCCAACTCAAACGTGACCTCATGGTCATCTCTGATGTCAAGATTCGAAGCAACGCTGAAGTTGCTGGTGAGAACTCTCACCGATTTGCCCTTCTGGACCAGCAGACCGGTGTTGTTGGCCACCTTTAGAAAAGGGTCGTGCGCGCTGATGTCTAAAAGGCTCGATATAAAATGTTTCCCATCGGAGACGAAGAGCACAAAGCGGCCAGTGCTCACGCCTTTGTGGACGAACAGCACCCGTTTCTCAATCAAATCCCTCTGTTGAAACTGGAAGAGTCGCTGAGTCGTGTCGTTAGCCAGCACCAGGTCACCCATCGGGATTCCCCGTCGAGTGTAAACCAGCTGGCCGTCATCGAAATCCGTGTCTGGATCGTGGTAACGCAAATCCTCAATAGTGACCAACCTCTGTCCATCCCTTACGACGTGGAAAACTTTATCGATGACACGCATGGGTTTCTGGTCATTGAGGAGCTGAATAGATATGTTGAACGTTCCTTCTTTGGCACCAACATCGTCTTCTTCGACGGAAGATTTGAAGCCAGGACTGGTGGAGGCTATGAAGCTGAACCCGTCGTGAGTCGACTCACCATCATCGTGGATGTACATGATCCGTTCGTCCAGTATTTCCTGGTTGGTAAAGGTTAAGATGTTGCTGTAGCTAGCGTTAGAATTTGAGAGGCTGATTCGCACCAGTTTTCCATGCTTGGGGCTGCTAGTGACTGTGTAGTACATGTCCTTGGTGCTTAATGTCTCGGCAAACAGCAAATCTTGTGTAATGACTTTACTTCCCCCTTCAAGAATTGCGAGCCCATCGTTTTTCATGAACACGCTATTGACGTCAGCTTTGATGGAAAATTGGAAATCGTAATTTTGCGACTGCGCGTGCTTCGAGACCAGCTGAAACTTAAACCTGTCATGCGTGTCTTCGTGGGGTCTGTCCACAAGCACGTAATGCACTTCTTTATCCGTTAGGTCTTTCTGGCTGAAGGTCGAGTTCTTGCTCAGGACCGCAGAGTCAAGCAGGAGCTTTCCTTTTTTGGGAATGGTGAGAACCCGGAAGTAGAGGTCGCCTTCAGAGAGGGTGAGACCTTCAGCCGTGGCGTAAAGATAATGAGAGTCCAGAGTGGCTTTTCTAGCCTTATCCATTTCCATCACAACGTTCCTCATCAAGTGGTACTTCACCCATTTCACACTGATGGGGAAGACTATCTCGGTGGTGGCTCTCCCAGCCACGGTCACTTTGGATCTGAAGTATTCACTGGCGCTGGATGTCTGGATTTCTTGGAAAGTGTTGACGTACCTCAGACGGCCTTTTTCTATGAGCCTCTGAGAGAAGGAGTCAGTGTGCCTCCACTCCCCGCTGGAGTGAAGCCTCTGAAGTTCTCCGTACTGCGGCGGCTCGACAACGTCGTAGCGGACGTCTACCACTTGTTTAACAGCGTTGGTTTGCACAGCCAGCTGCTGTGAACCAATGAAGGCCCACTCTCCTTGGTTGACCTCAAGGCCTGTGCTGTTGGCGATCTTGTACTCCAGCGGTACGGCCATGATTCGGAGAACCACAGTGTTGCTGACCTTTTCCCCATCGCTAACCCTGAGGACTATCCTGGAGTTTCTGACCCCCGTGTGAACGTAATAAGCTCTCAGTTCCTCTAAATCTAAATAAGAGAACGAGTTCACAACCACGCCAGGATGGTTTTCATTTTCCAAGTATCCCGCATCTGCGTTCAGGTTCCCGAGAACCGAGAAGACGAGGTCACTGCTGTTGCTGTCAATGTCCACTGCCCTTAGAATATCTGGGGTGAGTCGCTTCTTTGAGTTTTCCAACATGACAAAGAGATTTCCCTCAGGGAGGCTCAATTCCGGTGGATCATTGGTAGGCGTTACGGTGATGTTGTAGCGATACAGTTTATTGCTCTTCAGATAGTCGGGGACTTGCTTTCTACTGCTGGAATACACTGAAAACAAGAAAAAGTCATCGGGTTCCTCTGAGCCTCCATGGATGTACATTGCCCTTCCATGCCACAGGTCCAACATGCTGAAGGTGTTCTTCTCCTGGTCCGGGTCGACATCGAGCCTTATCTGACCATGAACTGGCTGCTCCTGGATACGGAACATGATCTGAGATTGCCTGATACCGAGTTTCTTGAAGTCCAGAAGCACTTTGATGTGTTTGGCCTCGAGAGACGCACGGCCACCTTCGGGGACCACAAGGTTTCTAAGCTGAATAAACTTGGAGCCATACCTTCTGTCCAAACCTGGTGCGAGAGTCGACATGAGCGGTGACGCTGTTGTTATCATGTGAAAGAGGGATCCTGGACTACTGGTTGGACTTGCTGTTGTTGATGGTTCTGGCTCTTTTTCTGGCTCACAGCCAACTGAGATATCTTTGGTCACTATTGTATTGGAGAGACCGAGCTTCACTCCATTGACTTCAATGTCCCTCAAACATCCTTTCAAAGAACCTCCTCTAACACGCTTTCCTGACACAGAAAGAAGCCCGACTTTTTTGACTTCTGCCCTGGTGCTGTCATCAATACCTCCAACAAAAAGAAACCCTTTAAACTGAAGCGCCTTTGGACGAGAACTGATGCTGCTTTTCACCAGGTCCCCATCGATAGCGAGTCCAACATTTTTGGAACTCAAGTTTAACTTGATGGAATGCCATTTTTTGTTATTGATCGGCGAGGGGGAGTGAAGCTCCGTTTTGGTTCCCCCTTTCCCTACTATGGCCACTGGGATCCCCTCCTGAATCTCCAGAGCCACAAAGTCTCCTTCCCTTGCTGAACTGTACAAGATAATCCCATCTTTAGCTGAAGTGTGCACCATGCACTCAAATACAGTTTCCTGCTGGCTAGTCCAGGTTGGAAAAGACATATAGGCTCTGGAGCTAAAGAAGCTGATGGGGTCATCTTCACTGGCAAAGAATTGGGGGCTGCATCCTAAAGATACCTCATAAACATTCTTGAATCCAGCATATGGCCGTAGTGATGACAGCAGGTCGTGTTTGTTGAAGATTACTTCATCCATGCAGCCTCGGAAGCCAACCGGGTCCCTGGGGAGGTATCGCCTGTCCAGGCCTCCCGAGCCTCCGACAAAGAGACCATCCATGATGTGGATATCCTGCTGGGAGCCCGGCATGTTGACACTGGTATGAGAGTTCTTGTCCACAGTCAGAGTGACATTGTGCAACATATGGTGCACCTCCACCGAGTGCCAGGCCAGGTCGTTGAGCTGTGTGCCTCTGTCTGAATGCAATACCCGCTCCCCAGAGCCCAGGTCCACTTTCAGCTATGTGAAAAAAGAAGAAAAAATGGATCATGAAATACAATAAATCACAATAACCAGTGGTAATATCTTAACATGACCATCTCATCTACTTTGCTGATTAACATACAATGCCAATGTCAGGCCAAAAAATTCAAAGTGAAGAGTTTTCAGTAATGTTCCTACTGCTTCCACCAGGCTACCAGAGGCGGTAGAACAGTGTTAAGACTGCTTTTTTTTCACCATATAATAAAATATTTGTGTGACCTGTGGAATTATGAAGAATTGACAAATCATGTGTAGACACTATAAAAAACAAGGAATGGACATAAATGATCTCTAGGTGGATACTATAATGACAGACAGTTTAATTCTGTGAGCTTTCTATATGAATTATCAGGGCAAAAGCTGACAACGTCTCTCCCTCTAGCTGTGTCCTCAGAGCACCACGTCACTTTCTCTGGACTGCTGCATCTACATGACACACTTGCTGCCGAGTCCTTGCTCTCTGCGCACGGGTGTCCAAGGAGGAAACACTTGCGACTGACTCACACAGAGCAGGACCCCCGCCTGGAGGACAACTTGGGCAAAAGAACAGAAAAATGTTTCAGCGACCTGCGCCACTTGAAGGAACAGCGATGAGCGGCTCACACTTGGGGGGCAGTGCAACACAGTTGTCAGTGTGACTCACTTCCAGTCACCAACTAAGTCACAACAAATCGACCAAAAAAAAGGAAACTCAATCACACAAATTTCAAGAGACTGATGGAGAAAACCTCAGAAAGTCATTTTGCATTTTGTGCTTCTGATGTCTTTTCTTATTAAAGGGGATTTTCTGTTGAACTGCTTTATTCTGTGTGCTGATGTGATCTGGCAGCACTTTTCACTGAATGCTTTACAGGCATTCTTAAAAAGGACAAATGTATTTCACCCCTAAAACCTCCCAGCGAGGTTTGAGTTGGGCTAAAAATACATGCAGTTTGCTTGGCATGGGAGACAAACCTCATCCAATGTCTGTTAAATGTGCCAAAAAACTATAGATGTTTAGCCATTAAAAAAGAGAGAAACAATGTTCAGTTTTTTTTTTCACTACAGCTTATACTTAAAAAAAAAAACAAATTGAGAAGTCAGCTTCAAATTATGGTTGTATAAGCCTGTTCTGCAACAAAACGTTATTATGATTTGAATGCATCATTAAAGTAAACCTGATCTTCTCAATGACAGAGTTGCGTGTTTTCCTTTTCTTAAAATGATACATCAGGGACACATTTATAGCTGAAGTGACTGGCTAATTGGATGTTTCCCATATTATGTCTGTTTTTGCTGCTTTGTTCTTCTTCACTTTGGGATGCATTAAACAATAACGTCCTCCTCAAACCACCACATTTTAAGTGTTATATACGTGCAATAATTAATCTCTCTTATGTTTTTTGTCCTGTCTGCCACTAACTGTATTTGTTATTTTCAGATATTTTGCTTTATGTCAACCCTGCTCTTATTTTAACTGCACCAGTTCCTTGTTAACCATTCCCTTTTCACTATAATCAAATGTGACTGACCACAGACGGCAAATCCTCCGATGACAAAGACGTTCTAAACACCCTGCGATGAATGCGCAGTGCGTTTTTTTCAGAGAGCCGCTGCTGATCTGCCGCTTTCTCGTACTGTCGTCCCTTTCAATGTGACACCGTGACTGGGTCAGGAGTCAACACCCCACTCTCACCACGCACGCTTGTCTGATTGTGTTACCGCACGAAAAGACTGACAACGTCATTTCGAGTTGGAGAAATAGCTTCAGGTTTACATTGTGTGACATGTGTTCCCACATGTGTACATCTGTACATCCACAAAGCCCTGTGTGTGTGTGTGTGTGTGTGTGTGTGTGTGTGTTGGTATTGTAGAACTGTACATACATGCACGCATGTGCTGGTGTACGCTCGAACACATGATCAAGCCACAGATGTACCCACCTGCAGGCGGCCGGCGTGGAGCTCCAGCAGCAAGCAGTCAGTCTGGCCGGCAGCGAGAAACAGCAGGCCGTTGGTGCTGGACGTTCGGAAGCGAATGCGGAGCGTGTTATGGTCGGACGACTCCGTTGCCTTCAGCTGTACGAAGCCATCGCCGTAGAAGGAAGCTGGTGAAAGGGACAAACGAGGGAGGCGTGTTTCACAAAGGACAAAGCGCAGAGAAAAAAAGCGAGATATCGCAATGAAAAATCATTTTCAGTGGCTTTTTTTCTTGGCTTTCGACACAGCATGAAACCGCATTTGTTTTACTGCTTTTATTGTGTTATTGTTTGTTTTATGTTTTTGTTATTATGCACAGCACTTTGTGACAGCCGTGGTGGTATTTAAAGTGCTCTATAAATAAAGTTGAGTTGAGTTTTTTTGTGCTGTAGTGATTGAGACAATTAAAAAAAAGAAGACGAAGAAGAAGAAGAAGAAGAAGAAGAAGAAGAAGGCCGGGGGTGTACGTGAAAAGGAAAGTGGAACAGAAGCCGTAGCAATAGCAGCGGACAAAGCAAGTCAAGCATTGGTTGGTCTTAATATAGCTCACGTGTGACATTTAGATATAAAAGCCGGGCTAATTATCATCCTGGTTGTTCTTTACAAGAGGAATTTGTGTGTGTGTGTGTGTGTGTGGAGAGGATGAATGGTTGTTCTCTCACACACACACACACAGTAACCCTCACCAGGTGATAAAGCCTGTTCGTTCAGCTCACAGCCTTGGCGGCGGCCGGAAGAACATCTGCGCTTCACATACTGAGCCGCCATGATTTACATGCATTCAAGAGGGACTAGAGTATAATTATGACACTTTAAAGCCTCACCTGTACTGTAAAAACCACCCTCGAGATGAAAAACAAAAGCGCAGAGTAACAGTTAGCAGGTTTTACGTCTCAGCTAATGTGAAGATTTAGGCAGAGAATTTGGTTCACGCGTGACGTCCAAACTGTAGGGAAACGACCAGAGAGAACTTAACAGCTATTTGACTTCTAATGCCACAACAGCCGTGTAACAAAGTGAGGATGTGGATGCCGATGTGGTTAAAGGGAGGGGGGAGGGAAGGAGTCAGACATGTCGGTGCCTGGCCTGCCCTGACAGGAACCTTCAACCTGAACATGAAAGGCTCTGACGTCCCCACATTATCGGCGGTCCCATGTTCCAGCGAGAGCACGGCGGCGCCGACCGCAGCGGCGGGCCGCGGCGGACCCAGCTGTTTCTTCTGCCTCACCTTCCAGCCATCCCGCATCATCCTGTAATCTGGACTAGCGCGCTCTGAAGCTTTTATCATCTGACCCCTCTTGCGCCCCGGCCGCCACCAGCTCCGCCTCTAATGAGGCTCCGGCGTCCCACGCATTGCGAAAGGTTAATAAACACCCCTTTGCCTCCGTCAGGAAACCCATCCACTCACATTTGGATTTGTTATTTCCACACCGACTGCAGCTAAATGGATGGATGTGACTCACGGGGGAACACGGGCTCCAAGTTGAATGTAATTTTCACGTCTCGTGTCAATCGCAATAACTTGGTGGATGAATAGTTTTTTGTTTGTTATTTTATTTTCATTTTACTTGACATCTTCATAGTCCATGTTCTGTCTAAAAAAACCTTGAGAAGCCAGATGCACACTATTCATTTCTAAAAAGAAACATACCATATCTATATACATATAAAAGAGAGAGAGAGTAGGAGCTTTCTTTAAACAGTAACTTTTGATTGATTGTATATATATATATATATATATATATATATTATATATTTTTTGCACCATGAAACCTTCAGTTTTCTCGTTTATAACATGAACACAAGACAACATTTGTCCTCATTGGGGTATAAAGATTAAACATCCAATATTGTAATATATTGTATTTCAGATTTGGTTTTAACTTCCTGTTAAAACGAGATGCTTGTTTTCCTTCTAGGTGTTTGGAAGGAGACGAGAAACGTCAAACAGCACCTGGGTTGTTTTGTGACTAACCTGGGACAGGTGTCAGTGAAGCACATCCTCTTTTTTTCACACAACTGAATGTTTAAACGCGCAACTTTGTGAAAAGTGGAGCAAACAAAGAAGCAAAGAAGAACTGACATCTCTCTTCTGAGGAGTTCACTGACAGGCTAGAGAAACATCTTCATTAAAAAAAAAAAAAGCAGAGGGAAATGTCTGCAAACTAGGCGGCCTTTAATTGTCAATATTACATATTACATATATTATATATAAGAAGATGCCATTTACTTTGTTCACACGATATCAGAAGAGACAACTCTGATGTGTTATTGAAAGCTTTGAAGCACATTTGGGACTGAACCTGTGAACAGGCCCACAGGCACATGGCAACCAGCATTACCTGTCTTCAGTCTGACCCTGTCGGACTGACTCGACTCTAATTCTCATTTATGCATCATGTTCATTCATCTGACTGGCTGCGTGTACATAACGGGGAGGAAGCATTTGCGACAACTGGCTGAGAGGAAGGAAGTGACATTCCTCTCTTGAATTCACAAGGATGGACATCGCCGCTGCACTGTATTTCAGCATCGTCCCAGTGACGTCATGTTGTTGAATGTCAAATCTGTTTAAAACCAGAGGAGGAAAGACGGGTCCTTCCCACAATTCCCTGGAGGAACCTGGAGGAACGCGGATCCTTAACCAATACAACAATGGGGTGTTTTATTCATGTGTTTTTTTCTTCTCTATAACAATTCTCTTCCACCCCCCACCCCCCCACCCCCCACATAATTTCACTTGGTGGGGAGCAAATGAAAGACCAAAGCAGACTGCCAGCAAACTATACCCAAACATAAACACACGTCTGTCTTTGTTGAAGCAGCAGGGGGGGAAAAAGGGAGATGTTTGAAGGTTGTTCTGTAATCTACATTTCTGCAGGGGCTGTTCTCTGAGAGCAGCAGAGGCAAAGCCTGTGACCTTTCAGCAAACACCCACTTACACTTAATTTAAGGGGCTAAAAGCTGAGCTTCACAGGCGGCTTGCGTGCTCAGCTTCCCGGACGCACAAAAAAAAAAAAAAATCTGAGACCCGACTCGATTGGAGCGCGACTCACTGCGCCGTCGTGGTCCGACACGGAGGAGCATCAGAGGACGGCAGCCCCATGCCACGACAAACACGTCCACAATCCAAGGTGCACTCAAGTACACCAAATGCATATACTGTAATTATTTTTTCATTGTGGGATATGGTTGAGCGTGAGTCATGCTGAAGTGGTTCCTGATTAACCCCAGGGCAAAGCCTGGGTGAACACTGAAAAGAGATGACACATGCCCAGGATCAGATCATCCAGTGAGGGCCAGAATCTCAGCATGTCTATTGTGGATGTATGGAATGTGCATGTGAAGCTGTGCAGCACTGGAAGAAAAAAAAAAAAAAAAAACACTTCCCACTTTAGATCTCCGGACGGGGCGAGGACTGTCCATCATTATGAGATTCAGGCGAGTGTGCTGCTGTCACACAGTCAGATAGTTCTTCCAGTGCAGTGGGCAGCGCAGTCCTATTTCTGCCGTTGCCTCTAATAGAGGGCAGATCCTGTTTGTGCACCGAGCATGCACTGATTAGCCAAAAGTCTAGTGGCAGTCGTTTAAATCCGAGGCAAACAATGACGTGAGCAGTCATGCTTAGTGTGGGACACGCACACGAAGCATAATAATGCTAATAATAATAATAATAATAATAATAATAATAATAATAATAATAATAATAATAATAATAATAATAATAATAATGGCCTAGAGTTTCTTTCTTCTTTACTTTCTATTTTTTTTCATCGTGAAGAGCTTCAACCGCTCAAAGGCAAAACAGACAATCAAGATAAATCAGTGCATGGTCAAATTATGGTGCAGAATCAGTTGAAATGCAATTGGAGACGATGGAGGAGGAGAGGATGTCAATTCTACTGTTTACACAAACGAAAGGTGTCGCCTCAACCTGGCAGCCAGGTTAGCTTCAGGGCGAATTAACACATTTTCCACATTCAGCTCCGACACTTAAAAGGAACTCAGGGGAAACTACGCAAAACACAAGATACATGTAAGCTGGCGGGGGAGGGGGGAAAAAACGCAACTTTGCACAAAAGCACCAACAGGAACACTCACACCACACTTGTTCCCATTGTTGAGAAAATCGTGAAAATTGCGAGTCGTTTCTTTACCTCCAGACGCCAGCCGGAGCAGGAGCGACCACCAAAGTAGCCCGCGGAGCAACAACTTGGTGCGGCTGCTTCTCCCGGCAGAGTCCATGTCTCTTCCCCTCTGGAGGACCACCAACACCGCCACCGCCGCAGCGCTTTCACCGTCACAGGGAGCCCGCGGTTACATATTTACACGCCTGTTTTCTCTCGGTTACGCTCCGGTGCCCGGTCAAGGAGTTGAATCCCCGAAACGACGGTGGTGGTGGTGGTGGCGGCGGCGGCCAGTGTTGAGAGCAGCGCAGGACACCCCGACACTCAGGCGAACTGGAGCTGGAGCCGGAGCCGGTGTTGTGGAGGAATCTCACTCCACGCGCGGAATGACGTTCCCCAGTGCGTGGACGCGCACTCGCTCTTGGTGCAAGGCGCGCGTTTGGACAACTCAGAACCCAGCACTTGAGGTGGGAAGCAAAGAATTACAAATACTGTATTACTCTAGTACAGGTATCTGTACATTACTTGAGTATTTATTTTTCTTACTTTAATAAGTAAGTCATAAATAGCTGTATTTCATCTATTTTTTCCAGTGTTTTAAGAGTCATTTCAGTAAAGAGCTAAATACCATGGGGCTTCAAAGACAGACATTTTGTTGTAACTTTGCTTTTGTTAATTTTTCAATGGGCATTAAAGCACATGTTTTCTACATATCCCATGGTATATTCTTTCCTCCTATGAGGTGGGTCACCAAAACACTCCATCTGCTCCTGCTCCTCTATCAAATTTTAGAACCCCTTGTGGCTCACCAGTCCAAAAGTTTGCCCACCCCTGGGCGAGTTTGTAGGTTAGCACTGAATGACATCATGCTACTGCCGTCACTACAACATTGTGTTTTTGTTTGTTTTCATTTAAAAACTTTTATTATTTAATTGTATTGTGCTTATTTATTGTGGGTGTTCAGTAAAACAGAAGTTTGAGGCAGGAGACAAATTTCGGCACAACACCGTGAAAGCGCTCGCGTAACTCCGCCCCTTGTGCTCTTGTTGGGGGTGCACACGTCTTTCAAAATAAAAGTGAGATGTAGAAGCTGAACAATTGTGATTGGCATGACTGACGCAGCAACTACATTTTTAAATTCAACAATAGTAAACCTATCACATAAGTCAAAAGGATATCGAGATTTTAAATAAAATATCTTACTTCTGGGAGGTGTGTTTTTCAGGTCATAAATCATCATTGTGCATTTTTTGCATTTTACATATTCAGTCAAGACTGTTGTCCTCTCATGTAAGGCTTTTTATTTAATTTATGGAGAGATTAAATTTTTAAACAAATAAATCTCATATAAATAAATGACTATCAGATTGTAATACTCAATGGTAAATGTAACATAGCTTCCTTTTTTGAGTATGTTAACTTTATCACAAGCTTCACAGCAGATTCTGGAGAGAAAGGGTGTCACACTTGTGAGAGAACTGAATCGGTTAAAAAGAGAGAGAAAGAAGCAAGTTATTTCAATACATTTGAGGGTAGCAAGTAGTTGTAAAAACTTTGAAAGCTCATAATTGATCCATTTTTCTCTTCCTTTTTTACCAAACTCTAGTCCTTATCACACATCACCTTATCACATCTTGTCCATTCCAAAGAGGGAATCAACATAAACTTATTGTATCATGTAACATAATAATAAGTTGAAAATGCTCAATTTGCAATTACAGAAAAATGAATCAGACAAAGTCAAGGCTAAAAGTCGTACATTTGAGGTCTTAAAGCCTATTTTGTAAACAAAGTTCTTGGAGGGCAGAGTTTGTAAATCTAACATTCATTCGATTGGTCAGTGGGTTCCCAAAAGTTTTCTGTACTCCAGTTTGATGCAGCTGTAGACGAGCTGGTAGTAGCGCCTGTCGGGAGCCATCAGGTCGGTGACGATCTCAACGTGGTTGACTCCCGGCAGCAGGTACAGCGACACTGTTATCGAGAGGGAGGTGAGGAGCTCGGAGAGCCTCACAGACGACTCGACAGGAACAACTGCGTCGCTGGTCCCGTGGAGCAAAGTGAACGGAGGCACTCTGTCGGGAAACAACAAGAACGCAAGGATGACAGCCAAATTTATTAGAGGGTGAACATCTACACGCATCAAAACTCAACAAGTTCCTTCACGTACTGGCTCAGTTTGTCCTGGCTCAGCTGTTTCAGCGAGTGTGTCGGTGAATAGTACGGGAAGTTTCTCGTTCCATTCATGGCTTTGTGCATGGTGGAGACGTACTCGACTGCTCGCTTCTGCTCATGCTCATAATGGTCCATAATGTTGTACACGCCACTCAGACCTGTCGAGAAAATATGACAAATTCATAAATTCAATCCGAGAGGGGGGAAAAACACTGGAGGCGTAATTAACAGTGTGATATAGATGAACTGAAGTGTAAGAAGATGATCAGTGTTTAAAAGTCGAGCCTCAGTTCACTGGATTTTTCAAACTTGTTGCAGCTTGGGGATGCTCAACACAGTGATCCTTACCAATAACTCCTCTTATTGCCTTTGTGATGTTCCTCTGCTTGCAGACCTCAATGAATAGCTCTTCTCTTTCATCAACAAGAAAGAGTGTGGTCAGTGCACACAAATGGGCACCAGCTGAGTGGCCAATTAGCACTACATTGTCCTGTGAAAAGAGAAAAGAAAACTTCAGAAAAAAAAAGTCTTTGAGCATGTTGAAGCAAGATATGAGACAGTAATAATAAATTACTGCACAGCCAGATTAAACAGAAAAGTATTAATTATTATCAATAAAGTCCAATGAAACATCTGTTAATCTGAATTCTTCGTTTTGCACGCTGTGTATTTTTGTTTTATTTTTTTTTATAAACTAGACTTCAAAACGTCATCTGAAGTTTTTGATGAATAGTAAATTCAGTTGGTTTCCAGAGGGTGCTGGAAGATTTTTCTTACTTTGTCAAAGTTAAACTTGGATGCACTTTCCTGAGCCCAAACCAAGCAGTCAGCGATATCTTGGACCATCCCTAAAACGTTCCCCTGGCAATCAGATGAGACCAGAAGTCAGTTCAGATCCCAAAGCAACATTTCAAATTAAATTTCTTATCTCCCACTCGTGCTACTGCGGTATAACTTCAACCTAAGCTCACATATTGGTTACAAGATTCACTTCATATTCCTATCATCTCAGCTGGACATATGTGCAATACATTTTTATTGAGAGTGCTGGCGGCTCTCACCTTGGGGTAGGTGCTATAATCTGGACAGATGACCACCGCGTTCAGTTCTTCAGTCATGTGCCGGGCCAGCAGACAGTAAGTGGATCTTTCTCCAGAGCCCCACGCACCTCCATAGACAAAAACAACTAGTGGTACAACTGCATCTATAGACCCGTCCACGTTGGGAGCGTGGTACAGGTCCAGTCTGTTGCCTCGACGACCAAACGCAATGCCCTTCAAAGTGTCCAGACGGAAAATAATGTGAAGAATGCCGTCTTCATAGGAATGAACATTATAAATGCAGACAGATTAGACAAATTCTTATTTAGTTCTTAAGACGCTGATTGACAGAATACATTTTTCTTCTTTAGCTGTCATTCAGAACCCACCTTTTCACAGTGCCTGCGGTTCTCTTTATTCTTGTACCACCCGGCCGACTGAGAGTAAAGTTTGCCATACTGTAGATATTTCACAGATTCCAGCACAGCTTTGGCTAAACAGTATATTCGCCTGTTTGAGAGGGAAAACATGAATTACACAGTGCAATTACACTTAAGTAAAGTTAGTGAAAAACAACACACAGAAGTACCACATACAACATAAAAAGACTGCAATAGTTGATAATAATAGCACTCACAACAAAATGAATAGTTCAAATAGAGCAGCAGCTGATGAAAAAAATCAATTAACACACAGGTGATGTAATCAGGGACAAATAGGTATCATATTTAAGCAAAAAAACATTTACTGTATGTCAGTGTGTATAATTGCGGTACAATCAGACCGTTCAGCACGAGAGAGGGATACTGCACTTGGTTCACTTGTCAGGATGAAGATGGGTGATGGTGACATCACTGATGGAAATCAGTACCTTGGTTTTAGTGCTTCTATGTACTTCTTATATCCGGGCTCGTCTGGCCAGCCATAAAGCCATTGAGCAGCTAGAGCGATGGAATATGGGAGTCCTACCAATATGACCCCTACTGCCACAGGAAGTGACATTTGGTTCTTTAAACTGGACCTTCCATGGATAAAAGAAACACATATTTGCTTAGTTACATCTGGTGGTTAAAAGCGTTTGAAATATTCCAATTGAGGGGCTCTTACATGTTGTAGGTCATTCTATTTAACCTAACAAAAAAAGGAAAACACAAGATTAGACATAGCACAAAAAGCAATTAGACGCTTTTACTACATAAAAACATAAATGTCCTTAAACTAATAAAACTTGTCTGACGGTTTAACGAGTCATGCATATGATGCATAAACTCCTCCATGCATATCGTGTACATACATGTTGTAAATGTTGTATATCGTGGGATCCAGTGTTGTTCAACCCAAACATGAAGTTAGCTCCCGGCTTTCACTGAGACACTTGCGCTAGCAGTTCCACAAACGCTGAAGCTCATCAGCTCAGCAAGATGATTTGAGACGTTCAGTAGACTTTTATATTTACTGTGAACACGCAGAAAGGTCAAGACAGTGAGGACGGAAACGTCAATAAAACGCTGTAGCTTAACTATGCTGCAGCTTAAAACTTAGAATTTTGAGACACTACCGTGTTGATAGCATACCTTGTTTATATAGTTTGACGTTACATTGTTTTATGGAACAGGAACCTCCGAGAGATAACGTGACTGTCCTTCAAAATACCGACTGCACACGTCACACATGCAACATAAATGGCACGCTTAGTGCGAAACTGTCAGTCACTTCCGGTTTGGTGCAGACAGGTTCATACGTTGTCGGAGGATTTGTGATTCCGACCAGAAAAAGTGTCCATGCTGTTAGTAACAATTATTTTGAATCCCAAAAATGAACACCACTCTGTATGTTTACTAAGAAGCAAACCAAGTCACAGTAAACGGAGAGTTTGAGAAGGCAAGGCTCCCGTTGTGTAAAGAAAAGGCGGATTTTTATCTTGTCATCGTCACTTGGTCGTTTAGATAACCCGGAAAAAGCTCAAGTATAAATAATTTAGCCGGAAAAATCGACACTCTTGTCCCTAAAATATATTTTCTTATTGTTTGTGAGTGCGTGTATTATTCTATTCGCTTGATACGCCTATTTTTATTATTGAATCGTGAAAATGCATTGCAAATTGCATTTGAAAAAAAAAAAAATCTCCAACAATATTTGTGTGGTTCAACTAATAGTGAAATTAGACTGCACAATAAAAATAAGGATCAAGAATTATTTTCCATTACATGCAATGGAAGGTACGAAAAAATTCTTTCTGGTGTCATGGCAAATGAAAAACGCTGCCACCATTTACCCAGCAGAGGGCGGAAGAAGTCAGCTTCTTGCTCTAATGTATTTACTATGAGAGGGAAAAAAAATATCCTGCTCCTACTCTAATTGGATCCTAATTGTCCAGTCTGCAATTACTCAGCTAACTAGTGAAAACTCTACCAAAGAAGACTTAACACAGTACAAACGTGTGGATGTGCAGGAATACATGTTTGCCTCAGTGAACACTGACGCGCACAACAAACTGCACATTTACGATCAGATTAACCTTAAACGATTAACCATTATTTTAACAGTATATTGCACCACGATTCATGTATTTTACAGACACGGTCATAGTTCATAGATGGAAACACATTTTCTTTATGATAAGCACTAAAACTTGCCTGTAGTAATGGTTGTCATTTTGATGGATGGAAAATCATAAACCACACAATGTTTCTCTGTGGAGCGAAGCAATTCAATATATTGTTTTTTCTACGCACCCCACGCAGATATCAAATTTTATTTATTAATGGCCACCCAACGTTTAAGGCCTCTCTGTGAATGCACAGTACTGGGCAGAGGTTCCCTTGGTTAAGACCATGGAAAACCTTGGACCCAACACTGCAGATTCATCTAAAGCAGAAGAGCGTACGAGCTGCTGACCATCTTGAGGGTTGTTATTATGGTTGGCCCCACAGAGCGGAGCCTGCAGGCCCGAGTGGGTGTGTGGTTGTTTCTCCATCTGCCATGATGTGGCAAAGCCCAGGTGTTTTTTTTTTTTGTTTTTTTTACACAAACCACAGTGGAAACAGGGCTAAGTCAGACCCTTTAGCAGGCAGCCTGCACTCAGTCAACCCATTGTTCCAGGTTGTTTTAAGAATAATACTATTATTCTATCTTATGCAATTATTACATGCTCTATTTTATGTATGCGGGAGCAATTACAAGAAAAGTGATATTAAGAACATATAATAACTTCATGCCCTGCGATGAACTGGCGACTTGTCCAGGGTGTACCCTGCCTTCGCCCTAAGACAGCTGGGATAGGCTCCAGCAGACCCCCGTGACCCTGAATTGGAATAAGCGGGCATAGAAGATGAATGAATGAATGAATGAATAATAACTTCATCTGTACAAGTCATTGGTTCCATGTCCTTGAATCATGTTAGAGGCCATCGACTGGTAAAGGAGAAGATAACTTTGCTGACGGCATCTCCATGATTTGTTTTGTGTGTGTGTGTGTGTGTGTGTATGTTAAGACCAAAGATAATCAATAAAGTCAGAGATCAATATTTACTTGATTGCAACGGCACAGTGAACTTGCACAATATGTCCAGGTGCACCAGGTCAGAACTCAGAGCCAGTGTTCCATTATCATGTCCTCACGCGTCCTGACGCAGAGCAGATGCACGCATCGAACTTCAGAGGATTTTTTTTTTTTTACAGAAGTCACATCAGAGTAATGACTGCTCGACCTTGAGATGTAATTTCACAAAAAAACAAATATAAATGACAGCAAATTTTTTCCCCACAGTGCATATCAGCAATTTAACTCTTGCCTCAAAATCTATGTGATGGATGGGTTCTATTACAAGATTTAACAATCTGACATTGTCCAGTTTTAAATTATATTGTTTATCTGTTTTGCTTCTGTTTGCATGGTCAATAGTACTGTTATAGTCTAGTACTATTCACAACCTGGAAATAAAGTTCATTACCTTGTCACATTGTGTTTTTGCCAGTCTTTTAAACAATGGTGTAGTTCTGAGATATATTTCATATTGAAAGGGATCCCGCAGGTACGTAGTGCCAGGTTTTGAGCCATTAAGATCATTCACAATTCATGATTCATTCATGCTCATGACAGCCTCAATGGTGGCTCTTTTAACCGGACTTTTGTTGAGTCATTGCAAGCATTACCTGTCAAACACACACAACCTCTGCAAAGAAAAAAAAACAACACAGAAGGAGTGCCAGGGCTTTTATGAGAGATGAGTCAACTGCACTGCAAACAATACATCTGTGACTAAAGTCTTCAAGTATGAGGCAAAGGGAAAAGGAATTTAAACGTAGATCAATGAGTGAGTGAGAAGTGACGGCTATCAGAAGTACACAAAATGAAGTTCTTTGTGCCGTTTTAGGAAGTCGAGTGCTCCGCGGTGTACACGCGTGAAGCTGCGAGGGAATTAGCACATACATTTTCTCGAACACGTTTCTTCTTGGGACTGTGTGTTTGTGCATCCCCGCAGCCAAATGTGTGTTTACCGATGTAAGTGTGTACACACAGGCCTAGTTCTTCCTCCACTCTGACCCAGTCCCCCCTGAGCACCCAACTGATGGCTGGCACCCAGCCAGCACCCTAACACGCTTTTCTCCCATCGCTTTCTCTCGCTTCCGCTGTGCTGCTCAGCCCCAGCTCAGCCAGAGTCACACAGGAATTCTGCTCCCGGTGGGCTCGGGACCTTAGGATACAGAGCCATCTTTTCATGGGGGCATCACAAACGCACCAGGCCCTGAGAGGGACCTCCCTTTGACAGGGGGGAACCATGGAAACTGGCAGCAACCACAAGGCCCGTTTTCTCGGTATCCCTGAGCCCAGAATCACGCCCGGGGTCGTGCAGACGCCAGAGGAGCAGCGAAGACAGAGGCGTTGGCATTTGGAGGGCGATGCACCGTTTCAGTGGGGGGCCCGCTGATTGATTGGCGGAAAAACAGAGAGCCTATTCTCGTCAGACGCATTCGCTGAATGCTAACGAGGAGAGGCGAGGATGCTCGAGGGCACATTCTTCAGGAGGAGCGGCTGGGTTTGTCAAGAGGAGGAAGTTGTGATGTGCGAGGCGACTAAACAAATACATCATAGGTAGGCGTCCACGTGTGAGCGCGAGAGCGGGTTACGGGGGTTCAGAGGTCCAGTGCTGTAACAGTTCAGTCTTTATATAGTTCGAGTCTTTGCAGGGAGTCCAGTTTCAGTGCGTCATGTCCCTATACAACTCTCACTGGGTACACAGGGGGTAGGAGCTTCCCCCTTTGCCGGGCCCTCATATTTTTACACGTGTGGATCACCTTACAGAGAAGTGTCAAAAAATACACGTAGAATCAAAGTGCATCAGCAAGCAGGATTACATGGTAGGTATATCTACGGTGCAGAAGAGCCAGGCGCAGCGCTAATGCGATAAAATGTTCTGCGAACGCACGTACTGAGTGAGTGAAGATGACAGGAAGAGTCAACTGATCCTTTTGAGGGCATAAAAACCAATTGGTGGTCGTCCACTTGTCATGTTTCTCTTGGTGTGAGCCCTTTCACGTTTAACACGTTAAAGCAAAGGTTGTCTCACTGTACCCGCGTAAAAATAGACTAGACAAGCTGACAGTTCAGCTGTGTGTGTGTGTGTGTGTGTGTGCATGCCTACGTGCGTGCTGTATCCAAGAAGACGTCTAAAGGCTGCCGAGAGTCTTATGTAAGCGGAGGGACTGTGTTTTCTGCAGTTGCAGGTGATGATTTGCATGGAATTTTTCCAAAATCAAAGTTCAGATGTGTACGATTTAACAATATCTAATTGTAAAATGCCTCAATGCCAAAAAAAGGTTTGTCTGTTTTTAAACATTTATTTTACTTTCTACTTCATTTTTCGTGCAAGAAGGTCCCTGAAAATGTTGCACACTGTTCTCTGTATCTGCACAGTAAAAGCCAGATCACAGCGATGCAGTTTACTTTTGCTAAGTTGTGTAAATACGTAAATACGTCAGCAAAGGAGCTTAGTCTGCAGCAGTGCACAGGGGTGACTGTGCATCACAGGGCCTTTAATTATTTCAAATAATTTTGTCAAACCAGTCGACACCTTCAGTGCCTGAAGATTGAATCTTCACACTACAAAAGATTTGACAGTCATACGATTGAAAAATTAAACTCACATAATGACTTGAAGAATACACTCAATAAAGTTTCAGCCAAATTTTGTATAATGAAATCCATTAATCTTATTTGAAAGATAAGATGTCGTTCAATGGCTGACAACCAATGCAAAGTTCTAGTTTCATATTAATAAAACCAGGGAGAACTTGAGAACTTCTTTTGATGGAATTAAATAAAATGATCCATTCATTGATGTTAAGTGAGGAAATATGTTCTGTAGAACAAGGGATATTGTTGCCTTGCTAAATGAAAATCATTCTCAATATTTTTCGAATATACTCAAGTGGCAGAGAAACCACATGTTTTTTGTGTAATAATATATCCGCATTACATAAGACTGTTTGCGTCTCCTTCGTCTCCAGTGGGATTGGATTCAGCCCCTATGGTCCAATGAAATGCTCCACTGTCCAGCCACCCACCGGCTGAACAGTCGTGATCGCCTGGTATGCTTTAATTCAGCACCTTTTTGGTTTGCTTTACACCTCTGTTGCGTGCAGTGTTCACAGCTCAGGCTCTTTCCACAGCTTACACAAGTATTAAATACTGCGAAGCTGGAATACATCAAGATTTGTTTTCACACCGAGTTATAGATTTTTTGTTCAAACAAGAAACGTCAGTGTATCGTTCCAATAAAAATACCGGTGTCACTCTCGGCCGAAATATTCCGCCTTGGCGGCGAAACTGCTTCGCACACAAAGTTTTCACGCTGGACTCTTCGCTTGTCCAGCCACCGGATTCCTGACAAAGCCCCATGGGAACACAAAACCTCAGAGAGGTGTGCGGTGGGAGGGAGCCCGGCTCATAACTTCAGCACAGTTTGAAAGGTTAGCTGTAAAGGCTAACAATTAGCGACAACAATCAGCATGTCCGATACTAAGCTCTGCCTTAGGCATGCTGACATTTAGGCGGAAAAAAAAAAAAAAAAATCCCCCAAGCTCGGAGCAGAAACTTCTCGACTTGAAGTGTTGAATTTGTTTTGAGTTGTTTCCCTCTCTCCTACAAAATTATAATCGTGCAGCTCGACAAACAGCTTTCAGTGCAGTGGTACTTATCACCGCTTGCAGCTTGAGCTTCAGAGGCGGGAGGCAGAAAATATTGTGCTGAAAATAGCATTCCCACTCAATTGGTCAGCTGCCTCCAAATGCAGTTTTAAACGACTTAGAACGAACTGCATGGCCTTTGGACTCCAGGGCAACATGGGGAACTGTGCATCCGATAAAACTGTGAATCAGACACACAATCCAACAGTGAACAGGGCCGCTGATGTGAAAAAATGTGAGCAAATCACAACGCGGGCAGTTGGGGGCGGAGGAAGAACATGTTTAGACGTATCAACACAATAAAAGCAAAGTTTAGCCTCAGGATGGGGTTTTATACTAAGTGCACCAGACACGCCTCACTTTGTGAGGGCTTCTCTGAGTGATCTAGTCCCTGACAGGAAAGTTTGCTGGCACCAAATTTTATGCTTCGGTGCATAAAACAAGAGCTGGTGGGTCTGAAGGGACCGGCGGGGACAAAGTGAGGATGAGCAACATTGTCTGAGTCCACATTCTGCTGTACAGTTTCCAGGTAGCGCAGCGCCTCGGCGCGCTCACATACCACAACTTGCATAATGGTTGCAGACTAACAACAGCTTGCCAGGGCCACGTGCACTTGCATCATTCCTGCGTGTGAAGACTGAGAGCGCTCAGACTGTGCCTGTGACCTTGAGAGTTTGCGCTGAGCTGCTGCCGCTGGTTTACGGAGCTCGGCTCGCCGTTCGTCCTGAACGGCGTTCCGGACTGAATCTTTCAGTCCTTACAGTTGTTCAGTCATTACTTTATCCAAACACCGTGACCCAGCGCTGAAGGTGACGCAAGCCTGCTAAAAAGCATTTCATTGGGCTTGGAGCAGAAGAATTTAGCCAGCGCTTTCATCTCAAGGTGTGTGTGTACAGAGCATGGCTCACCACTGTCACACTTCTTCTGGGGGAAAATGGACTCAGTCACCTTTTTTTTTGTCCTTGTCTCGACTCTAAGTTTAATACTTTCTAAAATCTTAACCGACCTCTTGAGCAGACTTGTGTATTCAACAATAACGGATTGGATTTACATAGCGCTTTTCAAGGCACCCAGAGAGCTTTACATTGAACAACCACATTCGCACTGGTGAAGGTTAAACTCCATGAGTAGCCACAGCTGCCCGGAGGGGGGTGGGGTATGGGGGGGGGGCAGTCTGACGGAAGCATGGCAGCCAATCTGCGGCCCTTCCGACCACCAACCACCAACCACCCAACATCCACTCACATTCATACGGGTCAATGTGTGTTAAGTGTCTTGCCCAAGGACAGAATGACAGACTGGGATGGAGCGGGATTTGAACCGCCAACCTTTCGGTCATTGGGCAACCAGCTCTACCTCCTGAGCTACAGTCGCCCCAGTGTTTCTGCAAAACACCCCAACAAAGCACTTTCTTCCGTTCTTCTTTGAAGCACGGCGTTTCCTCCAGGTTTTTGTCGCTTTCGAGGTAATATTTTACTTTCAACTGACCCCGAACGACAAACCATGGACTCTCAAACAACTGCGGGACAGTGGCTCTAAAAACAGACTATTTCCCATCGCTGGCTCAAGACAGAGTCTTCTGATATGCACATGATATGGAACCGAAGAGGATTTAACATCAGGATGAAGAAAAAATTGTTCCAATGAAAGAGCTGTAATATTTGGTTTGAGGTTTTGAGACTTATCAGCGTTTCCACATGCATGAGGTCAGTTGCATTTGGTCGAAGGAGCCCGGCCCTCGTGTCACGTATTTCCAGTTACAACCTTATCAACCTCAGAGCAGATGTCACAGCAGAGTCACAGCCTCAACAACCAGTGTCAGTGCAGCTCCTCATCTTAGAAAATTCAATTTCTTTTTAAAATAACAACAAGCAAAATGATTTTACACACTGACGCATTAAACATATGCAATTTGCTGAGACCGTGTTGGTCACATCAGGCTGTAATCTTATATCATTTGAAACCAAACGGGACAACCTTGTTGGCTAAAGATGGCAAACCATATTGTTTACAAAATTCATCGTGTTTCTAAGTATTGCAATTCATTGAATATTTTGGTGCAAATGTTTTTAGTTTTCTTTTGACAACAAGCCTTCTCACAGCAAGTTTCTTAACAGAGGAACACCTGAGTTTGTTGTTGGGCAGAGACTTGATCCAGGCCGAGCATGTTAAACTCTATCAGCATCACCACATCATGATTAAGCATCCACCTCAAACATTAAGAACCTAAAAAAAAATATCAATTTAAAATGAGAAAAGAATCATTTGTTTGCAATACAGAGATATCAAGAAAGTGTCACCAAAAGGTCACTAAATATATGAAGCTTTTAAAAACATCTTTGAAGCCACAATAATCCAAAGCAAATCCAAAATCAGCCTCTTGCATCATCCGAGGAGAAAGAAATCACATCCTAGCGGCAGATTATAGGAGCGACCTTTACATGCAGGGAGAATCTGTTTTGTAAAAGATAAGCATGTTTTGCTGTTGTTGTTTTTTTTGTTTTCTTTTTAAAGAAAATGCCGGATTTCTTTTAAAAGACGAGATTAGCAGCATACCTCCATAAGACTCTTGCAAAACCATTTAAAACACAGGTAACAGTTTAATCCGGTGAGCAAACTCAGCGTTGCACTTTTTCTGGAAGTTTCTGTCCGCTATGGAATTTTTCATGCAAGGAAAAAAAGAAGTCTCACCCACAAGGGAGGGGGCAGTGGTGGGTCAGAGAATGTGATTATGCACTTTCACTACGTCAGGCCTTGATTCGTGTTCAGTCGCAAGTTTTATTTTGGGGTCTTTTGCACTGCAGTTCCTCAGTGCGTTATGAAGAAATGCGGCGCTGACTCACTCCGCTTAGGACTTTATGAGAATGTTAATGAATGTGGATTTTAAGGCTTAACCGGTAAGCAGGATCTTTGTTAAAGGGCAACGTGTCTGTGTGGCTAAAACAGCACAGGCAGTCGAGTCACCAGCGTGTTTGCCACCAGGGTGTATTGTGTTCATGCAAAATTGAGCCGCCTCACACGGCGTCGTCTCTAATGAGTGCCGGCCTCGATGAAACACACCTGCCTGCTACATCACAAATGGGGTACTGGTCAGAAAGATGGGTGTGAATATATATGATTAAGTTAAGTTTACGCAGCAGTGAAGTTAACTATTATCAACTTGATCTGTTTCTAATTATTTTCAGTTATTCATGCGAAATTTTCAACTTTGTGGAAACAGCTTCTTTTTTTCTTTAACCAGAACTTCAGTAAATGAGTGGAGGGAAACGACAAGTCCACTGTTCTGAGAATAAACCGTCAAAAGAATGAAAATAGGAAGTGAACCGATGCATGAAAGCAGTCAACATATATATTTTAGGGCACAAACACTGTCGAGTGTCAAATGTCACAACGGTCACAAGACACAAAAAGCCTCTCGTGTATCAGGGCAGATCTCAAGAAACAAGTTTATCAGTGTTTAGGACACAGAGTGCATTTATGCACAACATGTTTCCCATTAAGGCCCATATTCCGCTTCACACAATATTAAAAAAATAAAAATAAATAAATGTCTATGTGCCTGCCAGTGATGAGAAAGCTCAGCTTGAGCGATCGTCCCGTTTTTCTGAATCAGAAGCCAGAGACCACGGTGGCCACGGTTGGGGGGTTTGGCTCTCTTTTTTGGCAAAAACTCCTTTTCTCTCTTTTTTTCACGTTGTCTTGCATAATGTTTTGACTTGTCTTGCGTCACAGTTTGATAACGACGCTCGCTCTGCTTCGATTGCTTAACGATGGAAGATTTTGGGGCCGTTGAGAAACGGCAGGGTTTTGCAAGGTCACAACCATCTATGTTACCAGGCAGTAGTTGTCGAAGGTTTTTGACCCACCGTATATCAACGTTGGGCGAAAACGACGAAATATGAGACCCCCTTAAATTTTGCTTTGAGGATTTCAGGGGGTCTCATGGGTTTTTTGGGGGGTTAGGCCCCCCAAGCCACCCTGTATTTTGCACACTGGTTGTAAACTCGAAAGTGCCGCCCTGCAAACTGTGGCAAGTTTATGTGTCTCAACACTGTCTGAATGAGACCAGCAGTCGTTTAACGGGACCTAATTCTGAGTACGCCGGCTATTATTGATATCGTCAGTTGGAAACAATTCAGGAACACTACTGTGCATGCAAACGTGCTCGGTAGTGCAGCAAATGACATTTAAGTATCTACGGTAAATCCATTCTTGAAATGTCACAAGAAGGTCATATATTTATAGATCATTTTTGGCAAAACACCTGCAGGTTTTCATGTGACAGGAAAGTGGAAGAGTTATGATGCAGCGGATATGAGTCGTGGTTAAACTTGTGAACAATATAAGTCTAAGGTAAACAGGATGCTCCCACACTAGTGATCACAGCACTCCTCTGTTCAGAAGTAGCAGGTGGCCACAGTCATTGTGATCTCAACATTTATGAAAAAAAAAAAAAAAAAAATAGTCTCAGCATCTGTGTGTAACTTCTTGTTTCTGGCGGAACAGCGGAGAATGGAACACAACTAATTTACTTGGAAACAGTTTTCCGACAATAGAGAAAAAACAATAAAGAAAAGCCTTCATTCAGAATTTCAGAAATGCTAAGCAGCAGGTTTTGGCTTTGTTTATACCTGCGAGATCCTGTGAGACACATAAAGTTAGAAATGTTAGAAATTCTACATAGTTGTTTAAAATGACATAACATTCACGCCAGTATGCGTGCCGCTTACCGGCTATGACTCATAGGAAAGGAAGCATATATGAAATAACTAGCATGGACCTGATTTACAACATTTATTTAAAATGACAAGAGCAAGTGTTTCATTTAAAGGTGCTGCAAAATGTATGGTGCAGGTGTGGTTTTCTGTTTGTGTTTCCACTCACACTCACTTTCAATCAGGTGCCAGTGAAACTTGTGGTTTCGAGCCAAATGACATTTAGACTGGCGCGGCGTCGGAGCCAAAGCGCAGTGGTATTATTCTATCAAGGAGGAATTTTAAGTCTTTGTTCTCGGAATAATAAAGCCACATCAAGGGGGATTAATGTGCCGAATAAACAGGCGCAAAAAAAAAAAAAAAAATAAAAAACAGGCTGGAGTTTATAGCCACATTTAAAGCCCTGCGCAAAACACACAGATTATGGCGGCAAAACAAACACGAGAGAAGGATGTAAACAATGTTTTACGCCCTGACGCGTAAAGACGCCCTCACCTGCAACACCTGTGACTGAGACTCCAATGACGACAGAGTGGTGTGAGGTGATATGAGGGCGGGTTCACTCGGGTGTGTGTGTGTGTGTGTGTGTGTGTGTGTGTGTCCTGCGGGTTGCGTGTTGTCTGAGGGGCGAAATGACATGACAGACAGACGGACGGATTGGTTTGATGTCAAGTGTATCTTTCAGATGACTGCACACACTCGCGCATACACTGCACTACACACACACACACACACACACACACACACACTCTTTGTGTGAGGCTGGGAACCCTCGTCTCCAGCCAAAAATTTTGCCGGAGAGAACAAAGGTGTGAAGCACGGCAGCGTTCTCACTCCCCCCCCGACACCCCCGTCAACTCTGAAGTGATCTGATGTGAGAATTCCGTTATGCCAGAGATATTGCGCCCATTTTATTCTGTAAAATGGCGAGCAGCATCGTCCTCCTCCTCCTCCTGAACGCTGCTCCACCGAGGAGGTAACGCTAGGACACAGCCTCCCTGTCCACGTCAAATTTAAATCATTGTTTATTCAGGGGAAATTTGAGTGAGCACCAAACTCATTATTGGTATTCACTTCCTGTACTTAAGTAAAAGTGTGGTTACTTGTGCAAAATAATACTCTGGTAAAAGAAAAAGGACTCATTCAAGGCTTTTACTCAAGTAAAAGTATGCAAGTACAGGTTCTGAAATGTACTGTATTTTCTTTTTCTCTGCAATTCATGAAACAACACATTTGTTGTTACATTTGTGTTAATCCCAAAGCCGAGGTAATCTAAAATAATCTCCGTCTAAAATATGATGTTGAATTACCCAACAGCAGAGTTCAAATAGCTCCACTTCCAGCAACAGCTACTGTAATAATGATGGAGTAAATGAATTATTTTGAACAGAATTTGTAACTTCTCAAGATTTTCAAACACAAAAGTAACACGCATAATTTTCCAATGTAAGGAGTAGAAAGTACAGGTGTGTGTGTACATATGTTCTGAGTGAAAAGTAAAAAGTCGTCTACCTAAGTACGACGTATTTACTGTGCACTTCATCCGTTCCCACCTCTGCCTGCTGTTACATGGTCCGATGCGAACAAGAAATATGTAAAACCCAAACGGAAGCAGGTTCCCAAGTGAGAGCAAACAGATTTACCACTTCAATAGGAAGCAGACTGGACAGGGATTATCACATGCAACAGTAAAAGCAATTGTAAATAAGCTGAGCCACAGGTAAATACGTTTAAACAAAAAAAAATGTGTGTGGCGAGGGGTGGGGTTGAGGATTAAACAGCAGCGTTGCTAATTTTAGCACCTCTTGTAATTTGTCCTGTTTGTTTGCCCCAAAGGAGCTGAAAGCTGATTTGCAGAGTTCTGGGTTTGCCCGAGGAACTTCAAACAACGGAGAGAGTCGTGAGCGACCGTCCAGCGCCCAGTGGCTTCAGGCGCAAAAGCCACGGTGAGGTAGTCTGGGTAACTTGCCTGGGGAACTGCCCATTAGTCCAACCTCTCATTAGTCAACAAATTGGCCATTGGTTCAACCTCCCGTTAGGGTTAGGGTTAGGGTTAGGGTTAGGGTTAAGGGAGGTCGGATCAATAGACAATTTATTGAACTAATGGGATGTTGGACTAATGGCAGGTCGGATCAATGCCATGCTCCCACTAGCCTGGCAGTGTTTCTAGATCAGGGGTCTCCAACATGGTGCCTGCAGGCACCAGGTAGCCTCAGGCACCACATCAGAAGCCCACAGGCCCTTTCGAGACATAGCACAACTCGTTAAACTGCGTCGAAAATTCAATTTTATCCAACCTTATTAAGTCATTGTTGAGAACTAATTAACATGGATCAGTATCATTAATGATAATATATAACTGAGAACGTTTCTAATTTCAATAGAGTTTAGCAAACGGGTTGCCCTTCATGTGACTCAGGACCCATGAAGTAGGTTCTATTCTCAGGTTCAAAAAGGTTGGAGACTCCTGGTGTAGATGATATAATGGAGGTTGATCTCTATCTCGCGTGTCACTGAGAAAAGACTGAAAACCTAAAAGACCTAAAAAAACAACAAAAAAACATCAGCACTAATACTAAAGAGCTCATTCTTTGGGTTTCCTACTCTCACTGACATCCTCATGTCTTTGCTGAAGCTTCTTGAGGGGTGTTCTATCTTCTCCAAGCGCACCGTACGGTGCAACATACCTCCAGAGTTTATCTGCATTAAAATTAGCGCCTTGCAAACCCTCAAATCAAGACGTCACATCCCGCCAGGGCGCCGCGCCCGCGGTCTCACGGAGGCGTCTCAGTTCTTCAGACCTGACAGTCTGTGCTTTACTCATGACACCGCCCATGTGGTCGGGATGAGCTCAGGAAGTTGGACAGGAAGAGGACGTCTGAGCCTCTCTCGCTGCCGCGCTCGTACGACGCAAACAGACAGACTGGAGGAGTTCCCTGAGGCAAAGACATGTGTCCGCCATGCACTTGCTGTGGAATGCCTCGTCCTGGTCACCGCAGCCTGCAGGCACAGCAGCAGCCACAGCTGCCGTCTGCTTTTGAGGAACTTTATGTAACGGCCCCCTGCTTCATCGTTGCGTAAAGTGTTGGGGGGTTTTTTCTTCTTCACACAAGCGAGCAGCTTCCTTTGGTTTCTAAAAGCGAGATGCAAAATTCTTAATGTAAAGATTGTAAATCACAGCAGCGTGGCATTATTGTGCACACAACAGTAGCAGCAGCTGCACTGCTGCTTGTCTTGTCTAGTGGTTAAACGTGATGTGTCATTTTAACGACTTCATGTCATCACCTTAGATTTATTGTCATAAAAAAAAACAACAGTGAGAATTATGTTGGATTCTGTTCAAAAAACAGCTCTGGCTTCTTTTTGTATATTACATGATAGTATCATATTACAGAGTGTCCCAAAGATATGTGTACACACTTTAGCAGCTGACAAAACCCATTGGAATTAATGATGGCAGCCAGACTAAATTTTGCAGGAAGGAAATTCATCCTAATACTCAGTTGAAATGCTAGCCTGGCTGCTATCATTAATTCCAATGGGTTTAATTGATTTATTTGTTGGGCTGTCACAGGCTAACCCTAACCCTATTCAGGAGCAAACAGTCATTTCAAGGTCCTCGACCAACTGGTTTGAAAAAAGAATGGCACAAGTTAAGACAATCATTTTTTTTTAGCATTTATGCGTTTTATTTTGAAGGCTGCAAACCGGGTTCACGTCAGAAGCGAGCCAGTTTTGTGCCAGAGCACAAATTATCACCTCTTCCGATCAGGCAAAGTTTTAGTCACTAACCGAGGGAAGCATTTTATGAAGTCTCTCTTTGCCAGCGGTTTTCAAGACTGAATTTGGAGGTTTTTTCTTCGCATGTTTAATGATATTTACTGAAAATTGCCAGCAGCTGACGGACACTCTTCACATCGGTGCCATGCCACATGAGACATGTGGAACGAATCACACAGTTTGTTTGTCACAAAATGGAACGTTCACAAAAAATTATACAGCAAAGTTGCGTGTTCGCAAGTTTGTCTTCTTCAAGACGCCAAAGTGTTCACGCTGAGTCTTCCAGCCGCTTTTATAAAATAAAATAAAGCCCCGACATGAACATCAATAGTTGGCTGCAATCATTCTGGCCGCGGGTGAGACAGTCGATCGTTATCTCTGGCAGACAGAGACTTCAAACCCAGTCCCACCCAGTGGGTTTTTTCCACACTTGCTTTACAAGCAGCCCACCTACACAAACAGGAAGAACAACCACACTGACTCAACTTTGTTTGTAGACGTACACCTCTGTTTTCTTTTTTGTTGTTTTTTTTAAAGAAACGGCCGTGGAATTTGTTTTTTTTCCTCTCATCTCATTTTCTTTTCTTGCTTTTTAAACGCGTGTGCCTCAAACTTTCAATTCATATCGAGAAATGAAAAATGAACTGTGCTAAAACCACGCGTTAGGGGGTTTCTGACTGTAGAAAGTCTCCCGATAGTGAAAGCTTGCACCTCAGGTCCGTTACCTGTCTGCGGCCGGCGAGAACACGCTGCCGTTTAACCAGACGTGTTTTATGGGCTGAAGGAAATGCTAAACAGGTCGGTTTCAGCTCCACTTCCTAGTGGTTAACAGGGTTGATTATGAGAAGGAAGGTCAGATGGATTTATGTGAAGTGCCAGGGGCCATCAGGCCATCACTGTAAAAACTCTCTGCTTGTTTCCTGCAGCAAGTGTCGGGTTGTTCTTTCTCTAATTCAGTGCGTGAAAGCACAGTTTGCACTCCTCCTTTGCCTCAGGGGGAAGTTGATAGAAAATAAACTTATGTTTCCTTGCATGAGAAAACAAAAACAGAAAAGGTTTTTAGACTGTGACCTTTAATTTTATATCTTCAAATTTTATATCAATACATTTTATGTCGGAAATTCTTAATGTCATTTTTAATGAATAATAACGTCCAAACATCAAGGAACATTTTTTCTAAATGCTCAAGTTTTGCTATTGAAAAACGACAAATGAGGGATTGGAATCTGACAGTTGTTTTGATTATCCCCACCCCTTCCAGCCTTTTTACGGCATTGCGGATCTTATTTCTTGCGAAAACTCACTGATGCGGGATCAAAACATACGTTTGGCGGGGGGTGAGGGTGGGGGGCATAGGGGGCGGGGGCAAATAACTCATCGCAGCCACTTTCCCAGCGAGAGCCTGAGGTGGATTTTGCCACAAAGTCCCTTTTGTCCGGCCAAGTGCCACATATACAATGGCGAACATTCAAAAGCGAGCAACAGGGTCACAGTTTAGGGATTAGGGTCAGTTTAAAGGTTTGGTGGAGGAGAGTAAAGAAGGGGTCAGGGTGGAGGCTTGGAAACGGTGGCGGGGGGCGTGAGGGTTAGCGTGGGGGGTGGGGGGGTGCTCCGCTGCGTGCAGAAAAAAAAAGTTCATACGCTTGCACATGAATTATGCCTGAATGCTGATTCGGCCGGTTAGGCCGTCACATTCGGACGCCTGTACGGCGGAGCGGACAAGGAAGGTATTTGTTGAACCTTCTTAATGCGATGCAGCAGAGCGCTTTACATATTCAAATCAAGCAAACGTTGCTTGCGTGCGGCGGGGGGGTTTTTTTTGTTTTTGTTTTTTTGCAAGTTTATGCAGAACAACGCGTTCACCGTCGAAATATTTCTGGACGGAATGCCTGGATTTCCAATAAAAAAAAAAGAAGCAAATTGCAGCTGTGTGACGGAATGCGAAGGACTCGGTGTCTTCACTCCCTCAGCCGGCCGGCCGGCGCTGCGAGTGTAGCGCTGCGGCCACGCCGATGTGTGGGAACACCTAGGCGAGGCTCCACAGTCATTGAACTGGAGTAACCCCGCTTTAAGGTGAGGCCATGCCTCTCGGCCAATCACGCTGCGGCTAGGAATCAGGCACCCTTCCCTCAGCCAATCACCTCCACCACATACACACACACACACACCACGCTCTCTCCCCCTCTTTTTCTTACCCGGTTTCATTCTTTCTCAAATACTATTTTGGCGAGCCGGGACACGCCCCCGCCCCTCCCCCTCTCCCTCCTCACCAGAGGCGGAAGTGGGCAACCATTCGTCAGTGAGAGCCAGACGTTTTGCTTTTTTCTTCTTTTTTTTTGTTTGGCCCAAAGCTGTTGCGCTTGTATCTCTGGGGCTTGTCCCGCCACGCCATTGTGTGCCACTCATTCATTCACAAAGTACACAATGACGAGGGCGGGAGATGGGCCGTTGGGTGGGTGGGTGGAGGGGAATCCCACAACGCCGCCGCTCCTCACTATCTGTTTCGCCGCTGCTGCCTCTTCTCCTCCTCCGACCACAAGTGTCACAACTTCACCGCCACCTTTTAATTCTCTCCCGTCTCTGACGAGGCCGCCGCCCCGCCCGGCTAGGCGGGAGAAGGCGGGGTCGCGACAGTGCGTGTGCCGCGGTCAATGACCTCCCACGCGGGTAATCTGAGGCGCCAACTCGCTCTCGGATATCTCTGAGGCAGGCAGATTCTGTGTCTTGTTCAGCAGAGATTTACGCTGCCGGCTCGTTCCATTTATAACAACGCTTTAATCAGAGCCTCGTTCCAAAGAAAGAAAAAGGTTCTTCTTAAGAAAATGTTTAAAAATGACATCAAAGGGCAGAAATTATTTATTTCATAGATATCACCAGAGCCTTCCTCAGTACTGACTCATCATCTGCTCAGTTTCCTCAAAACCAAAGAAGCGTTTGGCAATAGTTTTGGCACAGGAATGCCGCAAGCAATTTCTCAAGAAGGCGTCTACTCACAAGAGTGCCGGTCCTACTCACTGCATCATCATCACTCTTCCAGAACACGAGTTTTTTTTGTTGTTGTTTTTTTTTTAAACTTGGTCTTTTTTTAAGGTTCAATGAGAATTCACCTTTTGCCCTGTAGACGTTGAGGAGGCTTGAACCCCTCAGTTTGCACTGCACTTCTAACGAGGATACACTTTGGCGTACATCCACAAGCTTCCACTCGACATTCATGTGGACAGAATGATAGTCACTGCAGTGACTATCATCTAGTTGCACCCTTATTAAGGATACATTGTTAGCTAATGCGTATACATTAATTTCCCGCTTAAAATGTATGTATATAAACAGTCAAAGCAGTAGTTTATTTTTCTTTTCTATCTTCAACAACGGTTTATCTCAGCTGCGGCCCTAAAGCTGTTTTAATCTTCTCTGCGCTCTGTTACTGATTAAAAACAGATTAGGACCAAACAACTGGAAGAGACGAAGCCTCTGCTTCTAATTTCTTGCCTTCGTGCTTCTTATCTGGGAACTCTGCAATGCACGACTGGATGACCTGACTCGTAGAAATCTGCTGGGAGCTTTTCTTTGGCTGCATGCGCCCGTGACCATCAGTTCAGCGAATTTCTGATTCAACTAATCAGAAATTTTCAAGAGCTTTGGATGTCCGGCAGAAAACAGTAACCGTTGCCACGTGTACAAACACAGCACCTCAGCTTCAGTGTGATGTTGCGGTCAGTGGTGACATAAGTTCAGCCACAGCTGGGAAACAGAGTCAGGAGCAGGTGGATGAACCTCCAGGCTCTTTTTAAGAACCCGCTTCTTTACTCTCCATTGTTCCTGCAACAAATCCTATTGGACTATTATTTGGTGATTGCCCTATGAATCTGGACATTATCTATTATTGACCAGATTTTATTGCATGTACTTGTGGAGTGTTGGAAAATCGGTGCCCCCTCCGCTGCTGCGTCTTGCCCACCGTCTTCCTCACCAATCAAATGCGCCTTTGGAACTTGAGATGGTATTAAAAGATTAACAGTAAATCCTTTCTCCACACACCAGCGGAGCTCTGATTAGAGGCGAAGTTCCCTTTGATTCACGATCCGTCTGCTGCTGCTGCCACGTTTGATCGACTGTACAAGTGACTTAAAGTCTTGAAATCATATGAATTGAAAATCATGTGACACGAGAGCCAAATTCCTTCGTATACGCCCGGACAAGCTACGCTGGCAGAGAGAACCTCCGACCCCAAACCTGCCATAGAGGATGAATGTCCACCCAACACAGAGTGTTGTTTATGGTTTTCCAAAAGCTTTACCCACCGTTTTTAAAAGGTTCATTTAGTAGAAGCTATGAACACTGACATCACATCACCAAACCAAGGCCGAGCATTTTGTCTGATTTTACCATAAGAATCAATAACATTTATTTACTTAATCTAATTCAAATTCCTGCTGTATTTTCCATTGGGAACCTTCTGACTGCTGAACGTTAATGTATAAGCATAATGAGGAAAAATCTGAGAACCAACAGAGAAGAAAAACCCTGCTTACACATGAATCTGAGTGACATGAATCTCATTCACTCGCTTTGAACAAGAGAAACATTTCTCCCACTGCTTCCCTGACCTTTGTCTGCCTCGTTCCCATGAGAAAGTCTTGACTCGACACTTCTGACACCATAAAGCAGCCACAGAAGAAATGGCAGGGTTCGGACCAACATTTCACTGTCACATTCATGTTCTTTGTCGTTCTGTGGTCGAGCTGTCATGCAGGCTAGCAGGCCCCTTGCAAGCATCATTCACAAGACGTTCTAGCTGTGCCGCAAATAGCACACGTCCGCTTGTGAACACTCATCGTGTGGTGTACTAATTTCAACACTGTTGTTCTAATTGTTGGGCCCGCTTCTTTAGTTGGAACAAACGGAGGCATCTTCAGTCTACCGATGCAGTACTTAGGTAAAGTAAATCAGCACTGAACTGGAGAGTGACAGAGCTCTGGCAAGATCTCCGCCAGAGTGAGTCCCCTTCTTCGTGTGTAGTTCGCCGTTATCTTCATGGGCTGAGACTGCAGAGGTTGGACTTGGCTCATCCAAGTCTCATTGGCCAATTATTTCTGAGGCGAAGAGGCCAACCACTGTTCCCACGGACTTACTGGAGTGCGATATGGAAAAATGTGTGAGTGTTGTCCTTGAGGCGAATATCTACGAATTACCAAACAAAGAAGAGCTTATCGCTACACCTGGCTCCCGTTTATCAAGCTGAAGGTCACACAGTTCTGATGCAATAAAGTTGACCGCAAATTGAAAGGAAGCAAAGGGAAGATAAAACGCTAAAAACAAAGCTAACGCTAAAAACATCAAATAAGTAGGACAGAAACATTTTCCACCAGCGATAGCACAGGTGGGAAATGGCGCTATCGCCCCGGAAAAGTTTTGGTGACGGTTGGGGGGGGGGAATCGAACGCACTAAAGTCCCGTAATGTTTAGTGTGTTTAGTTAATGGTCAGACACAGCAGTAACAGATACGCTTTGGCAAAGATTAAAGTTCACACCTGCTGTGTGTTTGACCACACCTGAACTCAGTGGTGCTCTCCCGACTTAGACAAGTCAGCTCCTCTCTCCAAGCTCAGCCACTGAGTTGCTTTGAGGTCTTTGTGACACATTCAGGACTGTGATGCTAACCAAGTCGTCCTTTGGCATGATCTCTGCAGGAAACATACAAATGTTTGTGTAACAAGGAAGCAAAATGTGTTGGTGTTGTTTATATAATTAATTATATAATAGGAATTTTTTTCCCCACCACTTCATTGGCAATGCAGCTCACAGAGACAGAACAAGATGCCAGTGTAGCATATTTCTTGTATTTGGCTTGGATAGTCAATTAGAGTTTGGCAGCAGGAAGAATGGTTTCCAACTGAGAAAACATGACATCACAACATGAGATAAAACTGTAGCACAGCATCAAGATGTCATTTATAGGAAAAACAATGCTTCAGCAGGTTTGGGTTCATTTCAGAGTAAAACTAACAAATCACGTCATCCAAGGTGACACGATTCCAGTACGTGTGTCCATGCATTGAATTTGTTCATACTCATGCATTGTTTGTCACGCTTGTTGCATTTGGTGTGAACGTAGCTTAAAGGTCCAGTGTGTAAAATTTAGCTTGATTTATAATTATGGTAAAAGCTTAACATTCTGCCTGTAAATACATTAATAAAAGTGTATTGCAGTATAATTAAAGTAAGTTTAGCACGTTTTCCTACCCTGAGAACAGTTCTCATATAAATAGGAATATACAGAGAGCAATAAGGGTCTTGTCCTTAGTTAGCTGCCATCTTGCGCTGCCACTTTTTAAGGAAACACGGTATTTAAGAAAGCCCAACTGACAGCGCGCTAAATACAAAAAAGACCACCAGGCAAGCTTCATTTAACAGCAGGCTTCCTTAAAATTTTGACACAGCTGACATTTAAGAGTAGCGTGTTCCTCAACACTCCCTTTTGATTCTGATGATGCAATTGCCAGGGGAAGAGTTCTAAAATGTAAAAAGGAACTAGTGGTAACCTTTTTCACAGACAAGGAAGCAGCCTCAAACATAAGTGTGAAAGACATTTTTAAGTCTCACTTCACTTTACTTGATAACCTTGTTTCCTTGCAAAAGACAAATGAAAAGGAAGTAATAAAACTTCCCCAGTCCAAAGATGATCATAAAGAAGAAAGCTCAAACAGTAAAATCAGTGATGTGTCAATTTGTAGTGCCAATGAAGACTTAAATGAAATACGTGCAAGACCTTAGAGAGTTAAGTTGAAAGCAAATGGACCTTTGATCTGAGAGGCTTCTTCGGGTTTTGGGGAAAAACGTGTGTTTTCAGAATCTGGGACACATTTTGTCTAATACTAACAATACACACTCAGTTCCAGGAAAACTCTTAACCCCCTTTAAGTTAGATGAGCTTTAAATTGAGGAATCTTAATTAAAACTGAGATTAAAATCGGAAAATCTTACAACAAGATCTGATGTGGAGGAACATCAAACAGAAGATGATTCACCTCAATGTTGGTTTACTCTCATTGGGTTTGTTGTATTGGCCGCCGTCCCTCTCAGTCTGGCCCAGAGATAAAGATGTTAGGTTAATACTGCCGATGATGAAATTGCTCCAAAGAGACTTTGATCTTGTGAGCAACTCGTGACCCACAGCAGCTGAGATGCCTTTTGCACCACTTGGCCCAGTCCTGACACCGATCCTACACACTTTGGATATGCAAGGTGAGCACAAAGGGAACAAGTGCGTCACCGAAGCCCCCGGTGTCATGTTTGGAGACATGCACCAATGGCACACGAGGAGTCTCATGGAAAATTGTCCTCCCCGTCAACAGGCCCAAACAAACAGTAGAACACATGACGCAATTAAACAGCACCGGGCAGGTGCCAGAGTGGATTTGTGTAAACAAAAACAGCACGAGGTGCACTGTACAACACAAACTGACTTCAAAGGATATGATGTGTTATTTACAGCTGTCATTTTATGATTGCCTAAATATGTTCTCTAAATTCCCCACTGCTGACGCAGAGCAGTGAACACGAGCCGTGACCTACGTGGGTGGGTGGGTGGGTGGGTGACTCGGTTGGTGTTTGCTCCTTTTCCACATCAGTTTGATTTATCCTTGTCTGAATCTGTGGATTACTTCTACATTTTTGATGTATTTAATTATTTATTTGTTTTTTTTTATTTTCATGTCAATATTTTAACGCGATAGCCGAGGGGGTTTTGATAGCACAGCACACCCAGGGGCACGAAGGGGTTCCCCAGGAGGAGCCGGGAAGTGCTGCTGGTGAGAACGAGAGTTGGAACAGCCTGTTGGCCTCGCTGCCCAACCTCGTGTGATCAAATGTAAATATATGAATGACTGGGTTTCACTTTCCCTCGCCAGATATGTCCAGAAAGCGCTACAGAACATTGAGGTATGTTTTCCTGCTGAGAAGGGAGTTTTTTTATTTTCTTACTCCCACTGCTCTTATCGCCAACACATTTGTGATACTGGCACGCTGCTGCGCTTACTGTCAGCGTGTTTACTCTAAAGTACAAACCCAAAGTGGGTTGTTGGGTTTGTCATAAATCTAATAGGCTAATTATTTGATTTATGACAAACCCCTGCGGGGGTTGCATCCCCTGTGGCCGTTGTGTCATCCACCCAGCAGTGATAAAACTCGCCGTTCCGGCTCTGATAGCAGGACTGCAGGGAGTCTGGTGTGGGTATCGAGTGCAACAGCAGGACCTTCCTTCCTTCTCAGTTATCTGAGTTTTGATCGTTTCACCTCCAACACAAACAACACATTAGATGAGCATCCAAACCAACAGGCTCGTATCTGGACCTGGCGATGATCTTCGGGACTCTCACAGCCAAACGAAGCCTGACGTTTTCAGGCCAAATAGGAGCGTCGGTGATTTACTTCCTCAACGGTTTCAGATCAAATGTCCTGGAAATTATTTGTTCAAATACAGGCATGTAAAGTTATATGTGCCACTCCTCTCTTGTCCTTCCACTTTCCAAGAAGGCCTGGAGGAGGTCCTACTGGGAATCAGGCCCAGGTGAGCTCAGCGCTTTCCCCTCTCATCATCGGAATCACTTATGGCGCTCCGCATTCACTGCGCCACTATGGGACTCTTCAGTCCGAAAGGGTTCCCCCTCTTGACAAGTTTCCACTGGAACTGCACAGCTGTCTTAGAATGGCGAGTGCGAGGGTAATGTGAGGTTACTGACCCCGCCTCCTGCTCCCCGCCCTTTCTGTTGATCCAGGGGCCAGATGCTGATGTGGTGATGTGCAGCACTGCAGCACTCCCTAATCTGCAGGACGCGTGGACAACAGTGCACAACAGAGCGTCAGTCAGGGCGTATTTGGGAATACTGAGCGAGACGTGGCGTGAAGGACGTCTCTTTCAATAGATCGATTTCCTCAATTTGTCGTCTGAGACCCAAATCACCACTCTGTCGGATGCAGCGACTCTGGGTGTCTCACGGCTGCAGTGCTGTGCTATTGCGTTGAATGCAACGCATTCCCTTTTCCGTAATTGTTAGTTCAAAGGGGGGGATAGAAGCCTCAGTGTTTTGTCTGGCTTTTTATTTTTGTCTGTGGAGCTTTGAAGATGGTGCAACATCTTCCTGTTTCTCACATTCTAATCTAGGTTTGATGTGAAAAACTAATGGTTTGGCATGAAACCCAATATGTGACCTGACGCTGAGCTGCCAAACCAAAGACCAATTCAGGCAGTAGACCGTTGAAATAAAAGATAAAAGCAAAACTCTTGCCTGGGTTTGTCTTCAGAAATTCACCGTTTTGTTCTTAAGGTTGTTTCTATTCCCCATATCTCTTCCCTGTATGAATACAGTGTACAGCATACAGTATACAGCAGTATACAGCACAAAAATACAAAATAAAGCACATCACAATTAATTTCAGTCATCTAACTGCCTGCCACAATGGTTGAAGAGCAACAGGAACATAGAATTTCATTTCTTAATCATTGGAAATTGTTCCTGCAAAAGGAGACACTACCAGCATTGGTAGCCAGCCAACCAACAGTTCACACAGTCAGACACTGTGGTAAGGTTTGGTTTAAGTTTATAACCGCTGCGCAGCCAAGACACTTTTACCTCAAGCTGAGCTGGTAAAACGATGTGCCAAGAGGTATTTTTCCAACAGGCGATATGGCGTCACCAAGGTTGAGGAGACAAGCACATGCACAACTGAAATGAGTCACCATACCGGCAGTGGTTGGAATGTCAGGCCTTCCACGGCATGAATCATGGGATGGTTTTTTTAGTCCTGAGGAAAATAGGTCACCACTCGCTTCAACAAGATTCAACGAGAACAGAACGTTGTCCAAGAAAGTGTTGTAAGAAATATCAGGGATGCAAAGATAAAAAGTATAAGGGAGTCATCACAAAGGACGTACAAGCTCTGCCTCAACATGAAATGTTCTTTTGGAATATCACTTCATGAGGAACCCTCAAGTTATTTCCCGAAACTGGACAGAGGATGGGTGTGTGGTTGGACCACACATTGTTCTGCATTGTTGTTGTGTTGACTAAGAGCGGATACACCACATCGCGGCTTAGTTTCATCTTATTCTCTTTGTCTCGGCCGCTACAATTGCTCAATCCGTCCCGACAAAATACGCGACTTTTAGATCAACACACACACACAAATGTTTCTCAAATATTAAGGTTTAATTTGGAACGAGGAAAGCTGGTTTGTTTTTATATTGGTAGAGGTGCATGTTAATTATTTGTTCAAGGCAACAAGCACAAATTTTGGTTCATGTGCAGCTGCAGCTTAATTTGGGAAAGTTAGCGCATCTCTGCAAACAACATTTTGCATTATAGCGTACATAGTGCAATATAACTCAAGAGCAAAAGACCGTAATAAAAAGCTCTGGGAACGTCCTACATTTTCCGTACTTGAACAATGCACCTTGCGTAAAGCAATGCATGTAAGAATTAAAGAAAAAAAGGAGAAGATCAAGATGTAGTAGTAGTTTTTCAGTTTGTGGTTTTGGGAAACTTGAAACCTGCGATTACCAGCAAAGGACAGTGTTCAAGAACCACTAATCTTAGTGAGGCATAGGCGAGGAACGTCTCAGCAGATGTGACGATTCAAAGAACAGGAGGCGTTTTCTACAAATAACAGGTGAATTTATTTTTTTCTCGGGAAAAAAAAAGAAAGAAAAAAAAAAAAAATAGCTATTTACATTATGTACATAAACACACCCCACAAAAATTAGGCCACATACATAGACGGTAACATTTTGCACAAAAAAAAAAACAATACGTCACAAAGGCTGTGTGCAGCGAGATCAGGTATCTCCTTCACTTGTACAGTGTATTGTAATCTCTCAGCAGAAAGGCACACTCCTTGGTCTCAACAAGCACCAAGAACCCAACACACACACACACACACACACATACACACAGTGCCACACACATTCACAGACACACAAATACTGCATCTAGAAGGAACAAATACCACATACAAGTCATCAAGGGTAGTGTTCTGATAAATAACATTGGTCTTGCAGTGCTTTCCGCTTCTTTTTTGTATAAATAAAAATAATATTTAAAATTTACAGTACAGCGACTATACTTTATGCATGTCCCTGGTACAGATTTGTATCCTACTATGTCACTAGTCCAAACATAGCATTCTGCTTCCCCTCAGGTGATCTTTCATTGCCCTCAGCGTTGTGCCTCATTTTCCAGCCTCGCCCACCACAGGCTGGACAGATTCTAGAGCTCTACCCTCCAGAAGAAGAAGAAAAGGGAACCTTTCCATGTGCATTTAAGAGTCCTGTCAAGCCCCGCCCCATGTTGTAATGATCAGTCCTCGTCCCCAGAAAAGTGCTTAAACAAAGAGAAGCCCACGCTTCTTCCATGATGGGTCCCCATTGGTGACGGTGCATTGGTGGTTGAAAAGCCGAGTTGTTACATGGGTAACCTGTCGGTAATTAAAAAAATAAAAAAAATAGAGGTTTTATTAACTTGAAATGTGAGCACAAAAGATGGTAGAAAAGCTTTATGATAATCAAATATGATTCCACAGAAAGATACAGAAAATATTCAAAATGTTCTTGTGTTTCTTACCGTTTTCTTGGCTTAACCTCCCAGCCGTCACGACATTTGACGTACGTTATCGAGTCCCCTGGGGAAATCTCAGTTTTTTCAGGGTCTTGGGCACAGAAAGTGAACCTGCGACAGAGCACGAAACCTCAGCAAACTCCCTCAAAGAGAAACAGTTTTGCGACTGCAGCATCTTGCCACCGGCTCCCTCTGCTTACTTTTTCTGCGTCTCGCCGGCTTTCACGCGGATCCTGCGGACTTGAAGAATTGGTTTGGTAGGATTTGGGTCCCAGCTCCAGAAGGATTTCCTAAAGTTCTTCCAGACTGAGTTCCAGGTTTCAGCCTCTCCTTCCCAGGTCAGACGAATTTTCAACAGGTCTCCAATATCGTCTTCAGTAAACACCAGGAAGGTGTTGGTCAGGTTCAGGCCAATGATGCCGTCGTGGCTGAAGAAAGGACAGAAAATTCAGAGCGTTAAAAAACTTTTGGGAAAGATTCTGGATTTTCCACCTTTTAAATAAATGTATGGACACAGAAAGGGTCTCGGTGTTGCACTTACGCATCAACATAGATTTCATTTGTGTCTTCGCTGGCGCCGTAGAGCTTGACCTGGAAGGTTGGGTCGGCGTTGTCAAACTGCTTCCTGTTGAACACGTGCATCTTCATTTGATAGTGGTAGCCTTCAAAGAAAACACACAACCATGTTAACTTTTAACTCCATGTGTATATACACACAGTAGGTGTAGGTAGTGCTTCGCTGACAAGCCAAGTCATCGATAAGGTTCGAGATAAGAAGAGTCACAACGCGGAGCAGAGCGTATTCTACTATTGTCGGTAAACACTACGATGGTTGGGGGTAAGATAAGCAATTAGTAGGTCACAACTGAGCCGCCACTCACCTCCGAACGGCGTGTCAGCGCGCGTCTTCAGGTACATTTTGCTGTTGCGCCTCTTGCGCATCTTCCTGGTGTTGTAGCCGATGTTGTTGCAGCGGTTCTTGCGGCAGCTGAGGCAGATGCCCTTCCTGAAGCGAGCGGGGTCGGTGCACTGGAAGGCGAAGCTCATGTGGTCCCTGTTCATCAAGGAGTCCACAAACAAGTGCACGGCCCGCTCGTGCTCGCACTTCATCACCTCCATGAAGTCTGGAGGAAAGAAGGAGGGAAGGGGGAAGCAGGTTGAGTCCACAGTGAGAGAAGATAACTTGCGCTACAATCGCCGTCAGCTGATCGTTTGGAGGACTGACCCAAATAAAGGAAATTTGAATTTTGAGTCTGGTGAGAAGTTGGGACTGAGTGCAGGCAAGAGGCGCACGAGAAGAACTTACTTCCAGCCATTGACAGGACGTCCCCCAGAGTGCAGCCGGGCTGCACTTCACCACCATTGGGGTAGATGTCAATGTCCCCGATGGGCTGCTGGATCCCAATGCTGAGGCCCAAAGCTTCTCGGGTATAGGTGTGCAGAACGTCCACAAAGTCGGCATCATCGGGAGAGAGTCGGTTCTCCTTCTGGACGCCCTCGAACATGGGGCCGGCCGGATCGAGACCTGTCGGAAGCAACGAGACAAAGCTCAGTTACACCGGTCGCTCTCGCACAGGAAGAAGTTTGTTCGCCAGAGTCGCGACTTCACCCACCGGTGATTCTGCCGATGGTCCCGCGCACGTACGTCCCCGCGTACCCGGCTACGTGAGCGCCTAAACTGTAGCCAATCAGGTGCACGTTCTCCAGCGGGAGCTGCCGCTCGTCCTGTTGGGAGAAGAAATTCGCAGCGCGTTATCAGCTGCCGCCAACCAAACTCTAGCCCACAGTGGACAGATCCTGGGCTGCGGCCAGCGGCGATCAGTCATGCCCGCAGCTGAGCGAAGCTCGGTTAACCCGAACAGAACCCGCACACAGTCTCTTCCATGCAACAGCGCCTCCACCATCTGTCTCAGTTTGTCCCCCATAAAATGCCCTTTGTCTGCATTTACAACCGCGTGGACGGCTGCCTAAGACTCTCTTCGCTAGCCATTCGTGCGCTGGTCCAATTCTGTGACAGTCCCGGTGAATGGCGCCTGTTGTCTTTGCATTGGAAGAACCAAATAGACTGCAGTCCTCATTAAATCCTTTGCATCTCAACGCTCATCACTGAGCTAAAAGGGGCACTTCAAAAGACAAACTATCGAGTGTGTGCACACAAGAAAATACTCGAGCTACGGCTTCGTGCAGTGGGTTCAAGGAAAGAGCAACAAGTAAACTTGGATATCGTTTTGCCACTGATAAGAAGCCTGGACATATCTGAGAAGCTCAAGAGAAGCACTGAAGCTCTCATTTTGGGTCAACCAAATGGAAAGACAGAAGGTTTTTTTGCATTTGACTATTGAGCTTCCAAACATAATATCACCATACAACAAATAAAAATGAGGTTATACGTGTGGCCCCTCCACAGAGGTTCTGCTGAGGGTCGCGCCGCGGCTCACCTGCAGCCAGTCGAGCAGGTCGGCGATGTCCCGGCCGACAGTGACGGTGTGGTTGACGGCGTCGGGGTACAGCTGCTGGGCCATGGACACCCAGTTGACGACCACCACGTTGGCTTCGCTTTCACGCTGCATCACCGCCGACACCAGCTTTTGCATCCAGCTCTCAAAAATTCCACTCATCTGTGAGGAGCAAAATCATACAACAGGAATCATTCACAGCATCCAGGCGGGGACCCGCCGACCTCTCTCCGATACCCTGCTGCACCGCTTGCTCACGCCCACGTGATACATTCCAGTGATCAAAGAGCTCACCGGTGGCTGTGTAGCTACATCCGTCCTACTTTTGACTCCTGGGATGGAGTTTGCCAATTGTACTTTTGCCAATAAAGAAAAAAAAAAATAAGACAGGGGTAGATGCCGGATGAATAAATTACCGTCCAGCCGTGGATGATGAAGATGGTCTTGGCTGTGACATTGAAGCCACACTCCTCTAGACACTCCTTCTTGCCGACCTCCAGGTAGCAGCCCTCCTGTTCCAGGTCTAAACTCTTCCTCATGTTGTACTTGATGGTTTCGCTGAGGGTGGGGCTTTCTGTTGTTGACAGTTCATCAAATCCGCCTTCATTGCCTACAAAGCACAGCAAGAAAATAAATAAATAAATGTTTTGATATTTTGATAGATTTTCATGAAGGGATAAAATTAAACTGAAAGAGGTTGCCCTGATTTCTGATGCCAACAAACTCGTGTATTTAAAAATAAAATGCGGTACGACAGTTTTAGGGAGCGGCACAGACATCTGCTACAATAATGCAGGCTGCGTGCAAGCTGTATTAATGACAGAGTCAGCCAGCAAGCCAATTTTTTTTTTCTTTTTTTTTTTTTTTCAATTCGCTTTGACGTGCACATCTCCGCAGCTAAAGTCATTATATCGGGACCTTGCACATGTGCACTCTTGTCCGGGGCGGAGCCTGCACAATTACCGACAGCTGAAAGGAGCCGCTTTAATTAGAGGAAACCGCGTCTTGGCATCAGGAGGTCTTGGCGTTTCGGTTATATCGGATTAGAATCGAATTCAGTCACTCCGGTCTGGGAGACTCGATGTTAAAAATCCTCTCTCAACTCTGTCCGAGTCGCTCTGTTTTCTGGCCAGCTGGGTTTTCCCGGAGGCGGTTGGCGGTGAAGCGCGGATTCAGCGGAACATCTTCCCCGAATGACTCGCACAGACGTGGCACTGTTGTGCGTGTCGTCGTCCTCCTCCTCCTCCTCCTCCACCTGGAGCCGCGCGTCAATCGTGCCCCCCCCCCAAAAAAAAACACGTCGCCGCGATATCGCCTTTTAATTCAATCCGTTCCCGTTTTTCCGGCTCACACCGCACGGCTACTGCAGCTACTGCACTTGCTCGACCCGGAATCGGCCAAATTTCACACACAATACACAATTCACTCAACAAATCAATGTTATAAGTCACTATTCACCCCATCTTCCCCCTTTAAAAAACAAAAACAAAATCCCAACCCGCATATTTGGCCTAATTCACATTTGAAGGCGCTGGAGGTTCTGACACCGCACCCCAAACTCTCCAAAGCGCACACTGATCAATGACAGGAATGGATGAACAATAGACGCTGAGCCCAGTCTTACCTTTGAGCGCAGCGCTTTCCCCGAGAACGAATGAAAAGCACGCGGCGGCGCACTGAAGGAAAATCCATAGCCGGGACGCGTTATGCATCATCTCTCAGACACGCGCCGAGGAGAGGGAAACAAATGAGTTTCCTGTGGGATGTAAAGCACACTTGTGTTGGCTGCTGCTGGTGCTGCTGCTGGTGGTGGTCGTGGCAGAGCCGCGGATGGGTGACCGGTTAAAAAAAAAAAAAAAAAGAAAAAAAAAAGATCCACTGATGACAAAAGAACAAGAGCCGGGTGGCGCGACTCAGTGGAAGGTCCGGAACGTTTGAACTCACATCCAGCGTGTGATTAGAGTTTTAAATACTTTCCTCTTTTCAGTCATCTGATCATCGGCTGATCTACCTCGCGTCTCATTGGTCAAGCCCCCCAATTTCTATACGTCGAGGGCGTGGCGACGACTGAATGAAAGTTGTAGTAGGCGTCTCACGTTGCGCGCTGCTTTTTTAACCCTTTGCGCGGCTGACGCAACACACACACACACACACACACACACACACACACACACACACACACACTATAAAATAAAATAAAATCCAGCGACTCGTAGCGGGTTATGAAGTTCATCTGGCTCACAGTGCGAACTTCCAACACGGACCCAAACAGTGAGTGCGTCAAGACGATTGGGGAGGTAGTAGGGCACGCGCACGGATTTTTGTGCGTCTCATTTTTTCCGTGAAAATCGTCGTAAGCCCAGAAACAGCCTCTCCGCGTCAATGGGGGAAATATAATACTTATAATAATAATAATAATAATAATAATATAATAATAATAATAATAATAATAATAATAATAATAATTGGAAAAGGGCTCCGACTCGCGTCGCTCTGCTTTTTTTTTTTTTTTTTTTCTTGGGGGGGGGGGTTAGGGTTAGGCTCCCAGTGAAAGAGGCGTCCCCATCAGATGGCGCTGTGCCAGGACGTCAGCTTTAGCTCACCGAGCGGCTTCCATTGACGAGGCGGAGAACGGGGGCGCACCCACGCCAGGTTCTGTCTGCCTGGCACAAACGCGACAGCATTGTTTGTGTGTGTGTGTGTGTACGGACAAGCAGCGGCCACCCCTACGCAGGAAGAGCCCCGCACGTGCGCCGCAACACCCTCCACCCCTCCACCTCACATCCTCCCCCCACCCCCCGCAGGTGCACGCGTGTACCTGGTGACTGGACGTCCAATGACTTCTGTTCCCATTCAAATGTCAACAAAGTTGCGCTGCCGGGTACAGTGCGAACTAGGTCAATGGATTCAGCAGGGTTGCAGTCGGTAAGGTCTGAGAATAGAAGAATAGAATATAACTTCTGTCATTCTGACAAATATGACCATGTGATATGATTTAACATAATATATCTTTCTTATGATCTGAGAGGTTTATATATATGTATATATTATATATGTATACATATATGTGTATATATATATATATATATATATATATATATATATATATATATATATATATATATATATATATATATATATATATATATATATATATACACACGTATCACTATTTTAAGTCTTAGCTCTAACAACCTGATTTTTTTTTTGTACCTCAGAGGCAAAATACTTCCACTCAGGCTTTGAGTGTTTTGTTGTTGTTGTTTTTTTGAAGAATATCTTGAGGGAAATCGCAAAATTGCACCATATTACTCCTCACTCCAACTTCATTCTACACAACTCTCATATTGCTCGGTGTAGTTTTAACTTGCACCACACACTCCCATTCATTCTTTCCTTTGTGTGAGCAGAGTGACAAAAAGTCTGTTGTTCTTTCATTGCTAAAAACCTGAACCCAAACACCTCTCAAAATCAGTCTGCTGGACAGACTTGATGCCAGCCGTGGGCGGTTATATTTACTTCAAAAGCTGCAAGTCTCTTTGCACGCAGGCCCATTGATATTCTTTCCGTCCACACACACCACAGCCAGCTGCCCATTTTTAGTGCCAGTCTGATGTTGCACTAATCTGACTTGTCCTGACTGTGCCTGACAAGGTCTGCAAAATCCAACAATGGGGCACTGTCAAACACCGAACTAACCCAGCAGACCAATGAGAAACACTTAAAATTGGACTATCTTTATCTGGAGTAACTTTGTTCCCACTGAAAACGCCTAAAAAAAAGTCATTCTGAACCATAACTTAGAAACCAATAAAAATGTTTTACTGATTCACCCATGATTTGTGTCAAAATGACTTTTTAAAGGTAGTTTTAATACTTGAGAGACTTTATCATGTTTTCTCCTTAAACTACTTTCAGCATAAACGTGGACCTACAGACTTTGAAGTTCACCGTGGGAAAGTGGCTCTAACAACCAGAACCCTAGTCTTTCATCTAGTTGGATTTAGTGTTAAGAACGCACACTGCGAACAATGTTAACTTTCATCCCTGTATTTCTGAATACCACCAGTAATGTCAAGGTGAAGACATGAACCCAGCAGAGCAGATTCTGGACAACTGCCATTGGACAATTTGATTTCCTCCTTACAAGCGGTCTTGCATTTCTTGTAAATAAAAACATTATTAGTTAGTTGTGATTTGGTTCTCTTTGATGACATTCCTTTAACTTGCTGACACAGGTGGTGACGTGCATTAACGTCACACAAGGTATACGCCGAAACTAGTCAGCAAGGTAAAGAAACCTTTTTAATGTCTACAAAAAGCGGCAAAACAAAACTTGAAAATGTATTAGACGTAATAAACTTCAATTGCACCAGTTTTAAAAGGAATATGGCATTGAGTTGAAAGGCAAAACATGTTCAGGTCAATTCAGGAATAAAAAAAAACAACAATAATTTATGCAGTATACGCGTTTTCTTTAATCTTTTGCGTGGGTCGAACCTTGTGATCTCCTTTTAAAGTCCCCTGAGGAACGCTGACTCAGGAACCCACCTGCTCGGCAGATCGAGCGCCTGAAAAAGCAGACAACACTGCTCCCGTGTGGACAAAACGAGTAGTACAGCGGACCGTGACACAGCAGGAGGCGGAGGGGGAGACTGTGCCAGACCGGATCCTTCATGAGGGAAGAGGCCAGGGACAGTCAGCCAACCCCGGCTTCTCTTCTCCTTACTGAAATCCGTGTATTGCAAAGCTAAGGAAGCCCGTACAGGGGCTGTGTTAGTGATCATAGGATGTCCCGTCATGAAGGTAAGAACATACGTGAACGATACGTGTGAGCCATCTGTGATTTCTTTTTTAAAAAGACGTTTACGGAGCAAAGCCAGCTAACGTTCGCTAGCCGAAAATGTCTTGTTTTGCAGGCAGCCTGGCTAGCCTGGACCCGTGCAGAAAGGTTGCAATGTAATTTCATGGTGACGCGTTATGGCGGCCACACACAAAAAAAATCCAACGCAATATCTTATCCTGCCGACCCTCCGGATGACTTTAATGATTGTGTGAAACGGACAACACTGTGCATTGAGTTGACAAAACAACGCTGACATGCGGCTAAACGGAAGAAGCTAGTTAGCAGAATGTGTCAGCTAGCCTGGAAGCTAACTAGCCATTGCTCACATAGGTGAACGCTGACGACCGAGGGGGGAGTGCCGACAATCGGTGAACGCAAGAAGAGAGCAGCGAGGTGGCGTTTCGCTCTTGAAGCTCGCCACACATTTAAAGCGTAAAGCCAGACAGTTTCGATTTCCTGCCAAGCACCAGCCAGCCTGTTTATACCGGTCTGACGAGCTAACGTCTAGCAGACCCTCAGTCTCACCTCGTCCTTGTGGTCAACCTTGTTGGGCTTGAAGTTCGCTTGTTGGTGTCATGTTGTCACCGGCAGGCAAAGTGGAGGGGGGCAGAACAAAATGAGTTCGGCTTACCGACTGGCACGAAGTTTTGTAACGACGGGGGAAAGTCTCGCATCAAGCTGTGTGGCGTGGCAGCTAACGTTAAAGCTAATGGCAGCTGCTTTAATGGTAAAGTAGACGAGCCTGGCAGCGAAGGTTAGTCAGTCAGTCGGGCCCGAGCGGCCTTTATTGAAACCCCATGCTCGTGTTTGTTGTTTTTGTTATTGTTGTTGTCGTTGTCAACTTCACAGCTGTGTAGTTTATTCCCGTGTAGGACGCAACAAGGCAGGAGTCGCCACCCTTTTTGGCAGTGAGAGCTACTTCATGGGTCCTGAGTCATATGAAGGGCTACCAGTTTCCTAGACTCCCCTGAAATAACAAACTCTGAGTTCTATATTATTAATGATGCTCGTCTATGTGAAGACACTTATCAAGTTAATGAGTTCTCAATAATTATCAACAATGACTTAACAAGGTTGGATAAAATTGAATCTTATCAACGAGTAGTGCAATTTCTCGAGCGGGCCTGCGGGCTACTGGCGGTCCTTGGTCGGCTGCCTGGTGCCCGTGGGCACCACGTTGGAGACCCCTGCAATAAGGCGTAGTAACTGCCAATAATATTTCCCTAAGTGCTCCTGAGCAGGATCAGGTTGGCTGCCGCTGCTCTCCCAGTGCGCTGGTTGTGAATGGAGAGCCGAGGGGAGGGGGGGGGTAGGTTTAGCAGCCACACTGACATACAATACACTGGCACGGCACGACTGTCCTGGTCAATCAAGGATGACTGGGACTCGAACACATGGCGGCTGCTGCTGCTGCTGCTGCTGAGGAGACGACACATGGGGTTAAATCTCTAAAATATCCCCTTGGAATGTGGCTGTATAGCATCGCGGGTGATTTGTGCGGCAGCTTTAGTCTGAAAACGTTTCCAAGGTGTGTGGCAGTCGTGCGCACTTGTATATGTAACACACCTGTGATCAAGCTAGGTGGAAATGTCGCATGTGACTTGTGAATGTGTGTTTGCTTTTTGTTTTCTTGGCCGAGCAGCGCTGTCAAGTCCTATCTTAGGGATGCATTTTGCAAACTCAGCTTCCTTACAACAACAACACAGCAGAGGGAATAGAGCTGAACCATGCACTTTAAACTGGCTAAACTTTGATGTCAAAACTTCAGTTTAACATCCATTCATTGTAATCTGGTGCTTTCCTGTCCAATCACTTGACATTTAGCAATTCATTGACGGCAAGCTGTGTGCTGAAGTGTGTCCCCTTGACTTGCCGATTGCGTGATTTCCGCCTCGGCACCTTGCAGCGACGGGCGGAACGACGCCCTCACCTCGAATGCGATGCCGCTCCGACCCACCTGAGCCTCTGAACGCACCTCCTGATCTCTTGTCTCCTGCACAGGCGTCAGCTGCGATGCGTGTTTAAAGGGCAACTTCCGAGGCCGACGGTACAAGTGCTTGATATGCTACGACTACGACCTGTGCGCGTCATGCTATGAGAGCGGCGCCACCACGACCAGACACACCACAGAGCATCCCATGCAGTGTATATTAACCCGGGTCGACTTCGGTGAGTACAGCCGCTGCTTATCGTTGTTGTAAATGTTTTAACTTCTAATTGATCTCTTTGTAGGTCCTCCAGCCCCACCCCCACACACACACACACACACACACACAGTCCAAAGACATTAGGCTAATTTGGCAGGGCTAAACTGTCCTTGTGTGTGATCCTGAATGTTTGTTTGTCTCTGAATGTCAACCCTGCGATTAAACTCCTGCCCTCCCCGCCGCCTCCTCCATCCCTGGGCAGCTGGGAGAGGCTGCAGCAGGAAGTGTTGCTAGTAGATGGACAGATGGATGAGCTGCCAGCGGAAGGCTCTGCTTTTTTTTTCCCCCTATTGACCGAGGACAGCATTTTATATGCGCTAATACGACAGCTTGCATGCTGTATGTATGCATAGGGTGCAGCTGCGGAGGGCTCAGTCTGTCAAGCTAATGACTTCAGTCCACAAGTGAGTGTAGTTGCTAGAAGAGTGCAGACAGATGAGTTCGGTCAGTGAGTTGGGTTTTCTTTGGGAAGCGAACGTTGTGCACATTGGATGGATCGGCGCTCTGGAGAGTTTGGACTAATTCTCTTTATACATTCGTGCTCCATTGCCCAACTGAACAGATTTAATCAACTTCACCTCCCGTTGGATGGAGATTCAGCTGATGTTGATCTCCCCTCTGCCAGGTGGTCTGCTGGTCTTCCTCTCTGACTTTGGAGAGGTGCCTCCCTTTGAATCTTGGTTGTTTCGTGCTGTGAATGAACTAAACGCCACTGTTGCTGCTCTCACCCTTGGGAAAAGCTGCTTCGCAGCGTGTTGGGAGCTGCAGACTGTTGTCGGAAACACAGCAGATGGTGCCAGACCACCAAGATGTCCTGTTTGTTGCGCATTTTGACTGCAGGCCCGCTGTTCTACGTCTCGCGTTATCAACTCGCATATCCAGAGAAGCAATAATAGCAATGGTAATAATAATTTATATGCAGTGCTATATGAAAAATGCAGAAGTCTGGTCAGCACACAGAGGCTAGCAGAGGCTTAGCATCCACTGGTGTAGTCAGCCCAGCCCCTGTGTCTGTCTCTCTCTTCTCTCTTAACTCCATGTCCTCTTCCAGCATCCAAACTCCGAGGTCGTACCAACAGTTCTGCTCACGTCTCCTCTCTCCCACCGGCAGACCTGTACTATGGCGGAGAAGCGTTCTCGGTGGAGCAGCCCCAGGCCTTCACGTGTCCCTACTGTGGCAGGATGGGCTACACGGAGATGTCGCTGCAGGAGCATGTGGCCGCCGAGCACACGGAGACGTCCACAGAAGTGGTGGGTTGCACCGCCGACGACACACACACACACACACATTAAGTGAAGCGTCTCATGATATTTCTCAGGCCGCCTTAGAACGTTGCATTCCAGTCGCCGTCGCAGCCTCTGATGTCAACCCGACTGCAAGTGTTGTGTGGAAAGTGGAAAGTCGCTGTGCAGATCTATTTATAGACTCCCTCTGTTGTTCTTTCGAAGGGTGGGGGGGCTGGGTGGGTTAAAAAAAAAAATAGGTCCAGATTTGTAGCTCACCCTCCCACCTCCTCAGTTCAGTGAAGACCTTAATTAAAACTCTAATGTTGTTGGGTTTCCGAGGATTCCTGTTGTCGTTGCGGCTCCTCAGCACATGTTGCTGCGCCCATCTTTAAAATTGTTTCCCGCAAGGAAGAAAAACAGCTGCACGGCTAAAAACCTACAAGCTGCTCAAGCTCCCATCAGCCGCTATTAGAGAAGTGCACAGCAGCCTTTAGACCACAGCTGTCAATAGAAGACTCCTCCATACATAAAGGAAGCCTCTATACCGTCGTCGTCGGATTTGGTCGCAGCGCAGCATAAAATAGACATGCGAGTTAATGATCGGCTCATTTATGCTGCTGCACTCGTTCAGTTTGCTGCAGTTCTGAGAAGGATGAGCTCAGTTTGATTCGCACCGTCAAACCAAAGCTTTCAAGAGCTTTTCAGAAACACAAGAATTGTGGCTGGAACCTGGAAAGAGTCGACTCGGCTGACCGGAACTGAGCAGCGGCCCAGTGGTCAGCGCTGTGTTTTTGGCCGAGGGCCCCGGCACAGTAAAGTAAATACAAAAAAACCCCAAAAAAAACCCAGTCTGTGTGTTAGTTCCGGAGGAGTTGGCAGACTGCATAGCGCGGCGGCGGTGGCGGCGCACGCGTGTGCGGCCAAGTGTGCACAGATTAACGCCGTCCACTCTCCCTTCCTGTCCTCCAGATATGCCCCATATGTGCAGCGCTGCCAGGTGGCGACCCCAATCACGTGACCGACGACTTTGCTGCACATCTCACCCTCGAGCACAGAGCACCCAGAGACCTCATATCCTTTTTCCAAGTAGAAATCCTCCTCCCCCTCCTCTTCTTTGTCGTCGTCGTCGTCGTCGCCACTGCAGGGGCGGAAACAGCTCTGGCCATTAAAGCCTCGTTTCCCGTGATGCGATTGGACGGAGTGCTGAGACTCCACCAGTTGAGAAGCACCGAGGTAAACAAAAGCAGCAGCGCGGCCCAACAGAGGATCTGCGGAATTACTGTCAATTAGTCAGGTTGTAATTATTCTTGTAGGTCAGTGAGCATCGACCACGGGGAACGCTGTTCTCAGAGCAAGGTGGGGGGGGGGGGACACACGACGGCTGTTTCTGACTGAATTGGATGAACCGAAAAAAGCTGCTGCTGCTGCTGCTGCTGCTGCTGCTGCTGCTGCTGCTGCTGCTGCGACGGCTCTCACTTGACTCACCTTCCACTTGTCCCACTCACTTCCTGCTTTTGTCCCCAGTGGGAAAAATCTTTCACTCCTTCCTCCTCCATCTAATGAATGACTGCCAGCCAGCCAGCCAGCCAGCCAGCCAGGGAGGGAGGGAGGGAGGGCGAGGCCACGGTCGTTCACTCTGCTCCGACCTGCATTGAAACGAACAGTCTGCCTTTTTATTAGTGTTGGTTCTTCTGCAGTTGTGCAGCCCAGCGGCTCTCAGGCGTTAAGTCGGCAGTCAGCGGTACGGATAACAGCGATGGCGCGACCGGCATCTTGGTTCAGATCTTGATTATCTGAGAAACTTTCACACAGTGTAGGTGGTTGTTAGGGCAAAAACTAGGCCTCCCATCACCTACATCATCTTTGTGCTATTAGCAAAGTTGAGTTGTTGGCAAAGTCCCAAGTTGATGTCTGCACGAGCATCTTCGGCATCATATCCAGTCGTCTAAACGTCTGCAAAACAGAGATTCTCCCCCTCAGGTGCTGCTTTTTGACGAATCCACTGGTATTGACACCTGCTGCAAAATGTGCGCCTGCTTATCAATGCATCCATTTTGCACACGTGAGGCTCCAAATGAGCCCCTTTTCACGACAGGAGCGAGCCTGGAACGCCCGCCTGGTATCAGCTGAATGGCTGGAAGCGAACTGCATGCTGGGAAAGACTGCGTAGTCGAACAGCTGTCTATTTATAGAGCTCCAAGGCCTTTAAAGTCTTCTGAACATCTGCTGAAGAGCAAACAGCATAGAAAAAAAAAACCCAACCCAGTGAAACGTGATTCGTGCTCCGTTAAAAACCTGTCTCGCCGCCGTGATCCTTGACCCCCGAGCCTCACGACGAGTCCAGCGGCGTGCGGCACGTGAGGAGGATGTTCCACCCTGGCCGCGGCCTCGGGGGGCCGCGAGCCCGCCGCTCCAACATGCACTTCACCAGCAGCACCACGGGGGGGCTGTCCACCAGCCAGAGCTCGTCGCAGAGCACCAACTACAGCAGAGAGGCCATGGACCCCATCGCAGGTGAGACACACACACACACAAGTTGCGTTTCCATCACTCCTAAAAATAAATAATAATAATAATAATAATAATAAACTGGTAATGGAAACTCCCTAAAAGGTTTTTTACGCCCTCATGAGGTGGTTTTTCTGACGCATCTATTTAGAGGTATATTGCAAAGGTGTCATGGAAACACATTTTTTTCGCATTTGCGCGTCGCCGGGCGTGAGCACATCAAGTGAAAATGGTGCGTTGTCCTACGACAACTCTCATAATTTTTGCGGGATGGGATTTTACGAGAATTACGGCTTATGCGCTTCACACCATTCAATGGAAACGCATGCAAGTCTCTTAAAATGTACTGTAAAATAGTTTACATTAAATATATGCACACATAGCAATACAAATATGCATCACAATAACATCAGACAAACTCAGAGGAAGGGGTCTCAGTTAAACCCAACGATCAACAAATTGAGAAGAAGCAGGTGGAGACGCCTCCGTCCCGTTGGGTCAAAACAACACAATCATTTTCCTCTCTGGTCCGACTCAATGTGTCTCACTCACTTGCTCACTGTGTGCAGTAACACAGCGGCAGCAGACCTGTTGCTGTGGCAATTCCTCGTTCAACCCTCCCTTTGAGCCAGCTCACCAGCTGCGCCGTAATGAGGGTCCCCCCCCCCCCGTTTCATCCGGCGGTACAAACAGAGCAGCCGCCGGCTCTCTAATGAGCCGCCGTACCTGCTGAGCCTCACAGCGGAGCTCGCCGCCGAGGCTCTGTCTTTTCAACTACGGCGCTGCTGTCGTTATTTTTTCTTCTTCTTCCTTCCGTGGATCAGAGGAAGTTTGTTCTCTCTGAAGATTCAACTCGGTGAACCCTGTTTACGTTACGTTGTGCTGTTATTAAGTTGGAACCGCTCTACCGCTTTCATGTGGAAGTACCTGCTCCTGGTGCTGCGCTCTGATGAGACACTACTCATGGTTGGTCATTAGAACCCACGTGAAATATATTTGAAATGCCAAAAGTTGGTTTACATTCCAAAGTTTGACTTTCAGGTCATTGCATTCTTCATCTGCCCATGTGTGAGATTCACACAAATATATAAAGTCAAAGTCCCACTGATTGTCACACTGTCACATCCCAAAGCATGTGAAATTTGGTTGGGTGGTTGGGCGGTTGGTGGTTGGACAGTTGGGTAGTTGAGCGGTTGGTGGTTGGACAGTTGGGTAGTTGAGCAGTTGGTGGTTGGACAGTTGGGTAGTTGGGTGGTTGGACGGTTGGGTAGTTGGGTGGTTGGACAGTTGGGTAGTTGGGTGGTTGGACAGTTGGGTGGTTGGGCGGTTGGTGGTTGGACAGTTGGGTAGTTGAGCGGTTGGTGGTTGGACAGTTGGGTAGTTGGACAGTTGGGTAGTTGGGTAGTTGGACAGTTGGGCAGTTGGTGGTTGGACAGTTGGGTAGTTGGACAGTTGGGTGGTTGGGCGGTTGGTGGTTGGACAGTTGGACATTTGGGTGGTTGGACGGTTGGGTGGTTGGACGGTTGGGTGGTTGGACAGTTAATTTGGTGGTTGTTTGGTTAGTTTTTGTGAGTTAGTTTACTTCCCAAAACTCTGATTTTTCAGTTCAAATATGATGTGAGCCATCATCACTCGTCATCAGCCTGTGTGTGAAATGTGCACGTGTAAACCAGCCAACAGTCTTCCAGGCTCTGCTGATTAATGAGGACCATGACATCATCGTTGACTGTCGGGGCGGAAGTCCCTTATTTAGAGTTGAGCAGCTGCCTGTTCCCTGATGGAGTCATCCTCTGTTCTCTGTCCTCCTCCTCCTCCTCCAGAGCTGCTGTCCCAGCTGTCCGGGGTGCGGCGCTCGGCGGGCGGCCAGCTCAGCTCGGGCCCGTCGGCCTCGCAGCTCCAGCAGCTTCAGATGCAGCTCCAGCTGGAGCGGCAGCAGGCACAGGCGGCCCGTCAGCAGCTGGAGACGGCCCGCAACGCCAGCCGAGGCAGCGGCCGGGCCAACGCCATCCTCAACAGCAACTCGGCCAGCACCAACGCCAACCCCGGCGCCAATCACAACGCCAACCCCAGTCCCAACCCGGGGCCCACCGAGTCCAACACACAGCACAATGCACACAGCTCCCAGTTTCTACTCAGCAGGTGGGGCTCCTTCGCTTTGTCTGTTTGAAGGTTTCGCACTGAACGTGGCTGTGATCTGCAGATGGTCCTTACTTAAATAAATAAAAATAAGAATCGTGCAGTGCAGCAATGTACTGAGAGCTGAAGTGAGTAAGAAGCCAGACTGTGAACTCGGCCTCACACGGCGCTGCTGTGGAAATCTGGATTTGCATGCGAGTGCATTCGTTTGGAGCAGCATGGAAACTATGTGTGTGGAGACAAAGACGGTCGGTAGAGAATTTGCCTACTGCATGACCCCTGCCGGCTCCGTGGCGGCGAGCAGAAAGGAGGATTGAAATGTTTTCTCTAATATTCAACTGGCCGTTTTTCTCCTGCCCAACCCCAGGCTGAGCGAACCGCGGCTGTCGGAGGCGGAGCGGCAGGCGTGCGAGGCCCAGTGGGCCGACCGGAGCCTCTTCGTGACAGAGCTGCTGCTGTCCACGCTGCTGCCCGACGACGACGCCTCGGCCTCGTCCTCCGAGGACGACGACGACTGCCCCGCCTCTTTGCGGAACTTCGCCGACTTCCAGGCCATGGGCTGCGTGGAGGTCATGACCCTGGACGTGGCGCTGGAGAACCTCAACCTCAAGGAGACGGCCCCGGCCACAAAGGCTGCGGCGGCCGCCAAGGCTGCCCACAAGGCGGCGCCCACGAAGAAAGAGCCCCCGGCGCCGCCCCTTTGATGACGCGGCCCGGACGCCCGCCCTGCGCCCCGAACCCCTACCCTCCATCTTGACCACCGCCCCCGCCCCCATCACGACCGCCATTGTAAGCGGCCGACCGCCCGAAGTCGGTCCAACTGCCAATGGATGACGGAAAAAACAGACTGCAGTTCTTTTTGGCTTTTGTTTTAATTTGTTTTCGTTTAGTTTGTTTTTTGTTTTTTTCTCAGTGATTGTCATTTCGGCTCTGTCGCTTCCAACTCGACCCCGCCCCTCCCCGACCCCCTCTAGGCCTCCACGTGTTTATTACGTTGTGTGCATCGAATAAAAGTAGTGAGACGAGAGAATGTGAAAGCGAGAGAGCGAGCGAGAGTGTGGTGGGTGCGTGAGAGAGAGAGAGAGAGAGAGAGAGAGAGAGAGAGAGTGAGAGAGAACTATATAAATATATTATAGAAAAAAAAAATCTATACGAAAGTTGATAATCAGTTCCACATAACCGGTGTTTCCTCTAGCAGATGAAGCAAAGCATAGTTAGCTGTCCAAGAGGCAAACACACACACACACACACACACACACACACCAGGAGAGGAGGCCCCACAGAAACTTCTCCGCTTTAACTAAAAAAAACGACAAACAAAAAAAAAAAAAGCGCTGCTGTGTATTTATAGTTATTACTTCAAGTGCTTGGATGGTTTACCACAAACTTTTAAGCATGAGCTTAAAATCACCACGTGCCCATTTTTTAACTGCACAGTCACCTGACGGGGAGGTCCTTTCTGTTTTGGTTCACATCATTAACTGTAAATTAAAGGTGCTTTTCTGCACAACACACACACACACACACACACACACTCAGTAACAGCTCCGTGCAGTTTCATCCATGTCCAGTCTCCATCTCCCTCCCCCATCTCGCGTGACATCACCTGGTTTTTGGGTCATGTGACCTTGCTTTATTAGACTGAGGGCACTTTGGTTTTCTTTTCTTTTTTTTTTGGAATTTGCATATCCGGCGTCCACCTGTGTTACACTACAGACGCTCTCCCATCTCCTCGGCGCATCTCCACATGTCCAGGCCTTTTTTTTCTTTTTTTTTTCTAACAGAAGAAACACATACTGTTGGTTTTTTTGTTTTCCCCCCTCCTTCTTTCACACAACACGAGACGCTTCTTCAAGCTTCCCAAACTCTGAAATTAATCTCTCCATTGTTCATGAATGCAAAGATTATTTATCAAATGACTTGAAGGAGAGACTCCTGTATTGCTCTTTTCATTATTAATTTTTTTTTTTTTCTCTCGGTCAAAAAGATCTTTGTATGCCTCCACTGCTACCTGAAGAAATGCAATGTATGTTTTTGGCTTGGCCGACAAGCCAAACCCACAGGGTAAAACCTTTCAGTTTGGAGGACAATAAAAATGTTTTGGATGGAAATGAACTAACCCAACCATGGTCCTCGTGTCTTTTACTTCTTTCACATCACAGAGCTCAGATATCTCCCATCTCTGTGCGCCCGACCACAGCTGCAGGACAACATTTATTAAGCATATAACGATCTTAAACTAATTCCAGCTGGGTGCTAATTAAGGTTGATGGACTAAAGCTGCTTTAGATGGGCCAATCACACTGCACTTTATATTGTGACAGATATATTCTGATAGCCTATCGTCACACCTGCACCATGTTGACAACAATTGCTACAGCTACTACGTAAAAAAAAAAAAAAATTGATCAGTAAAATGTTGGAATAGAGACAATGACTGAGCCTCAACATGAAAAGACTAGGCCTTACTGCCAATGGGCACATGAATGCCTGAGTTTGTACGACTGCTGAGAGCAAGGCACATCAGAGAAACTGCAGCGTTAATTAGTGAAAAATGCGGAAAAACTTTGATTTTGCTCTAAGGCTGGTTTCTTCAAGCAACTATTTATCTCCGGCTCAGCTCAGCTGTGATTCCTAATTAGACTGTGACAGACAACCTTCCAGTTCCAGTCCAAAAAGATTTTTACATGGCAAGAATTCCCAAAACCCCAAATGAAGACATCGGGACGAAGCGACCTAAGTAATGTCAGTGTTTCTGAGAAACAGCAACCCCTGACCGCAGTCATTTCCTGTTACTTACTGAACATAAAACGTACCATTCAGTGTCAGTGAGCGTATTTCAGCGTTACTGTAGAGACGTCTCAGACTGAATCCAGCCCAGGCAAGCCGCAGCCCTGGGAACTTGGGGGCGCAACCTGAGTCGAGTCACTGAATTATTATCTGAGCTAAAGAACATCAGTAACAGCGGCCTGAATAGATGTGGCAGTTTTATTCAGTCTTTCAGGAGGCTGGTTCCTGCACGACACAGCATCAAGAGCCTGCGGAAACAAGCAGTCACTGGCCTGCTCTGTTGGAAGGTGTGAAACGGTGCAGAATGAAAGAGTTTTCATCATGGAATTAGTCCATGTGTTTCAAACTGCCTGGTGGCTGTGATGTCATCTTACTTTTGAAGCGCATGAAAATATAAAAAACTGTCTTATTAAAGTGAGTGGGGTTTTTTGAGGCTAGTTTGTAAGGTAGAAGAGTTTTAATATATTTCACAAAATCTGTTTCAAAGCATTCTAAAGAATACAGAACACCAGAAATGCTGAAATAATATCACAGCAGATTTAAACTAGTATTTTATCCCCATTCATTGGCAGTGTTTTTTTTTTTAAGTAAACATAAAAAGAGTTGGAATGTGGTGTTACTGTGTGTTTACTTAACATTACTGTGTTTCAGTTTTTGCGTTCGAAACAGAACGGCACCCTGTAAACGGCACCGTGTGGCTGAAGCTAATAAGCTAACAGCACAACACGCTGACCGACCGAGTGTCGTCAGGTAAAGTTACTGTCGACATATATATATTAATAGCAAGGAACTTTGTAAGGACGAAATGTGAATGCAGGCATACCTGACTCATGTTCCTTTTACTCATTTCTGTCAAACCTCAACGGTTAACGTTATGTGACGTTCAAGAACTTTCCGGGGGCGTGGTTGTCCTCGCGCAGGTGCTGCTATGGATGTTAAAATATTAACATCCAGGTGATATTAACAAAGTTTTGTTTTGCCCTTTGTGTCTGTTTTTAAATGTTCGATGACGCACGACGTGATGAAAAGAACAGAAGAAAGGACACAACACAATAGAATTAAGTTATTCTTTGTAATTTTAATTCCCATAATTTAGTTTAAATGCAGACATTTTTTCCTCACTAAAATCTTAAATAAAACATTACAGTACAATATATGCAAATCAGAAGAGCTTGAAGATTTTTGTAAAAGCAGGCTACAGTTTCTTTAGTTTTGTTGCTATTTTTTCTGCTTTATTTTTTTTTTAATGCATGTATTTGCTTTAAGGTTCGAAGGAGCCGACAGACAGCAGTATAACGGCAGAAAGACAACACAGAGCTGCAGAGCCTGCAGGTCAGCCGAGGAGCACATTCTAGTACAAAAACAGAGCAGGAAAACTAGACAACACGCCACATCCAGATGGAGGACAGTAGAGGGCGCTGTTACACCAGGGCAGCAGTGCCGTTGAAGTGGACATTTTTATTGCAAATTTTAGGGAGAAATGAACGTTCTGTTTCTAGACATCTTCCCCTGTACAAAATATTCTACTGTAACAAGTTTTACTGTCAGAAGTACAGAAGCCCCCTCAATGTCTCTCCGACAACCTTAACCTGTCTACTATGAAACCCTCTGGACAGGGAGGGAAAGTATCACACCACGCCATCTAGTGGCCGTCTGCACCCACAAAAACATTCTTTTTTTCATTATTAAAATAAATGTATTCCACCAGCCATCAGAATAATCAGTTTTCAGGAAACATCAAAAGTAATAACTGCAAATATCTCCCAACAATTTGTAAATGAAAATCAATTTTGGCACATCCAAAGTGTCTTTTTCCCACTTTTTTAAAGGTTTTAATAGCCACTTTTTGGTCATAGAAAATTATGCTTCACAAAAATATGCTTTACAGGGCTTTAATACACAAGCAGCAACACTGCCAATTCAGTTTTTCCTTGCAGCGTTTGTTGGTTCACTTGACTTTTCGACAGACTTTATTTTACTTTCCCTCCCCCATCTAAAGCAGTGTGTCCCGTATGTGTTTTATGGAGAATGTATGGAAACGAACCCCCCCGCACCCCAGACATGGTGCTGTCGGTTAAACAGGAGGCTTCCGCAGAGCTTTTGCTTTAAGGGTCTGTTCTCACCTTCAGGTTCACAAGATCACCGTCTTAATTCACATCTAGGAGCATTCACCAAGTGCAGCGACTACTTGGTCTGAATGGCAATCTAATGATCATGCTTGTTCAAAGATAAGTCCCTAACATTCATTGAATTGACAGTGTGATCAAATGCCACTTAGTGTTGTCAAAACAGGTTTTGTGTCTCAAATGGCTCGTCTTTTATTCTGAAATCTAGTAACTCAACTGTCAAATAACTGACCTTTTGAAACATGCCAAGCAGACAGATGTTCATCTTTGTGCTTTTAACTGCAAACTGTATGCTGGGATAACTCCTACAGGTCAACAACCCTCCTAGGAAAGTGTCTCACATCAAGTAGGTTTAATTATTGTATCAGTAGCGCAGCTGGTGGAAGGAGGTCACTGGTTGCTGACTCAGGTATGTGGGACACTGCTCCGTAACAGGCAGTTATCCTCAGTGACTGTGCACATTCGCTTTTATCTCGCAACTCTTCTCTCTACCCGATCCCTCCCTGAACATCAAGACATTTTCCCTCCAGACACCTTTCAGCAAAACACAAAAGCTCTGCGCGGCACTCCCACCTAACAAAAAGTCTGGGGAAGAAGTAAAAGTCAGTGAGCTTTTAGAAGTCTACTGCCAGGAAGCAATCATCCTTCGCCGAGTTCAAGATGTACTTTTGCTTTATGGTTATTACCTTCAGTAAGCAGCCATGCGAGAAGCTGCCCTGCCCTTGTAGCTCGTGTTCAAAGAAGTATAGGGAAACAAAATTACAAAGTTGTTTTTTTTTTTTCATTTTAAAAAAAAGGGTAATTTCAAAATCTGATCTATTGGCAGCTGACACAGCAAATCTACATGTTAGAGGAAGTCACTGGGCCTCGGAGGTGGAAGGGCACATGGCACCAGCAAAGCGGGGCCGCCAGCTGTCAAGACCACTTCTGCGATCTCACGACTGCGCGTCCCGCCTTTTCTAATTTCCCATCAACCCTCACAGCCTGTCCTCTACAGTGTCAAGAAGCCCACCCAGGTTAAAACTCAGATATGGTAGAAAAATATATAGCATCGATGAAATTTCTCTAGTCATTCTCTTCATTGCTGAATTGCACCCATACATGAAGTGTTAACACATTGTAGTAGCGGTGTAAAGTGACAGGAGATCATGATTAGCACGACCACTACAACCACAAACAAACAAACAAACAAACAAACAGACACACAATAACCAGTCATCACTCCCACACTTGCTCTCACTCTCTTTCTCTAGACACTTCAGGTAATTCATTTTTTTGTACTTGCACTTAAAAATTAATAGTTTGTCTTTCATTGGCATCATTAGGCAACTTTTTTTTTTACTAGATAACTCTACAATATGGTTACAATGTAAACACCACAGTACTTAATAGTTTTACTTTATCTGCACAAATAAAACACAATGTTACAAGGCAAGTGGCTACTTAAGCATAGATTTGTTCATGAGACAGAGAAAAAAAAATAATAGAAAACACACCACAAAACCGGGCAAAAACAAAAGTTGCAACACCTGGCATGGAGTTTGTTCAACTTTAGAAAGAAAAAAAACCAAACAAAAAAAACAAACACAAAAGCTTTGTTCATCTACAGGTCAGGTGACCCCATTTAAAAAAAGCTGGTGATGATCAGTTCTATCCCTCCAGGTACCAAACTCGTTCAAATCGTGACGACCCCGAGACTGAGCGTCTCGCTGTGATATCGTAAAATGAGCAGCCTTAAATGAGCACCCCCATCCACCCACCCACCCACTCCCCACCCCACCCCACCCCACCCCATCCCCCGCCTCCTGAACTCGGCCCCCATGGCGCGGAGCTACACGTACGGCTGAGGCGGAATCTCCGATTCTTTCCACATCTGCATAACCGCGTTCGCCAGTTGGCGTTGGACACGACGCTTACGTGTCCGTTTGGCTTTTTAGTGTCGAATGGATTCTGGCGGAGGAGCAGGTGCGAGACGGACGACTGCGCTAGAGAGATCTGAGCACACTGCGCAGGGTGCGGACAGTCCGGCGGAGGTCGACAGTTGGCGCGGAGCCTTTAAAAAAATGACAAAAAAGGGACTCCAGTGACTGAACTGCGTTTGCATAAAAAAACTAAACCAAAGGCATTAAAACCAGGATATGTCGTTTATTTTCTCGCATCAGCTTCTCAACCGTTTTGGCTTAACCTCGTTTTTTTTTCTTCTTCTTCTTCTTCTTCTTCTTCTTCCGTATCTTTTAAGCATAGTCAACATTCCTTTATAACATTGGCAAATGAATTCGTACTGAGGAATATTCGACCGCAGCTATTGTGGCAGAGCAGGAGTTGCAGGCGCGCTTGGCTCAAACACCCTTCCAGTCGGCGCTCTGACGCCCAACAACCAGCACCCACTTCAGGCGCGAGTGGCTACGTACTCCTGCAACATATCAGAACCTCTCCTCCTCCATGGCGTCAAAAAACAAACAAAAAAAAAACACAAAAAACGAAAGAAAAGATAAAGAGAAAAGAAATCATAACCACAGCCTTCCAATCCCTCACCCCAAAAACTCGTTCAGGACAGTATTTACAGTACAAATTACAGTATAATACATTATTAAAAATATGAGATTCATCTCTAAAAACATAGAGGAGCTCTGGACAAAAACAAAAAAAAAACATGTTTAGCAAATTAGGTTTCTATGGTTTCATGTTTAAATCTTTTTTTCTTTAAAAAAAAAAAGGGGGGAGTGACAGTCGCGCCGCCACACCTCCCTCCTTCTTCTTCTTCTTCTTCTTCTTCTTCTGCTTCTTGAGGCTTCTTTCAGTTTGGCCGCTGCCTTCGCCGGCGGGCCTGTTCAAAGTGAGATGACTGGGTCGGCTGAATGCACACACCTGATCTTTTTTTTTCTCCTTTTTTTTTGTTGTTTTTGAAGCAAGCTGCAAGACAGCGAATCACAATCAATCCAATACCATTTATGTACAGGTTTTTTTTTTTGTTGGTTTTTTGTTTCCTCTTTTCTGGCATTTTGGGGGGGACAATAATAAGCACTTGACCGACAATGGCTACCTGTGGGGCTTTTGCAGGCAGAGTGATATGGTTCTAACTGCAGGCATGTTCGTCAGGTGAAGGTGTGCGGAATCGACCGCAGAGTTCTTTGCTGCCTTTTTTCTCTCTCAAATAATCGTTTTTTTTCTGTTTCAAAATAAGAGACGGACCCCCTCCGACACTCCTGATTAGTGTTACAACTCATCGGAAAACCTGTCTAATATTGTCGTATATGTACAGCAGATTGAATAGCAGGGTCTTTTCGCACCCTCTCCCCTCCCCCGAAAAGAGAATAAATAAGGGACTGAAACTCGAAACGAGTCGGAACGGATCTCTCGGGCTACGGAGCCAGCCAGCGTTTACAAGAACCGACCCTCGTCTCCTCCGCGGCACCGACCTCGCTTCGCGTGTAAACCTCTGAACGCATCGCCATCTTTTTTTTTCCCCTCACCCCTCCCCTTTCACTCTTTCGCTCCATCTCACCGCCCCAACACTCGTGCATCGATTTTCACCCAACTCCTCCCGCTTCCCTCTCTCGCTCTCTCACGCTCCCTTTCTCCGACTCTCCTTCTTCCTCTTCCTCCGCTCTCCCTCCAGGCGCCGTGCCCTCAGACGAAGGGCAGGATGCCGTAGACGAACAGCGCCATGATGGCAGCGCTGAACAGGCCGGCCACGGGCACCGTGACGAACCACGCCAGGAAGATGTTCCTGAAGAGGCGCCAGTCCACGGCCTTCTGGGAGCGGATCCAGCCCACGGCCACGACCGAGCCCACCTGGAGGCCGCAGGGGGAGAAGGGCAACATCAGCGGCGGCACGAATATACAAAGACCTTGGAATTGAGTGGTTAATAAAAGGAGGCGAGGAGCTGCAGCTGGTGCAGGCTTTCCTGCGGTGCGTTTGAGTCGTGTCATTTTGACACCTTGAGTGGGACGGTGGCGCATTGCTGCCATACTAAAAATGTGATGTGATAGTGAACGGCTCAGTTTCACAAGATAACTTTCACATTTTTACACGATTATTATCAAGCCAATGCACCGTCTTTTCATGCCTCTCAAATGAACTGGGAAGAGTTTGATGGATTTCAAAATCCTCCTCAAAGTACGCCCACTAATTGACGGTCATTGACGTCATTGACGGTGCTCATTAAGTTCAGGATCTCACCGTGTCTGGAACCAAGCTCCAAGTACAGTTTCATAGAATCGTGAAAACGAGCCACAGTGCCTTTGCTTATGTCTCGTTTCATTTGGTTTCGATTCGTTGTCATGAAATAACGAAATAATGAAAATTATCACGTGAAAATGTGAAACTTTTCATAATTACATGATACTAAGCCGTTTCTAATTTTCTAGCATGGCAGCAATACGCTTCTGCAAAATAGGATGGGGTGGGTTTACGGTCAAAAGATGGAAAGCCTGTACACAGCCTCCAGCCCTTCAGGACCAGTGAGGTCCAAAAACACGTGTGTTAGTTAGAGGAACCCCGGTCAAAAACGTTAACATTACTTTGAACTTTGAATTTTTGAATTTTTCGAAGTCTGAAATCAACCAGTTTGTTTTTTTTAAATGATTGGCTTAGTTATTATTGTATTTTTTTTAAAAGATTTTTCTTTGTGACTGAATCAATGAAGTTTTTAAATGTTTTCATGATTTTTTTTATCCTCTGCTGATGTCAGACTTCTACCAGTGATCACTGAATCTGAACACTGCCAAATTTGAAGGAAAAAGAAAACAAAATCAATCAATCAGTAAAGGTGCCGCTCGGTCACCTCAGAGCGATGAGTGCAGCGGCTGGTTTCAGACGCTGCGGTGCAGCCGGAGGGGCGGAAAACTGTGACACAAAGGTCAGAACGAAAGCAAGTGGCAGAAACGCGTTGAGAGCTTTACGCCACGTCGTCGTCGTCGTCGTCGTCCTTCAATTCCGCAACATCTCAAATTCTCCCTTTATTTGCTCAACGGTCATCTGAGCTTTTCGGCAGGCCCGACTTCTGTTTGCGCGCAGCTGCGTTATCTCGGCGCAGCGCGACCTCGTCGCGACCCCTCCGGTGTTTACGCTGCACGCGGCTTCTGAAAGCCAGTCGCTCGGCCGAGCGGCGCCGGGCGCTCCCATTCAGTTTGCATGTGCGCACCAGTGAAGGTCCACACACACCGACTGAATGGCCTCGCTGAGGTGGGACCAAGTCAACGAGAGCGCCCGTCACGGCTCGCGCTCACAAAGATTCATTGGCAGTCGCCTGGGAGACGCCGGCAAGGCCCTGCTGGCTGCTCAGCAGCATTGTTTGGGTTTTTTTTTAAAAAGTCGCACTTGTTCCAACAGCGCCCGCTGGTCTCCCAAACGCACCCGCCGTGTCACAGAAATCACCACCTCAATCAAACACGTGGAACCATCAGTAGATTTAGAAGCCTGGGAAGCAGTAGATTACTGGGGGGTTTTAGGGAGGGGAGGGGCTGATTATGGGTGAGAGGTGACAGTAGAGGTACAGATGGCGATGGAGGGATGAATGGATGGATGCCAACATAAATTCATCAGCGATTGAAAATAAAAATGAAAACAGTTTTGAGTCTGGTGCAGTTTCCCTTCAGCAGACAAGAATTTGAAGTAAGGTTGACACATTTATTTTTTTCGTCTGATAGATCTTGTGTGACAACACTTGCAGTGAAATGCATGACGTGGACTTTACTTCAAAACAGGCAACGCCATTAAAGGAGAAATATTTGGAGAGATATTTTAGAAAGTATGTCAAGAATAGCAAAAAAAATAAATAAATACGTAAGCTTCTAACTGCTAGCTGGTGTTTTAGCTTAGCAAACTGACTTGCAAAGGCTTGTCCTATACAACTACACTACCAGTCAACAGTTCAGACACACCCTATGAATTTATTGTCTTTTCTTTCATTCTCATGACTATTTAATTATGTAGGAAACAATAAAAGTGTAAAATAACTCAAACACGTTCTATATTTAAATTCTTTAGCATATTTAGCATATTTAGAGTTATTTAAAGTTTTTTTCTTTGAGGCATGATTACATATATCTTGCTTATATATTTGATGTCTTCAGTGTCTATCTGCAGTGTAGAAAGTTGTAAAGATGCCTGAGAAGGTGTCCAAACTTTTGACTGGTAGCGTACATTGTATCAAAAGAGTTCTGTAAGAAAGAATTTCTGACATACCCCTTGATACAAAGTCACCTATCAACAGGATAATTCTGCTAATTTTGCTGACAACAGAAACACGATGACTTTGTCTTCCGAGCGAGGGAGTTTCCAATCTGCTGACCCTGACTCACTACTCTGCATCTAACAAGCTGTGCCAACGCAAATCTTTACACCTCAAAGGGTTTTTTTTTGTTTGTTAGTTCGCTGCAGGAGGGAAACGGCAGGAGGCGTCAAAACAGCAACTCCGGGAGTTGTGATTGGTTCTTTGCCGATTGCCCGCTACGGGTGAAGCGACGAGGCGGAGGTTCCCCCCAACTATGCCCGAGCTTCGCTACCAGCGATTCTGATACCTTGCAGTGGGTGGAGCTTATTGGGATGCCCACATTTGATGCAACAAGCACTGTTAGCGCACTCATTACTTCAATGCAAAATCCGCTGTGAAGACAGATGAGTGGAGAGACAGACAGACATAGAGAGAGAGGGAGAGAGAGAGAGAGAGATGGAGAGGAAGGTGAACATAACAAAAGAAGAGTGGAGACAACAAGTGTGCCGAGTTGGGAGGAGCGGGAGGCCGAGCGCAGCAGCGGAGGAGGGCAGGGTGGTGGGGGAGGGGCCCATGCACCAAACCATGCCGGTGCTGAGAGGGCAAACTGGGAGTGGAAGAGACGTAGACACGCCACGATGATGATGGGGGAGGGAAGGGGGGAGGAGGACGGAGAGAGAGAGAGAGAGTCCTCCTGGCTGGATTCCGGTGGTCCTGTAAAGAGCAGGGGGGAGCGGCGGAGGTGGAGTGGGGGGGGTGCTCCGCACTGCTGCCGAGGGTGGAGCAGATCAGCAGGGGGCGCCACGCACAGTGACGGGACGGTCCTCTACTCTTGCTGCGAGCTCGGGAAAGGTTGTCGGACAACGACGGGGTTGTGTTTTTTTGGAATTTTCTTCTACGCAGAGAGCAGTGTGGGTCTCCGGTAGGGGGGAGGGATTAAGCGAGTCCAAATTCACACGGAGGAAAACATCTGCAGTGAACTTCTGCAAATGGAGACGAGCGACTTCCACTGCAGATTAAACTTTGTCGAAAGATTTTGGCCCAATCAAATGGAGAGCTGCGACTCGTCTGTCCACAATGTGTGCGTCTGTGTCCCCCGCCTGACGCCCCCTGGTGGCGGCAGCGTGAGCACCCCTTTCCCCACCCGCCCGCTCCCCCTCTGGAGGAAGAACACCTGTGGGTTGAAGTTGAGAGGTGGGGTAGTTGAGGTTGGAGAGGTCCCATGTGGGGGGAGGTGGGGTGGTTGGTGGTTGGTGGTAGTTGTTGGTGGTGGTGGGGGGGTGGGTGGGGTCACTGGGTCATACCTTGCAGTGTGTGGTACTGACTGGGATGCCGATGTTGGAGGCCAACACCACTGTGACGGCAGAGGCCAGTTCTATAGTGAATCCACTGTGGAGGAAGGTGGGTGGTGGGGGGGGGGGGAGGCGGAGGAGGAGGAGGAGGTGGGACGGGGTTGGGAGGGGGAGGAGGGGGGGAGGCAAAGAGACGTTATTCACTGGTTTGGTCTCGGAAGTCTTGGCGTCCTGGTGCGTCAGCATCCGCACTGACCACGGCGAGGCTGCCGTGATGTCATCACTCAGTCACTCGCTCACACGCACGCACGCACATACACACAGCTGAGGTGCAACATGACTCGTGTTTGAACTGTTCCCACACGCCGAGCAGGAAACATTCATGCGACCCGTTTTTCTGTTTTGTTTTTTTTTTCTTCCCCAGACTGACGATAAGACCAACGAGGTTCACTGGAAGAGAGGAAATTACTTTGGAGGAGAACAAAGTGAAAGATAGACCAGTAGTTTTGGTTTAGATAGAAGACTTGGAGCAGCGCAAGAGAGAAAGAGGTGTGTGTGTGTGTGTGTGTGTGTGTGTCCGTGGGGGGGGGCTTCTCTTGTAATCAAATAGCGCTACTATTTCACTGAACGAGCATTCATGACTTCCACCACTTCAGAGACACTCAGCGCCCTATTCACTAATCAACTCCAAAGAAGCTGTTTACACAGAGACAGGTTTTTTTTGAAACCGCACATTTTCAAAAACGCTCTTGAATAAAAAACAAAAAAAAAAAAAACACGTTTGCACGAAGCCGTATTCAAAAAATAAAATCCCGTTCATACGGATATGCTATAAACGACTGAACACAATGTAGTACCTATGCCATGCCTGGTGTGGCGCCGCAAGTTTACCCCCTGAATGCAGAAGAAGAACACCTGAAGCACGCCGTGTTTAAAGAAGCAGCAGCTCGCTAACAACATTAGCAGTACAGAGAACGGAAAGAGAGATAGCTCGTGAAAAGACGGCGTGGATAAACGACAGAGTGGAACTTCTGCTTCGAGTTACAAGTTTAGAACACAAAGCCTTAAAAAGCTCCATGTTAAGGTTGACTCAGAGTCGTGTCAGTAAAAGTTTGCTAACATTTTTGTCGTGTAAACGTCGCTATTTGCTCCTGGCGCTGCGTTTAAGAAGTAATAAAGAAAGGGCGTCGAAGAAGAAGAAGAAGCCACAAGTGTGAGTTTCTTCCGGTGGCCGACCATGCGGTCGCAGATTTGCCAGCTCACGTCGGAGCCGGGGACCTTTGTGGCATCTCTTTGTTGCTCACTTCCTGTTTGCTCTCCACTGAATGCCGTCTGCCAACGAGGGTGAGAAGGGGAGAGGGGGGGAAAAAAATCCCCTCTATAAGGACGCAACATGTGTCACGGAGGAAGTCGTCCCTCTCTGGCTCACCCTGACCGGCCACAGTAAATATCAGGAGAATCAAAACGAAGCAGCTAAATAAGGAAGCGGTCGTTTATCAAAGGCACTAAATCACCATCATCACACTGTCGCAGCCTTTTCCCACTGCTTTTGAACCTCACATGTCTCTTCTCCAAGGGTTCACATGGACTATAGGCAAACTACTGTCCGGGCACACAAACAGACTTTCCGTGGAGTGAAGCCCTGAAAAGAAACTTCTTTGTCAGGTTGATTCATTGGAACCAGACACTCCAGTGAGAGGAGGAGGAGGAGGAGGAGGAGAGGAAGGGAGGTCTTTAGGAAAGTGAAGCAGAGCAAATCTGTCTTTGAAAGCTGGCAGAGGACTTAGCTGGTGATGGAGAGAAGGAGATTAGGAATGAGAGAAGGCACAGAGAGAAAGAGAGGAAGCTCCTAATGCCAGAGAATCACACCTCGTGTAAGTGAATGACTGGAGTTACATAATAATGGCTGGAAAAAGGATTTGGATATTATTTTGGTCTTTGACTTTGTCATAATAATCTACCTAATTGATTAATTTTCATTGAAACTATTGAATTTAAAATTGTATTTTGCTTATGTTGACAGGTTTACAGCCACATCAAAGAGTCATTTCAGGACATGCTGAGCATGTAAATTGCCCTGAACCGGAAGAAGCAGGGGTAAACAAAACCAGCAGGTGGCAGGAGAGAGGATTTCAGGAAACAATGACCAGAAAAGCTGCTGCATTTGTTTTTTTTTCTTCCCTCCCCTCCTGTGCTTCGCTCCCCTCTTCCCTCCAGACAGATCTGCTAATGACCAGGTTTACCCTCGTCACCATGGAAACCTGAGTTGTATTCAGAAATCACAATGCGCATTAGGAGAGAAAATATATATATATATTTTTTTTTTTAAAAACACCTGCGACGAGCAAACTTTACTGCAGCTCGGGTAGAGGAAGTCGCTTTGAGAGAGAAAGCTTCTGAAGCACATTTCTTCTCAACGTGCATTAAAGGTTTTAGATGAGAAGCTTAGAGAGGGAGGGGAGGAGTGTTGGAGGAGATCAAGAGAAGGAGTCCGACCGGCGTTGCCCCCCCTGCTAGAACACCTCGCTCACTGCAGGTTCGCCCCTTCCCCATCGGCCACAGTGTCAAAAACCCGCTGCCTGGGAAAAAGCGCTGCCTTGCAATCCTGCCCGGCAACAAGGCTGCATCGCTGCACTGTTGCAACATTCAAACCCCCTTTTATTTTTTTTCTGCTGTCGTTGTGCAAGCCTTGACACACGAAGCTGCGCTTTCCTGATGCCAGGAACCCCTGTGTCTTCTCAGCACAAGACATCCTCAAGGTTCGCACATGCACACGTGGCCTCACACACACACACACACACAATAGAAGAAGGCACAACAGATAGAGAAAGCAAAGCGAGAGAGTTAGAGAGAGTATCGTTTCCATGACACTTTTGCGATACACCTCTATATCGATACGTCTGAAAAACCTCAAGAGCATCAAAACCTTTTAGCGATATTTGAGAGGGTTTTTTTTTAAGTTTAGGCATTGCCATTACCAGTTTTTTATTGCAATATTTATTTTTCGAGCAATTCTAGGTGTAATGGACATGCAGCTACATAGTGAGAGAGAGAGAGAGAGAAAGGGAGAGAGAGAGAGCTCAGGCCAGAGGGCAGAGGAGGATGCGTGATGGCTGCTGCTTGGGTGGCAGGACGAAGGCAGCCCCGGGGCCCTGTGAGCTGCGGTCCAAAACACTGATTCATTTATATATATATATATGTGTGTGTGTGTGTGTGTGTGTGTGTTGTGTAATAGGTCAGAGGGCAGGGGAGCAGTAGAGAGCGTGTCATTCTTGCTGTGAAAACCATCCGTGATGAATGAGCCCCGGAAGAGACTGAGAGAGCCAATGCTGAAAGAAAAACATTCAGGCTTCTGGAAATCAGCTCTTTGTGATGTCACAATGGGCACTGATACCTCTTTGATTCCTCTCCCACTCAGCTGGCGTTCTGTCCACATGTTGTGCAAACGTGTAAGGTCCAACAGCAAGAAGTTGAAAACATTTAGGAGTGGGGGGGCGATAATTATTTATATGAGGTTGCTGCCTTTGAGTGCATCCAAGGTATCCAATACTACAATTAATAAATAGATAAATTAATTAATAAAGCTATGGGACCTTTAAAATGTCTTTCAGTTCTTGACCACTAGGAAACAAATGGTTGCAGAGACTGACTTCATGGAAATACTAAATCAAGTCCTGCCTCTACATGACAACTAGTGTGTTGTATATACTGTAAATACTTGGGGATGTTTAAAATAACACCAGTGGCCTGGGGGCAGCAGAGCAACTCCAACTGAAGCTGCTGCTGCTATTTTTAACTCCTTCATCATACTGTGTGCGACCTTATTTAAGCATTTATCGTCATATGTGACTCAGCTTTGTGCCGCTCACTGACGCAGATGTCGTCCAATCGATGCTGACCCATTTTTTGGGTGTAGAACCAAGAAAGACATTTCTGTTATTGCTCTCTTTCTCCGGCTCTCATTCATGTTTTCTGATGTTTTTTCCATAAATACATCCACACGCATACACACACACACACACACACACACACACACACACACACACACACACACACGCACACACACACTCCCTCCCTCTGTCCCTGGTGCGGCCTCACCTTGACGGGGTGATGGGGGTCAGGTCCTTCCCCATGGTCTGGATGACGCGGCGTCCCCAGACCCACAGGCCGGCGCAGATTCCCACGCCGCCGTAGAACAGCAGCCAGATGGGGGTGGCGGCGTCCTGCATGACTCCGCCCTGGTCGTAGATCATCCACAGCGCCACCAGTGGCCCGATGGCGTTACTGCAAGGCGAAGAGAGCGATTCAGAAGAGGGAAACTAGACGGTGACGGGGCGAAAATGATACTGGGTGTGTTGAGAATTGGGGGTCGTTTTTCATTTTTCTTAGATCGAATAGTCTGGGCCTTGCACCACTTTAATCTTATTATTTTATTTCAAACTGAGCGTTTCTATCTATTTTCTTGTCTTGGGTTGGAACGCCTTCTGATTTACTGCAGCTAATGACTGGAACACGTTATGACAAAACACCCTCAAACTCGATTTCCTCACATCACTCACTCTTTTTAAACTCAACCTGCAACAAAGTGTATTTGGCTGTCGCGCCTGTTGATTATCTGTGTCGGCGTCTTTGTTGAAATGCACTCATTCATGAACTGCTGTTTTTGTGAAATGCATAACTTTGTTTTTACTTTCGGGCCCCCGCCTCCCCATCACGCCTCAAAGAGCCTTTGCTCTTTGTTCAGGCTGTGTGTGTGTGTGCATGTGTCGGTGGTGGTGTTGGTGGTCCGGCGGCAGCACCTGACGTCGTTCCCGCCATGGGCGAAGGAGCCGAAGCAGGCGGTGAGGATCTGCAGGAAGTGGAAGAGCTGGAAGACCTCGGGCTTGTCCTTCTCCTCCTGCTCCTCCTCGGCCAGGTCGTCCAGGGGCCCCGGGGCCGGCGCGCCGCCGCCCTCTTCCTCCTCCACGCCCTCCAGCTCGGTGGCCAGCTTCATCTCCACGCCGCCCTCCTCGGCCTCGATCTCCGCCTCGGCCACGGCGTTGCAGTACGACGAGTAGCTGTCGTAGCGGATGCGCTTCTTGGAGTAGGAGACGCTGTTGCTCCTGGCGCCGCGCTCGCCCACCAGCTTCTCGCTGTCCTCGTGCGACTCGGTGCGCAGCAGCGGCTGCACCGGCATGCCGCAGATGGCCGCCGTGTAGCAGGTGTAGCTGTTGTTGCGGCGCAGCAGGCGGTAGTTGTTGTCGGCGGGGCCCGGACCGGCGGCGCCGCCCGCGCGCTCGCCGTCGTCCATGCGGCCCAGGTGGATCTTGTGCAGCAGGTCCTTGTAGAGGCCCGAGTCCTTGTGCACGGTGTGGTACACCTGGCCGTCGCTGCGCATGTGGCCGTCGAAGCTGAAGCTGCCGTTGGAGACGGGCGACTTGAGGCACCCGTTGGTCATGGAGTGGGTTCGGCCTGGGGGGAGGGGCAATGGTGATGGTGGGGGAGGAGGAGTCACAGGCAGGTGTGAGTTTGATTCGGTTGATGGAAAAGGAAACATGGGGCTCACGTAAGAGCCGTTTACCTCATTTTAAGACATTTTTTATAAAATCCCAAGAACACGAAAAATGTTGCTTAGCCTCATTAATATAGCAACAGAGTCACAGCTGCACTAATTTCATGTCTGTTTAGGTTTTTCTCACACGGTTCAGGGGTCCCAGGGTAGAAGAGGGTGTTGCAGCTGCATTAAAGCCTTTTAGACAAAGCGTTTTTGAAAACTTGGGATGGATGATTATTCGTTTTAAAGGCCCAGCATGTGTGATTTAGCACCATCTGATGGTGACACATCACAATGCAAGAAGAATGTGCAATGTTAATCTTGATCTTCCTCAAACTAGCCGTCATGTCTGGGAAAAAAAATCAGGAAACCTCAAACTGACTAATATTCTGGGCAAGATAAGTGTTGGTGCTGCTACAGTACAGTGGACTCGCTAGTTATGCAAACACACAGAAACTATCCTCATGAACAAATAAAACAAATACTCCAGATTGACTTCTTTCAGATTCGCTTCCCACTGTGAGGCCGCATCCCTACCGTAGACCCGGCCGTTGGGCAGGACGGCGCCTCCGTTGGCCTGGTTGCTGAGCTCCCCGCTGGAGTCGCGGGTGCTTCGGTCGCCGCTGCCTCCAGTCAGGGGCAGCACGGCCTCGTCTGTGCCTTTGGCCCCGGGCAGCTCCTTGAAGACGGGACTCTCCTCCTCCTCCTCAGGTATCTTGTCCAGGCTCTCGTCTGAGATGCGCGACAGAGCCTGTTCCTTCTTTAGACGACCTGGAGGGAACCAGCCGTTTACATTCTCCAGATCACAACAAGGGGTTCATTCTATCTTGGTAGATTTTTTTTTTTTTTTTTTTTAGAGCAGAACAGATTTAGAGATTTAAACTTTTAACTTTACAAGGTTTGATTGAGGTCGATATTTATCAACGGGGGGGAAACGGCAGTTGGGGCCTAGAAAAGCGGAGAACTATGCTACGGCATTCCACAAACACAAGGTGAGGCCGTCAGCTGATCCCGGCTAATCCCGGCGCTGGGGGAGCTTGATTCCTTCGGGCTCCTTTAAACTCTTGTCAGGGTAAACAGGGCAAACTCAGCCTGGTGCCTGTCTAACCTCTGCAGGTGTCCCAGAGGCCACGGCCACTGATAGCATCAGCCACAATCCCACAATCCCTGCAGGCATGCGACATGTGTGCTGGTGGTGGTGGTGGGACGGGGGGAGTCGCAGTGTAAACTCGAGACAGGTCACTGCGGCCTCGTGCGGTAGTGTGTGTGTGTGTGTGTGTGTGTGTGTGTGTGTGTGTGTGTGTGGTCACAGGGGTAGTTTTGAGCGATGAAATTGCGTGTTTTAATCCACATTTTTAGTTCACTGAAAATCACAGTTTGGATTGAGTCCTCGCATGGTGAAGATTTTTGAAGACATTTGTATGTGTAGGAAACAATTTTGCCCATTTTGGCTTCGTTCCTTGTCCTGTTTGTTATGCCAATGATGTTTATGCGACGTCTGATAAATATCACACAGTTGGTTTTCCTTCACCTTTGCAGCAGGACTTTCATTTCTCCTCTTCCAGCTACACTGAGCTCAGAGCAGCCATCAGGTGGCGCTTTCCTATATTTTATTGACTGCATCATTGTTGTCATTTTCCCTGCTGCTGTCGTCCGCTCTCCTTCAGGCACCTGATTGGCCATCTCCTGGTCACCTGACGTGTTTACCGTCGTTAATTTATCTATTCATTTCAACAGAGCCCGAAATAAATGTGCTTGTAATAATATCCATGCGGTTTCCCATTACAGGAACCTCATCAATCGGCGATGTATACGTAGCCGAGCGATCGCGATCCCTCTATGTATTTCCCCGCCTCATATATTCCCACTCTTGCTCACTTCACTCTTTTTCAGCACGTTTCATTTGTTTAACAGCCTTGTTCACTTGGCTGCGGGCTGATTTTCCCATCAAGGAAACAATCTTCCTACCTACATCTGAACTGCACTGCACTGCACTGCACTTGCACGCTCTCTTCATCTGCCCCGACCACTAATGCTCCCGTAAAGGGGTCTGCGGAGAGGATCGGCCTACTGCCGAGGTTCACAAGGGTCCTTTGGGGGGCTTTGATGGCCATCGAGAAAACAGGAGTCTGAGCACAGTCTGTCTGCAGCGCCGGGGTGTGAGCCGGATTAAAAGGAAAAGAACAGGATGTGCAGGCACAGACACTAGCTGCATGTTCATTCCAGATTTTTTGCAAAATAAAAGCGATATTTCTAAAAAATTTCGACAAAGTACAATTGCAATTTACAGCCATTTCCATTGAATGATGTGAAGCGCATGAGCCGTAATTCTGGTAAAATCTCGTGAGCCACCTCGTGAGAGCGTAAAAACGTTTCAACCAGGTTTTTCAAAGTTTAGGAGTTTCCATTAGCAGTTTTTTATTGCAATATTTAGACTTTGCGCAATTCTAGCGGTAATGGAAACGCAGACACTTACTTGCAATTTTCCTCCTCATCCACGGGCAGACAAATATCCAGACTAGACCTGCACAGACCAGCGACTCGGCTAACGCGATGAGAAAAATGGACCAGACCGGCAGCATCTCCAGTCCCAGCACTGCAGTCACATGACAAAGAAGACAGACAGAGAGAAAGGAAAGTTCAGCTTTGATTTTCTTCGGGTCTTTCCGCGGCTTCGTGGACGAACGACATTTCTGGCCTTGACCAGATTTGTTGTTTTACAGTTAACGAGTTAAGGAGACAACTGACGTGGAGCTCCGGTGTACAGGATGGAGAAGGTGTTGATCCCGATGGTGGAGGCGTAGAAGAGGGGCAGTGCCCTCAGGCCGTTAGGGACTGAGTCATCCTACGTGGAAAAAGAAAAACAATGAGAAGCACGCAGGAAAAGAGGAAAACAGTTGGTGGAAATCAAGTTCTCTGCTTCTGCATTTTATAATGTGGGGTGACTCACTGAGTGGGATAGCTGATTTTTTCTTTAAGATAAAACAATAATCTGAATCACTACACCATTCTGTTTTTTTTTTCTTCTTTCAACTCAGTTGTTCGAGCTTTCTATTGATAAACAAGACTTCTCTGCTAACTGAAGAACCTCTTATAACATTCGTAGATGAGTTTGGCAGTCTGGCAGCTCACAGTGCTAATCCCAGACTCAGATGTGGCCGATGTGATGACGGGCCGAGACAGCGCTGATCTCTTCCTGAACTGGAGCCTGGGATGCTCGGCAGCTCCGCTCCGAGTCGCCCCGTGACTCATTCATACGTAATCCTTGCTATCGCGACGTCAGGAATGATCTGCGACACTTCGCTCTTCCTGGTCTGCCAGAGATTGCCCGTTACGTAAGAGCAGATTTGTGTATGTTGCCAAATCAAATTTTAGCGGCTCTTCAGACAGGTTGGCGAGGACGCGTGAAACTAGCAAACTGGACAATCCTGGATCACGTGGATCATAAAAAAAACGTGTCAGATCACACACACGACTGACAATAATCTACCCGAATCAAAAGTCATAAAAAAAGATTTTTCTCAGTCTGCTCTCTCGAGCCTGGGAACAAAACAAGTGGCCGCGTCGGAAGGAGGGGACAGCGCCGCTTATCAGCGTCTGTGCGCCTGATAATGAGCTCACCTTGCTGAGGATGAAGTGTCTGATTAGCATAAAGAGGAGGCCAGACATGAGTCCAGACAGCAAGGGGGAGATGAACCAGGAGGCCACTGGGGAGGAAGAGGAGGAGGAGGAAGAGGAGAGAGAGCACGTCGTCAGCAGAACAGAGGAGAGGCCGTCACGTGCGGCGAACAGCGCGAGGAAGGTGCCGATGTCGACGTTACGCAAACAGCTTTGAGGTCGGGCTGCTCTTTGAGGATGAACGTTGAGATAAGAACTGTTGGTGAACTGCTGCTGCTGTGCTTGATATTCTGCGTCAAAGCTGGCAGTTTGTTTTACTTTGAGTTTTTTTTATTTTCTTTCATTTTAAAGGACCAATAAAAACACATTTTGACACGTTACATACAAAAAAACTGAAAGGCTAAATGTACTCGATGTATTATCAGTTTTTCGGTCATAATGTGAATGTGTTGTCTTCCTGTGTGTGTCCTTTTTAAAGATTTTTTTCAAAACAGTGGTTTATCCTTGAATATTTTTCTTAACCATGCGCCTTCAGAACTGCATTTCATTTCGTTGTACTTGTACAATGACAACAAAGATGTTCTATTCTCTTCTATTCTAAGCCCCTTAATGCACTTGTGGAGGACACTGGGCCGAACCCTCATGTGATAGGGTTTGTTTATACAACAGTTAGTTCTGACCAAGCATTTTGACTGGACATGAGGAATTCCATAGGTGCTGATCTAAAGATACACGGCACGGCAGCACTGGGACTCCTGCTCACTGCTGCCTCACAGCAGGTGATGCGATCGCTTGACATTCAGCGCGTTTCCACGGAGCTTTGAAACGAATGCGCTCGGCGCAGCCTTCGTTAATTTTGCATCAAATTGCATGATGGAGAAGCGGTTTTCATTTTTTCATTCTTTTAAAAAAATGTTCAAAAAGTCCCCTTAATAACTAAACACAGACGGTTGCCTGCAGCCACGACTGCCGCAGCTGCGCCGCAGTGGGTCTCACTCAAAATAAATGGGTTCAGGTTTGACTGTCTATTAATCCTGACCGGTCCGGTGCGGTTGCAGAACCACATGTATTTGCGGTTGCAAATTAATGATGAAATTACACAGGCAAATCACAGTAGTCTATTTTTAACACTGTCAATATTTTGTAAAATACAGCATTGAAATGAATGCATGTTTTCATCGCCACAGGTTATTCATTAGAAGCATTAAGAATTAGAACTATAATTAGTGTCGCTTGCAGCTCTTTAACATAGTTATGACATATTTATAACATATTTATTCCACGGTTTATTGGCTGAGGGAGTCGTCCTCGCCGGCAGCATAATCAGATGATGTTTGCGACAAAAGGAAAAGCTTGCTGCAAATATATTAGGCTCTGCCGGGACAGGACGGAGGAACACCTCCCTGTAATTAGGCCTTAAATTACACCGCGCAGGGTTTAGCACGGAGCATACGGACGAAGGGCGGAGGGCGTTACCGATCTTGACGAGCTGCATCCACTGGACTCCCTTGGTGCCGATGGCCACCATGGAGAAGCCTATGGTGGCGCCAACAATGCAGTGAGTCCCGGAGACCGGCAGCTTGAGGAAAGAGGCGATTAGCTGCCAGACCGCTGACCCTGCGGCACAAAAGAACACAAATCTCAGACATTCTTCATAGTGGGCCGGCGGCCCGCTTTCTATGAGGGAAACGCAGTTCAGGAATTGAGAGTAGGACCGACGAGGTTCCGACGGCTTTTCTCCTCGTCGTTTCACACAATGAAAATATTCCCCGGCATCCATCTGATTAAACATTCCGAGTGAGCCCCTTGCCGTCTGACAGCCGCACAGCTCATCTGTTTCTCCTGCTGCATGTCAACACCGTGGGAATACCCCCAACACCTCCACCCGCTGGACACGAGCATGATTCCACCTTAATTTATCACCATTTCCCAGCATTCTCTCCCCCTCGTTAAAGTGGTTCCGTCCCCGGGGGGGTGCCGTTCATTTACTGAGGTAATCTCGACTTGATGTGTAAAGCTACTGTTGATGCTCAACAATCGCCTTTTTGTGCTCGACTGAAGAGGTGGTTTAACGCGCAGGACAATGGGGAAATCAAAAGCGGAGCGTAATCACAGAAACACCACGACGATCACGAGGTGCGTTTAAAGAACAACAGTGATGATTCTCAGACGGTCAGGGTGGTGCTGGTTCTCAGAAAGATGGAGCTTTACAGGGGGATAGGACACTGAACATATGCACTGTAACTGAAGTTAACCTGCTACTGAAACAATGTCCGGTGTGTCTGTTGGAAGAAGAGTTCACTTTACTAACCTAAACGTGTGGTCGATTGAATCAATGATAGTTGCTTTAAAAAAATAATAGAATCATAAAAGCATAATAAACACAAAGGTAAAAATAGCCACAAGCAGGACATCTGGCCTCTGTTTATATAAAAACACATGTTCAGGTGATTATTAAACACAAACACACCTGACTGATTTGGCGAGTGCAAAGTTAAAAAAACATGCAGACACACTGGCAGCAGGAGGAAAAAAAAAAGAAAAGTGGTATATTTGTTATTTGTGCTGCCAGAAATACAGTAAAATCACCTCTTATACATGTATTTTTGAAACTGAATCGTTCGGCTTTTACCTGTTGTTCATTTAAGATATTTAATTTTAACTTGAACTACAGAACAAGCAGAAACAGAGGAGAGATAAAAAGCTACAACAACATAAAACAACCCACAACAGTGACTCCCTGAAGAAGAGCTGCAGCCAATGTTTGTTCATTTGTCAAAAATCCAGACGCTTTCTACGGAGACACTGGGCTCATTTGCGTCTTCACTGAACAACATCGAAAAAACAAACGACAAATACAACTGTGAGGCTGCAATTAAACCATTTATAAAAACAATTTTTAAAAAAAAGTGAAATAGCTCACTTCCAGTTTGTCGGGGGTGAAAGGTCAGCAGTTATGAAAATCAGGTATGGATTGAACAAACACGTGGGTCTTTGTCCCATGTCTCTACGACCTTCCTAGAGGGGGCTACGGTGTTTTAAGTGTTTCCAGGGGGCGCTACTGAGTAGATCTGTACAGTTTTCAAACAGATTAATTTTTTTCGGCAGTTGTGACCTGCGTACAAAATTTGGTGAGTTTTGGAGCAAGTTCAGGGGGTCAAAATGGGGTTCAAAGACGCATAAGAATAAGAATAATAGTGACGAAAAAGAAAAACCACAGAAATTACAATCGAGTCTTCTCCCTGCGATACGACCAGCTCTGGTCTTATCGCCGGGCCTCAGTCCCGAAAAATGGTTTCCCACTTACCGACCATGGCGCTGACCTCCCCGGCCATGAGCACGGGCACCGTGTCGTTGTACAGGCTGACGTCGATGATGCCCTTGCGGATGGTCTCGCCCACCTTGGCGCCCAGCAGCATGGAGCCCAGCGTCTCGAAGATGGAGGCCAGGATGCAGGCCTGCCGCAGCGTGACCACGCCGGAGCCCACCGCCGTGCCGAAGGAGTTGGCCACGTCATTGGCGCCCACCGAGAAGGCCAGAATGAAGGCGATGATGAAGCCGACGATCACCATCCACAGGTACGCTTCCAGATCCATCTTGCTTGTGATTTTGCGGGGGGGAAAAATCTGAGAAAAATCTGGCCGAAGCCTTTTTGTTCTTCTTTATTTAAGAATAAAGAAATGGGTTTTTTAGCAGAGGACTCTGTCGCTCTGCTCTCCTTCCTCTTCTTCTTGTCCCCCTGGTTGCAAAGAGTTCGAGGGGAGAAGCACAGCCGCTAACTGAGAGACTGCAGCTCAGTCCGAAGATTGGAGACTAAGGATGGCGAGCGCAGGGAGCATTCCATAGCTTAGAGCGAGGCGGTCTGTCTAGTCTGCGGGATCCTCCACCTGCGAGAGACACGGGAGAGGAGAGGAGCATGAGGGAGGGACGAGTGAGTGAGTGAGTGAGTGAGTGAGTGGTGCGAGAGAGAGCGACGCTAACTCTTTTTGAAGCGGCGGTCGTTATCTGGCGACACCTCCCCGTTGCAAAAAAACAAAAACAAAACACAGAAAAGCACGAGGGGAGGGAGGAACCAAGAGAGGGGAGGCGGAGAGTTTGAAAATAAGGAAAAACATGAAGAAGAAAAAAAAACCCGGCTCCAACTGTCTGAGGAACCAGGCATGGGGGGAGGGAGGGGAGCTGGAAAGCTGAGGACATCTCGGGGGGGGCACAGTCTGCACTTGAAGGAAATCAAATCATCTTGTTCCCTAGGCCAACGGCTCTGACAGCAGCAGCCAGAGAGAGAGAGACTATAAAAAGACAGAGATCCAGGGCGAAGCTCTGCACATCTCAGGCGGCGGCTATTATCATTATCGCCCCGGACGCATCAGCGCAGCTGACAACTGAGCCGCGACACACCTGCCCACCGTGACAGAAGGTTTCCAGATGAGACCTGCAGCAAACTGGCTTCAGTACTGCAGACAACGGACGTTTCTGCAATCGAGTGATCGATCGATCATTTCAGTCAAAACCAGTATTTGAATTGGCGGCAACAAAAACTGCAGAGATGTGAAAGAGAAAGAAATTTTTATTCCCGGACCAGCCGTTACTACAACCTAGTGTTGTAGTCAAGACCACACCAACAGAGACCAAGACCTCATCAAGACTAGAGAGAGTCGAGATCGAGACGAGACCGAGACTTCATATATCAAAGTAAAATAACAACAAAACAGACAAAAATGACCAGTATCTGGAACAGCAACATCTCTTTTCAGCAAGGAGTCTTTTAATAAATTTCTTTAACATTCTGCTGCTTTGCCAACTATTTTGAACCATTTTCAAAAAACTACGCTTCATAAAATGAAAAAATAATTTGTCACTCTGGGTGTCACAAACGGAGCGTAAAACAGAGTCCGAGACGAGACGCAGACCCTTCAAAAGTGGCGTTGAGACCAAGACCAATCTGGAGTACTACAACACTACCAAAACCACAGAAATTGTGAAAGTAAAAGGCACCCACAGAAAAATAATTTCTGTCCTGGCATCACTTGCGTCACAATAAATGTCCGTGCGGAACGCAAGGGGCGGAACCAATGTTTAACGGCAGCAAATTAAAGGACACAAAGTGTTGAGTCAGGAAAATTGCAATCAAATATTTACTTTCTTCAATCGATTTGAGAGCCAATTGTTTCAGCTCCAAGCTTCAAGCGCGCTCTGCTTGTTGAGCTCCGGCGAGTGGCGGAGGTTCGGGAGGAAGTGACTTTGCACACCGGCGTTCACGGGGTCAACGCCGGGTCATCGGTGACGTCCTAACTTGTCGGGATATTTAACGGCAGAAAAACAAGGCTGGTGCCGGGCGCCATCCAGCCAAATGGTTTTAGTGTTTTACAGCTGCTGCTGACGTCCTTGCACAACAGCTCCAGCTTATCACCCATCGCGACAGCATTTTTCTGCTGGGGGAATATCCTCAGATAAGCTCCAAGGTGATTGATCAGCTGCTGGCAACTCTCTTTATTCGCCCTCGTCGCGATTCAGATTTATCAATTCTTTTAATCTTGGCTTTCCCCCCCTCCCTTTGAATGCAACGTTCCCTTCGTTTACAAAAAAAAAGGCAGCAGGGAAGAGGAAGGTGGACTTGGCGGGAGGCCTAGTAACGAGCGTGCGCGCTCCGCCGCTCGATCACGCCGGAGCCGCTCGCTGGAATAGCAGGACGCGCCGCCGCCGCCGCCGCCCGCCGCCTCTCCTGATCCCTCAAGGCTCCGGCGGGGCCTTATTTACATCGCAACAACAGCAACCAGCGGCTTTTCATAATTGGACAACAAAGCCACCAACGATGAGCGCCCCCGGTGGTCTCCACGCCACAAATGCCTCAGTCTGGGCTGGTTTTTTTTTGTTGTCGTACTCGTGCTTTTGTCGCCACCACATAATCAAGAGTCATTTCGTACGGGTTAATGCCAGTACATTTCCTTCTACGGTTAAGCCCGTTTTTAATGGGCGCATTAAACATAAACAGCTTGGAGGCCAGACCAGAACATTCCCTCGCCGTGAAGCGACTGTGCGCTCCCGATCGCGTGGGGGCAGGCCGGCTCTTTTCTAAATAGCCCGCAGCCAGTTTACGGCTCCCACCTCCCGACAAACGCTCCATCTGGAACAGTTGAGGTCACATACTGCTATCCTTTATCCTTTGCTGAACCACAACAGGCGCATGCGACGCTGATACAAACAAGCGGCTCTTCATCGGGTCTGTTAAAAACAAACCGCCTCTTGATCGGAACGGGAATATAGAGCCCCCCTTCCCTCTTCCCTGGAACGCAGGGCTTTATTAAAGGGGTTGTGTTGGGTTTTTTATTCTACTTATAAGTCAACAATAAGCTCCTCTGAAGATGGAAAGGAGAACTTTGCGTACAGTTACACAGGCTGCGTCAGCACTTTTTCACGCACGGGCGCTCTTTCCAGAGCTCCGCCGTGCACAAAGCAGCACCGCCAGGAGCCACCAAACAGCATGAACACAGCTCACCCACCTTCCGCCACTCCCACCCCACCCACTGGCTTACCAGTCGCAACCAAATAAAATCTCACCTGCCAGGGAAATGACCCCAACCTTCTTGAAGGACCTCATGTCAACACGAACATACGACCCCCGACACCCTCCAGGAACAAAGCTGCACACGGTGGGAGGTCGCTCATGTCGATCCCTTCTGAGGACCCCAGGCCATCGACCGTTTTAAAAGAAGTCTTAAAACATTCCTGCTCACCACTGCCGGCCCCTGACCTCCTGGCCTTTCAGAGAGTCCATTGATTGGTCCTCATGTTATGATTCTGTCTGCTCTCAGCTTGCATGTTAAAATTAGAATGCTTGTATTTCTAAAGTTTAATAGTCTGATGGGATTTTTCTTGATGGATTTTTCTAGGCTTTGAAAATATTATTTGTAAGCGCTTCAAGACTTGAGCAACATGTCCACGATCTCCAAGTGAGCATGATTGACTTCAATTAGGAGGCCAGGCAGCTCCACCAGCTCTTTCTAAAATGGGGAAAACTCAACATGCAGCATCTGAGGCTCGGCCACATCTGAGAACCTGGTCCTGCTGTGGTCCAACACCATCTCACATGCCGCCACTCTCAACTAGGGGGCTACAGTAGGGAAGCGACCGGTGGGGTCCTCTTGTTTTTTTCCCCCTTCGGCAGTTGCTTTGCAGAAAAATAAAAGCACGTGATTAACACAAATGATTGCCATGGTGGCTTGACAGACCGAGTCAATGAAAACATAACTCTGTGTTTTTCTGGCTTTTCAGCCTTCATCGAGTCAAGCCTCAACATGGTCATTACATTCAGCGGAAACCACAATAAATGCCTGAGGGCGGAGAGTCCAATCACGCAACCATCCGGCGTGTCGTGGCTAAAACGTTCACGATTCTCCCCTGCTAAATGAGCGAGTTAAAACTCTGCAAGATTCCACGCAATGATGCGTTCCCGTTGGCAAATGACCACCGCCGGAGCGATCGGCGAACGGGAGGAGCTTTAATTGCCTATTTGTGCGGTGGGATCGAATGGAGACGGTTTTCTTTGGTTTGAACCAATACATTCTTGGTTGTCTTAGTTTTGAAGAAGCAAATGTGCATCTCATTACGTTGTATCATCTACTTTTTAGTTTGAAAGTTTTAGTCAGATTCATCGAGCAAAACCAAAAGGGACGAATTTTAGGGGCCCCAGCGGCTGTCTAATCCTATCGAAAAAAAAAGGTGCAAAAATTTGTTCTCGACTGCATGCAAAGACGCACTAAGAGCTTTTAAGCTCCATTCACACACAAGACCGATTCGAGAACAACATCATTTTCAGAGGCGGCATCTAAATAAGACACAGTTCCAAGGGAAAAGTAGCATCATTTTAGGTCAAGATGACACACATGCAGCATACAACACGAATCACAAATAATGGCCGTTGGAGTGAAATGAAGCGAGACTTCTGCAAGACCCCTCAACAGGGGGGCATTGTCAACGCACAGGACCCGGTTGACGCTGCACGCTCAGTTTTTAGCTCGAAAAAAATCTCACTTGCCATCTTAACAAGCTCTGGAGAAAAACATTTATAGCTCTTAAAAGACCAATGCTCTACAAAAGAAGCAACAAACAGACGAAGAAGAACAGGAAGAACAGGCCACAAAGAGTTGCAGAGGAACAGCATGGCGTTTTCACATTAAAAACATTAAAAAAAAAAAACACTTAAGCCTTTTGCTTGTGGACAGCATGTCTTGCTTTTCTCCTGACGGTCATTGGCAAAAGCACAGTGGAACACTGGAGTTCAAAGTGAGGACAGTCGGCCAATATCACATCAAAGCAGCAGTAACAAATCTGACTGGCCAGCCAATCTGCACCCATGTTTTGCTTCTCCTTGGCCAAAAAAAAAATGTTTTATTATCAAATACATACGAGAAATAACCATCTGGGCTGCCAGGCTATTATATGGCAGTGTACAGGACTGAGGGACAAATGAAAGGGGAAGGACTCATCAATCAGGCAAAACGACACAATTTTTAAAAAAAATTGACCAAACCTTGCAGCGACAGCAACAAGAACAAGAACAAAAAGTGCCTGATCTGGCATCAGCATCGGGACTTGTGACGTCACGTGACAGATGTCCAACTGAGACAAAACCTTAGTGTGTTTGCGGCCCACATCCCCAAACCCGCTGAATAGCTGGCCAGCGATTAGCCGTGACTCCCTCTCAGTCCTCGCCGACTGTGATACAACCTTGGTTCCTCGCAGACCTTTCTCGGGATGGGAGATGTGATGGGAGTCCTTTCAGCCCTTTTCAATGAATGACTCACCGTGGCGCGGAAACTTCTGAGGGACCTTGGCGAGCGCAACAACATGTAAAAAAAATAAATAAAATACTTTGCTGCTCAATCGAGGAAGCATTGCAGAAAAAAAACCCGTGAGGCGGGCCGGTCGAAGGATGTTTCTTTGTAAAATCTCTTTCAATTATACCTGTAAAGCGCGGTGTAACACCGCGTTTCGTGTTGAGACCTGTGAAGGACAAATTTATTTCACCACCACCACCACCACACTGGAGGATTTGAAGCAGCAGCAGCCGCAGCACCTCCAATTACTCAAAAATATGACTCAACCAATTGATAACCTTTCATTTAATTAGATTTTCTGGGCCCAGTCAGAAAGGGGACTTGCTTAGACGTGGTAGATAAATCCAACTGTGCTTGACGTGAATACATGTATGGGTGTGAGGGAAAACCTTGTGAGCAGCTTTTAGTTTTAGGATCTTCATATGATACAATCTTCTTGTACTTTTAACCCCGTGTTTACAGCCTCCCAGGGAAAAAAAGCTGGATTTTATCTTTATTGCTTTTTTCGGCCTTTCACACGTTTGGAAGTGAACAACAAGGTGGCTGCGAAGTGAGTCCACTTCACAGCAACACACGGTTTCTATTCAGAGGAAGCCGTGCTGTTAAAACTTCCCTTTCTGCTGATTTTATTAGCCACAACTCACCAATTTCTGCTCTCGTCACCACCACAGGTGCAGTGACGTGACACTGCCGGAAAAACCTGCTGCTGCTGAATGTCACTTTTACTGAATGTCTCGCTAGTCCATGGTTCACTGAGAAGAGGCTATAATTTCATAATTACAGTCCGCGCGGGTGTCATCCAGCGAACACATTGGACCAGTGGAGGTATCGCCTCTTTCCCGATTGAGCGTGCAGCCGTTGCTCTAGAGCTGCATCAGCAACACCATTTGAAAAAGAGAACGGCTGCCAAATCAGATCAGCGAGACATTGACAAGGAGACGTTCATCCACTCGGGAATCAGATAGCGCCAGACGCGTGAGGGTAAAAAAGAAAAAAGAAAACTTTCAAAAACTCACCTTCAGCTTATCTGAAGGACACCACATCTTTCGCTATCACCTTCGCAATACGGAGTCACCGTAAACACGACGGGCTGATCTGGGCTGCCGATACGCTCGCCGGGGTACAAATGATGCGCGCTGCAGCCAAAAAAAGAAATAAAAGAGCAGAGCTGAACGAGGCTGATTTAGCCCGCCTGAGATGCCGCTGCGCAGCAGCCACAGCTGGTACAAAACACAGTGTCACGAGCTGCCGCTCTGCAGTGACCTGAGGCTTCCATTGACATGCTGATCCCATCCCGCACCGCCGCCTTTTGTCCCCGCGCTCATCGAGAAGAGGGGCTGCCGACAGCGTCGCGGGCTGTATTGTACACACATGCACGCCTGTGTCCAAACATACATACATACAAGCAACATCAGGTGATGACTCACGGCACTGGCACTCCCCCCCTGCCGCAACCCCTCTGGTTGTAGCACCTAACAGCAGACGCAGTCCACGGGATGCCACATCAACCCCCCCCGCCTCCCACGACCACCACTGGTGGGCTTGTGAAGTTTAGCCCGATTGAAAAAAAGAAAGAAGAGGTTTAAAAAAAAAATCGTCTGGAAATCTGAACTGCCTCCACTCACCTTGCGTCCTCTCACATCAGTGGAAGGTGAGTGAACGTCAAAGACAAGACTGAACAACGGTGGGTTTTTTGGGGGGGAGAGAAAGGAGGATGGGAGGATAGAGAAGGGGACTGGGTGGGTGGGTGGTGGGGTGAGCATGTGACTGACGGAGGGAATAAATAAATCAATAAAAATAACGACGAGAGGGAGTGAGAGAGAAGAGCGGCTCGGCAGCGAGCCGTCAGCAGGTTGTGGCCGTGTTGCAGGAGGAGAGAGGCGAGAGCGCCACAGCCGGCTTGAGTCTAGACCGTCTCTTAACCGAGCTGGGGAGAGAAAAAAAAATAAAATAAAAAAAGGAGAGCATCCGCATCCACATCCACAGCCAGCGCCGCCGGCAGCCAATCAGGGAAGGGCAGGGATCCTGTGGCGCAGCACCAAGTGGCTGGCTGCGCAGAGGAGGAGGCGGGGAGACGGAGGGGAGGCAGCCAATGACGACGGGGCGTGCGTGCGTGCACGTGTGTGCGTGCATGTGTTCCCTACAGCTGGAGAGGAGCGTGCGTGCCGATCAAGGGCATCGCTAACGTTAGCGTTAGCGCTCCCTGGGCTCCACAGAGGCTGAGCGCTTCTCTTGCACGTCCATGCGGCAAACAGCAGAGAGCTGGAGAGCAAGCTGGAAAGGTGTAGAAATCGGGCCGCGCGCAAATCTCATTCTAATGCGATGGAACCAGTTGGGTGTGTGTGTGTGTGTGTGTGTGTGTGTGTGGGGGGTGGGAGGGGCAGCGTGGTTGGTGGTCGGGGGGCGGGGGGTCAGAGGCCCATCCAGAACCCTGCCGCCAGGCTCCGACGCTGACGCTCGTCCCCTCTGGGTGATGCAAGCAGCCTGGACCGACTCTTGGTGTCTGTTTCATTATGTATGATAATCGAGGATTAAAAGAAAAAGAGAGATGTGCCAGTCTGACACGTCATCCAGGCCAGAACACCACGCGCGCGAGGAGAGCAAATCCATGAGTTAAGGACAAAAGTTCCGAAAAGGTTTTTTTTTTTTTTTAAGCCGTCTGTTTTTTTTTTCTCTTCTTTTTAAAATCATAATTTTAAATGAAGACTTTTGCAGAAAAGGCAAAAATCTCCGCACATCTATTTCCTCAGCAGGTGCATCAGAGGGTGACAATTAAGTCCAAATAAAACAAAAAAGAGTTCCCGCACACATGGCCAACTTATAGGATTTATTGCAACGTTTCGGTACTAGACTTATTCTAGCACAATGATCGGGAAAAGGGTCAACTACTACTTTTTGTTTAGAGGTCAGAATGGGCAGACTGGTTGGAGACGTCAGAAAGGCAACAGGAAGCCAAATATCCGGTCAAAGCAGACGGCCGGCCTCCAGAGTCAGGGTCTGCTCGAGGTTTCTTCCCAACAGGGAGTTTTTCCCGGCCGCTGACGCTTCATGGTAGCTCTAGCTGGCTCCTCTTTGATTGTGTGAAAGCGTTTTTGAGAGGACTTTGGATGAGATTTCAGAATTTTTTGGACTGATGAAGTTCATTGAATGATCACTGGTTCAAACCAAGGTCTGCAGAATGGCATTTCTGGATGCAACAAGACGTCCAATCCGCTAGGCAGTGTGTTTGGGTGACTGGTATCACTTGAAGTCATGTGACAGATTTAAACAGAAATTTGACCACGACTTGCAATTTGAGACCGTAACCCACAGTTGGTGACGACGGTCTAGCTGTAGCTCGCCGCCACAGTTTCCCCACGTTCACCCGGTCCGGATCACATAACGACTCAGGCGGGGGTGCCGAAGGTCCCCTCTGGTAGAATCAACAAATATCCCTCTGCAAAATGTCACATTTCGACTGTTCAACTCTCAAGAGATCAGCACCTCTGGCAAAACAAGAGGATTTTTACTCTTTTAAAAAAGCTGACTTGACCTTTTCTTCAAAGACAAAGACGACAAAGACTTTGATGCTGTAATAAGTCCAAGACAGCTGCTTTTGCGAGCGGCTGCAGGTGTCACAACTCTAAATGACCTAAATTCAAATTTTTGTAAGTCTGGCTCCCTTTCGCAGACCGTGACCTGACCACATCGGAGCTGACCAGAGTGTTTGGTTGAAAACACCCACTGCTACTTACATTATTTGTTGAGCTCATGGCCACAGAGGTCCTCTTCCCTTCCTCAGCTGTGCTAAGAATCAGAATCGGAGCTGAGAATTCCTCCGGTGCGGCACGGTGGACTGATGTGTGGCCAACTTCCTGCGGTCTATTGTCCTTTTGCTTATTCTCTCGGGCTGCCTCCCCCCTTTCTCCTCCCCCGACTGGCCCTGCCTGCTCAAAAAGTGCGTCAGCTGCACCTGCTGCTGCCTCTGACTGACTCGGGGCTTTTCACAGCAGGGGGGCGCTGTCTCATAGAACTAAAACGGACACACACACACACACACACACACACACACACACATTCGGGGGGTTGTGAGGGGAGCCGGGGGGGACTCAAGAATGACAACAACAGAGCAGCATCTTCAAAGCCTCTCCGACACGCACGCGAGCACGCACACATATTTCCATGGCGCCGCTCTCGCTCACTGGGCTTCTCTCCTGCACTCCGGCTCTGCATTGCACCACCAAGTCAAGTTTGTCGAGTCGCCGATGGCCGTAAGAAGAACGCAGTCTCGTGCTTTAATCAAAAAAAAGAGGGAAAAAAAGCCCGCAGTGCAGCTAAAAATCCGCCACTCTCTCTGGGTCGACTTGTTTTTCTGATTTACCTGGACACTGGCAATAGATCATCAGCCTCCTCCTCCTCTTCTCCTGCTGCTGCTGCTGCTCCTCCTGTTTCCGCGGACGTGGGCGAACGCAGTAAATCACTGTCCCTCCTCTGACACAAAGACCCCCTCGCAGCTTTATCGACATTTCGCACTTGAAATTTTAAAGAAACAGTTCAGCCAAAACTGATCAATCTCCCAACAGCTGTGGAGGCATCTCTGAGCTTCACAAACAGAGTGGAATTCCACCTAAACATAAACTCGTTTTCCATACGTTTCATCCAAGTGTCCAGACTCGAGGACAGTGCCTTTGAAAAGCAATACAGCAACAAATATGTCCACTATGGCCTCCTTCCTGGGCTGGCGCTGTGGCAAAGCGCTCCCTCTCGGCTGAAGTCGTGCCGCACTGAGGCATGTTGTTGATACATCCCAGTGTTTGGCTACCACAGGTGTCCGCCGTGTGGGATTCTTTCCATTTGTGGGACTACGAAACAGCTGCGTTCACAATCTGTGGTGAGCAGATAGAAAGTGGCGAGCTGTCCCCTTAAAGGGGTTCGTTTCGGGGAAGGGCGTAAAGCAAACATTTGAAACCAGCCACTGTAACGTGAGGTGATGCCGCTGATGACCGCAGACACTCCGTCCCGGTGAAGGGACCTCATTGATTTTCTCCTGCGAGCAAGTGCACTGTGGCAGGGCCGTTGGACGTTGAGCGGAAGCGATTCTCCAGATCGTAATCAGCCCAGTGGGAACGCAGTTAGTGTCTCTTCGCCCTTCCAGTTCGTCCTTATCAAAGAGCCACAAGATCTACATTGTTTGTCAAGCTTTCAACGGTTTGGCCAGCGACGAGCAGCATCAGGCAGTCGTCTCCTTCCATCTTTTTCCGCTCCGTGTCTCGTTGTTCGAGTCTTTGCAAACCTTTGAAGGTTTCACCGGGACTAGCTTTTAATCATGTGATGCAGCCGTTAAGGTACAAGTTTAAAATGTTTATGTGCAAAATATTGATCTTGCAAAGAGGCGTCAATGTTGGTGCTACGTGGCTGCTGGGAGGACTGAAGGTAAACAAAAGCAGCAGACGGATGGAGGGAAGATTTCAGGACATGCTGTCAAGAATGGCTGCTACTTTTTTGTTTTTTCCAACATGATTGAGGGCGAGGAACACTTTGGTCTCCTCATCCCTCCAGAACAGCCTTGTTTCCCTGCTCGTTATGGAAACATCCAGGAAGACGCTGTTCCCAGGAACAGCTGTGGTCACATGACTAGGGGAAAAAACACCCCAGTATTCTGACTCAACTTACTGCGAGTTACCAGAAGTTGAACTTTTGCCGTTTCCATAGAATCTCTGAAGTGATTTTTTTTTCCTTTCTTGGTTTTATGGAAAGGCACCAAGTGTCTTCTGAATGTGTACCGAGTTGTTGCCTTAAACCCAGTTTTAAGGGGCTCAGGCCCGGTTCAGACCCAAGTCTGAGCCTATTAACAGACCCACCGAGTGCCCGAGCGCCTTTAGCAACGGCGAAGCAGTTCCTGTTACAATAGCAAACAGTCGAGCTCCCCGCAATCAGGCCGTCAGCGTTGAGTAAGCCTTATGTTTGAAGGCTCGTCTAAGGTCAACTCTCTCTGGTTTCACCCAACACTGAGCGGGAGGTTTCACTCCCCTCACCCCAAAATGGCAAAGTGACTTAAGTGGCTCCTCCCCTGTGTGTGTCAAGAGTGCACACGGCCGCACAACAAAAGGCACACACACAAAAAAGACTGTTTCGAATATGACATGTCACAAAAATAACAGGGTTATTAGATTTTGGTTGGAGTTACGCGGAATGTCCGGCTGAGACAGAGGCAAAAAATAGCAGCGACACAAAGGATGCTGAGCCAAAAATAAAGCCCCTTTGTGAGGCCGTTTCATCTGGAAATAAAGTGCACGCGCGCACACACACACAAAGACACACACAGACAGACACAGACACACACATACCACCAAAGAAAAATCGAAATCTAAAAATGCCTGGAAAGATGAAGATCAAACCTTTAAGAGTCGGAGTCGACAGTTTCCAGTCTCATCACCGGGCCTGCTGAGTTTGGCACCAACCACTAATTGTTGTACCTTGTTCACAGAACAGCCCAGCACCACTCACCCCCTCCGTTCTGCCACCTGTCCCCATGTATCTCAGCGCTAGAAGTCGTCTTACCCTTGACCCTCCATATATTTGCTCTCTCTTACTCATCATCCCTCATTGGGCAGCTCCGGTTCTCTTCCATGAACGCGTCCCCCCCAAGCCCTAACCACCCCACCACCTCCTCCCGGCCCTGGTTCACCACCTTTTCGTCCTGCCTCCCGACTCCTCCTCCCAACCTCGCAACCTCAAATGCTCCTCAGGGGGGCTTATGGTGGAAAAGCAGGAATTTGTGATTTGGCTCTTCCAGCAGCACGTTGGAAAGCGCCGCCAGAACCTCCAACCTGCCTTCCTTCCTACTTTCTCTCTCAAACCGCCGAGAATTGTTAATCTACCGTTGGCACGCTCTGGCTCCGTGGTATTAAATGTGTTACTGGGGCAAAGTGGGAGCTGGAATTAAGAGGAAAGGCAACACAAATGGGGCCGAGAGGCAAAATTAAATCGACGGGGAGCTGCATTCACCTTTGCGTGTCCCGGCTGAACAGAAGTGATTCATTCAAGCGTTATTTGAGCATCCAACTGTCCCAGATTATCCTTTAATAATAACAAAAACACATTTAAAATCATCAGGTCCTTGCTGTGATCTTCTACCACACTGAATATTGCTTTTCCTAACCAGTCACCACACTGCTTTTGAAAGATTCCCCATTAGCAATAATTTTAAACGCCATAATTGCCATGGTCTTTAAAAAGTAGATTTTTTTGTTCAGGTTTCAACAATTTTAAAACATTTTAAACATGCCTCAGTAAACCCTGCATGGACTTGAACCACTCCCCATAATAAACTGCCATTGTGACACACCAGCTTTGGGCAGTCGGTGTGGTCGGTTCGGGACAATGGCAGTAACCTCGGGAACTAAACAGCGCCTGTGACACAGTGACGCTGCACCTTTAAAGCTCAACTCTGGAACGGACTCGAAACAAAACAAACCTGCACTGGCTGGACGGACCCGCTGCAAACACGCACGCGTATACACTGCCATCGCTCCGCGCTTGGCTCGCGCTGCATTGCGGGCGTCTACTGTGTATAGACGCGCACGTGATTGTCACTGTTGCACATGCACGGCTGTTGTTGTTGCAGCTCTCTCTTGTTGTCTCAGCTCACTTCGGGCAGCGAGAGCCATTATTATTGCTGTTGTTACTCTATTCTCACAATAGTGATTATTAGAGGTATTATTTTTACGTCGCTTGCTACAACTACTGTATGAAAAGTTATTTAATCTATAGGTCCTCACACGGAGTACAGTAGAGAGTTGAGGGATTGCGGAAGAGGACAAGCAGTTTGCCAACCCCAGCATGTTTACACAGCTACACTTGGCTCTAAGCCAGAGGAAATTAATCTGGCAAACACAAATTTCCTCACTTTTTGTGCTCTGTTCACTCGCACTTGGGTCCACGAGTGTTGCAGCGGCAAGGTCCTCGAGCTCGTCCTGCGTATGAAGTGCCTGACATTTGCTTCGTGTTTTCGACTCTTGAACAAAAGCTAGGTGCACGCTGCACCGCAGGGAAACGATGTGATTCGATTAGCACACGGTCAGGCGGCGGCGGCCGACTGGCTTTACGGCGGAGCGGCTACACCGCGTTATGCTCTAGGGGCACAATATAACAGAGTGACGGGATCACGACACATGAGCTGCGAGTATTCGATCGTGCGTCACACGCAGCATCAATCAGGGACGGGACGTTTTGATCCTGGATATTTGCGTCCCTACCTCCGAGGTGAAAGATGAGTACAAAAGACAAAGAGGGAGAGAGGGAGAGAGAGGGAGAGAGAAAGAGAGAGAAAGAATGAGAGAGAGAGTGGTAACGCCCCCTTCTAATCTGGATCTAGTGGCCTGTGCCCTCCTGCTCTTAATCCTGGCTTCCAGCACATGACCCAGCTAACAGTATTACGGAGTGCTTTGATTAGACCTGCTGCTGTGTGCACGCAGTCAGGGGATTGGTGGTGATGCGGTGGCGGACCTTTGCAGGAATTCCTGGCTTTCGCAAAGACCCCCCCACCCGTGCATTGACCAACAGACACACACACACACACACACACACACACACAAAAACGCACACACACATACACACACTCTATTAGCCATACGTTTAACCCCAGCGTAAGTAGCCTTAGACGTGGCGGCCGCGGCGGTGGCGGAAGCGAACGACATGAGGCTGACCGGATTAGGCCCGCGAGTCAGTGAGTCAGCGGATTAGCTCGCCAGTTATTCTAGGTGAAAACTAAGAGTAATGTTTGAAAACGTGCAGCGCGTATTAGCGGGGCCGAGCGAGCGAGTGGCCGCTTAAGTTGGGTCACAACAGGGAGCCGAGGTTTCACATGACGACTTCAGCGTTCGGCCCTAATCGCATCGAGAGGGTCCGGCACGGGACAGGGAAGGGGGCGAGAGGGAAGCTGGGGGAGTGGGGGGTGCTGGACGGTCAAAACGGAGCGTGCTTCATTTTGCACTCAGGTTGGTATCGATTCCCTCCGCGAGGCAACCTTTATCCACGCAGCAGCAGCAGTGCGGGGGAAGTGTCGCAACAGCTCCGTCCAGACCTGAACCGCCATTGATCCGCGGCCCCGTTCGATACCCGAGACTGTACAGCAAACAACAGCCTCTCCGGGTTCCTTGCATCATAAAAGCTGGTCAGATCGGGTGGGGGAGGGGTATGGTGGGGGCGGAGAGTGAGGGTGGAAGAATTCCACAAGGCGGTAAACACAGAGCTGTATGTTGCATTCACTGTCCGTCCGTAAGTCCGAATTTTGCAATGTCCCAGTGGTGTTTGTACAGCTAACAGTGTACACACACACACACACACACACACACACACACACACACACACACACACACACACACATGCACACACACTGTACCCTGTTGAAGTTACATAAGTTACTTGGAAAGAGCGTTTTCTGCACGTTACCGCGACGACGCAAACAAACATTTGTTTCTTTCATTCTCCGACACACTCGATATTGAAACGAAGAAACGGGGGCTAACGCAACGCGCATACAGGTCACAAAGAATCCGGCCTCTGGGCGCCGTGTCCTCCTCTGCCGCGTGCGACGTGATGTCGCAGCGAGTGGCCGACGCTGAGGAAAACGCGTCGTGACAGCCGGTCTGCTGGTGTTCCGGTGACGGTCGCCCGGGTCGCCTCTTAATCCCACTGAGACGCGTCGTTTGCTCAAGACCTTTTTCCGCCCATCGCCTCAAATCAGGGCGATGGCCCCAAATTTTTTTTGGGGGTGGTGGGGAGGGACAGGAGCGGGGTGAGGGTGAGACCAAAAAGGCCCTCCCATGTTTCACTACAACGAAAGTGGTCAGGTCGAACAGTTTTCTCCTGTCTTTGGTCTGTTTATTTCCATTTGAGATTTTAATTAACTCCTTCAAACACACTTGCAAGTTCCCTCTCTCTCTTTCTTTCTCTCTCTCGCTGACTCCAACGTGACTCAGCCGTGGGCTAAACCAGCGGTCCCCAACCTTTTTAGCACCACGGCCCGATTTAATGCGTGACAATATTTTCACGGACCGGCATGAACGTGCGATTGTTGACGGGGGGGTGGGGGTGGCGATCGACATTCATGTTGCTCGCTTGTGGGTTTAATCTCGCGGTAACGTATCAGGTGACCGAGACAAGCGCAAGAGTTGAGCGTTAGATGGACGTAACGGAGAGAATCCGGGAATTTTTCAAAATAAAATTGTTCAGACTCAGATAATGAATGAAACGGGATTAATTTAACGGAAGTTAATTATTCTTTCTGTCCGGCCCGGTATCAAATGACCAACGGACCGGCACCGGTCCGCGGCCCGCTGGTTGGGGACCGCTAGACTAAACTCTCTCTCTCTCTCTCTCTCTCTCTCTCTCTCTCTCTCTCTGTCTCTCTCTCTCTCTCTCTCTCTCTCTCTCTCTCTCTCTCTCTCTCTCTCTCTCTCTGTCTCTCTCTCTGTTTCAATTTACTTCCTCCGCGCCACAAATAGGAGCGTAACGAAGAGCAGGACGTAGCTGCTGCGGAGCGTCAGACTGGGGCTTTACAACACAGTTAACAACTGGGAGTTTCTTCGGAGAAATGCAGTGACTAGTTTTCAGGGTGGGTTAAATTTTTCATAAATCAAACTACTCTTCCATTTATGCACTAATGTATCAATGCACATTTCCACAAAATTGAAGCTACCAAGGACCTCAAGTGGAGCCCGATGCATGCGTGGCCAATACATCGAAACAATTGCAAAACAACATTTATTCAATTATAAATGTGAAGGTCTTTCCAGACTTGGCAGTAAAGGCACTGCAACACCCGACAGCATGTGGACAACTGCATCTAATCTGGACAACTCTGCAGCTGCTACCGCAATGTCAGCCACGAAGGCTAACCGAAAAAAGTTTACCCTGACTTTTGCCCATATTTGCATATGAATTTGCATGCTCCAAACCAACATGTTTTTCAGCCGCCACTCAAGGCCGAATGAGACTTCTCGGCGTTTTAAAAAAGCCGCGAGGGGTCACCTTCTGTCAAGCCGCGCGACCCTGGAATGTGTAAAACACTGTAAAGATGTCATCGCCTCCTCAGTAAGAGGAAACCGTTTGGAGGAAATTTAATCCTCCTTTCTCACACTTTACAGGTGCGACACTCTCCGCTGAGAGGAGCATTTTTGCTTTCTTTTTTTTTTAGCTGGCTGGATGGATGGGATCTGTTAGCCTCACCCGCTCTCCACATTTAGCCTTTTTTTTCCCCCCCAAGGATCCCTGTAGTATGGAGATATTTTTGGGCCAAAGTTTTTTTTCTTTTCCAGCCTCAGTTCCAAAACAGTTTTCATTCTCCATGTCTGGATGATTAAAGAGCACAAGAGGACAGACTGTATAATTCAGCGTTATTAAAAGAAGCAGAAACAAGACCGTTATCAGACCGTTAATCGCATCCTCGGGCTTTAAAGCACCGATAATTAAAACCGGTTGCATTTGGCAGCCTGATTATTCAGCACGGTCTCAACAATGTGATGATTATAATAGCGCCGCTGCGGTTAAGCACAGTTTAAGTCACGCTGGGTAGAATATCACCCTGCAATTTGCAGGTAAAACCTGCAGCTTTCCCTGGGTGCTACCAGGTAGATCAGTGTTGGTCGAGTTTCACATCTGCTTTAGGCTTTCGCAGAATCCAACCTTAGATATTCTTTTCAGTCCTGACTGGTGGATGATTTCTATGAAGACCACTTCTAGTCAAAATAAAAGAAGGGCAAAGGAATAAACAGACGCCCAAACTTTCACAGCCCAGACACTGAGAGCCATTTCGGCGACGTTTGAACTGGATTGCGTCAGCTTGCAAACTAATTCAGGACAGGACGCACAAGTGCCCCCTGATCTCTTGACATCCTGTCAGCTGACATGACAAACGAGGGTCGGCTCCCCGCAAACAGCATTTTTATTTTCAGTGTCGTCGCCAAAAAAATGTGCGTGTGTTACTCCAGAGGAATGACGTACCGCCACAGCAGCAGCAGCAGCAGCAACAACCTCAGGGTTTGGTCGGGCGGGTTGTCGGACGCTCGCAAATCATTCCCCGTTCGCACATGCCATTGTTTCAGCTCCTCCCAGTGCCCGCGCCACGCAGTGGCCGACGCACGCTGGCCTCCCAACGCGGATACCTCTGGAGTCCACCTGACAGGCTGCCTCTAGCCTTTCTGCTTGCCGAGGTGTCACATATCCAAGCCTTGCCTGAGTTGCTAAAGGCGGCCGTGACCGGGGATGATTTGGCCAGAAATAGAAGCGTCACATGAGCGCACTGACCAGTCAGCCAGCTGCTCGTCCTTACATGGAGCCCAGAAGCGGCCGCACAATCGGATGCAGACGGTACCGACACGACAACCGCAAGGGGCAGTCAGTCATTTCTGTATGGAGCTTGTCCCCAAAAAAAACAAAAACAAAATCCTCCACCGAGCCTCAATTTTGCAACGTTATCACTTTTGTCCTTGATTTAAAAAAAAAAAGTACTGAGAGATTTTGTGATACGTGAGTCACAATAGATTAATTTACAAAGTTGCCACTGGTGTAAATGGAAAGTCAAGTAGGGGCTGTGACATTTTTATTTATTTTTTTAATGGTTCCTGCACAGCTTGAGATCATTAAAAGCAAGACTGCCTTGCCTTTAACTCAAAGAATCCTCCCCCCTTTGACACTACCTCATGTGCAATATGTATGTAACCATACCATGTCAAACCCTTTTCTAGCTCTTAATTGCATTTTTCCCTATTATTTTTGTCATTTATGTAATGTAAAAAAGCATAATGCAAGGAGTATAGCCTTAGGCACCGTCTGCACCTTTGCACCTTTGCACTTTTTTTCTGTGTTTTTTTAGACTATTAGTATCTTTACACTGACTCAGGGAAACGCATAGGAATTCTAATGCACCTGTTTTAACCTGTTTTTAACTCTTAAAAATGGCAATAAATCTCAAATCTAATGTAATTTGGGAGAAATCTGGCGGTCAAGATCTGAGAGTTCCCGACCGCTGAAGATACTGCTGATCTCAAAGAGAGCGGCAACGGGGCAGCAAAAGATACCAGAGGTATCAACCCACAAAAAAAATGAAAATGAGGCAAAGTTATGGATTTCTGTCACATTTCAAGAAAGAAGGGCCGTCCTTTGGCAAACAGCCGCGATCGGGTGCGAAACATCCAAATTCAAAAGCTGTGACTCATCCGAGTCAAGCAGGCAAGGTGAGAGAGGCAAACAGCATGCGCACTTGAGGTTTGAAAAAAAAAGAACAGATCCATTCTACCTCCCGCAAACAAAACACAAAGCCTCACAGTTCCAGCGGCGAGCTGGTCATTAGCATAGTTAACACTGGGCCAGCGGGCCGGACAAGAGGCGCTCTGTGCCACCGGCCTTTGATACCGAGCCAGCCGTTTACAGAAGGCCACCAGAAACACTGCGAGACGCCTCTCGTGGGCCGAGTGGAGAGCCGGGAGAGGTGGGGGACGCGGGGGATGGCAGAAAAAAATAAATAAAAGCACACAAACACACAGAGGCACGGCAGCTGAGGTTAGCCGAGGCCTCGCACGCATGTTTGCGGGAAGAACGGAGCAGTTTGGCTCGTTAGGGGACGCCAGGAGTTAAAGAACGGCGGTTTCGCCTTCGTGTCGCCCTGCCTGATTTAAGCGAGGGGGCTCCTCACGCTTCAAAGCGACCGAAATGGAGTGGGGGGAGAAAAAAATGTCCAGTCTGGGTTTAATGTCTGTCAAAGAAGACAGAGGGGAACCCTCAACGCCGCCGCAAGCATTCGGGGAATAATGCGGCGGCATTAAGGGCCATTAGGGCTTCATGCTGGGTTGGTGGAAGAATGCGGACCTCCACGACAGCAGGAGGGGTTGGAGGAGGGTTGGGGGAGGAGCTGGATGGGTGCGGGGGGGGGGTCGCCAGGGACCGGCCGGCATCGCCGACTGCGTTCGTCGCAGTCAGCAGCACCCGCCGGCTGGCAAGCGCATCGGAGTACCGAAGGCGATGTTTATTTGCATGTGTTCAAACCACAGATGTCTAAAAAAAAAAGTTAGAAAAAAAAGCTTGGCAGCCCAGAGCTCCGGGCTTCTGGTCGAGACGTGGAGCCAAATGGGAGACAGTGGTTGTAAAGTAGTTAAGAGGCGAAATCGTTTTTGACGAAATTGTCTCCTCCCGGAGCGTCTCACTGCGAGCCGGCCCAGTTTCACAGACGCAGCGAGCGTCTGGGAGGAAACTCAGATGATTAAAGCTAAAACACCCGACAACCCCCAACCCCAACAGCCGTCTCCTTCCATTCTCCTCTCCTCCTCCTCCTCCTCCTCCTCTTCCTCCCAGCGCTGCTCAACCGACGTCGAACGTTACGACGCAAAGACTGCGTTTCCTTCATATTTGGCGACGGCTTCGGCGCTCACAGGGAGACGCAGGCCCGCCAGGATGAACCACCCCGCCGCCACCCCCACCATCATTGTGCGGTGCCCGTCATGTGACGCGATGGAGGCGAAGGAGGGCTCAGACATAACAGTGCGATTGTGCTGCCAGGGGGCCGAGGCGGGCCGATCAGAGAGAGACAGACTGTTCTCCCGCTGCCAGCGTCGGTGCCAAGTGGCCCCCTTCCGCCCACCGAGATGCGGACATGCCCACCGGCAGAAGTGGGGCGGGGTTATAGGGGGATCCGCCCCCAACCACCATCATGGAAACCTGAACAGGCCTCCGGATGCACTTTAGCGCGCATTTACAAGCCTCCTTTGCTTCTTTGTTGAAGCAGCTAAGTAGCCCAAGGTCGAAGCCTTTTCAGTTTGGAAAAAAAAAAAAAAAAAAGGATTATGAAAAGGATGACGGAGGAAATGTGTGTTTAAAAAATCATCATCCCCCGTCACATCCGCGAACCCACATTAATCCCACGAGACGGAGAGAATCTAATTAAGCGCGAGTCAACGGGAGGCCGACTGGAGCGACGCTTCTTCCCGTCTCTCTGCCGGAGCCTCGTCTGGTGAGATGCTCCACACTTTAGCCGCGTTCAGACTGCCAGCCAAAATCCAGATTGAAACCGAATGGTTTTTTTGTAGTCTGAACAGTCACAAACCACATGATATATAATTTTTGCAAAGCGGATTGAAACCACCTTTGGGAGGTAGTTCAAATTGCATTTGGACAGATGCATCTCAGTCTGAACGGCTCCAAACACACTGATGGGTTTCGACTGTCCGTGACGTCACTCTACGCGATGCCAGACCACCATTCGAGATGCGGGGCTGTAACGTAATGGAGCGGACAGAAGCAGTAGACAACAGCAGTCCCTGGACAGAGGAGGAAACTCATTGGCTCATCAGTCTGTGGGGAGATAGCTCCATTCAAGCCAAGCTCCAGGCCATGTATCAGGGCAAGTCCTGCTGTCGCAATTCTAAGACGTCACACACTACTAGCGCTGGACGAAGCTTCCGCTCCGACGTCATTGCTACAGCAATCTGTCAGCTCAGTCAATAATGTTGCCCAGTCTGAACAGAGCCAGATTCCATTTGGACACTTGCTAAAAAACAGTGTGGACGGTCAGCCCTAAAAATTTGGATTTGAGAAGAAATCTGATTTGAATCAGATTCGCCTGCAGTCTGAATGCAACCTTCCAGACGGGAGCTGAGGCGGGTTCGTCTTCATTTACCGACTCCGTTTTACAGAAAGCTGTCAAGTGAGGCCTTGTTTCTGCGCCGCCCTGTAAGCGAGAACAGGGAAGTAAGTCATAAATGCACCTATCTTTTTCTTCCATCTTTTTCTTCCATCATGCTCTCCGCTTCCTCGTCGGAGCAGCTCGGTGGCTCAAGGTCAAGACGTTCACTTTGGAAAAGAGAAAATCCTCCTCTCCTGCATTCGTCTTTGTTCTCGCTTGTCATGAAATCTTGGACGACGGCTCGTTTCTGTGTCTCGTCGTCAAGGTCAGTTTTGGGCGGCGAAAGGGAAAATGTGTCGCGATTTATGTTCTGGCCCGATGCAGGTGATTCCGTCAGCTGCGATAAAACTTCACCTTTGTCTGACGTCTTTGCTGGGGGTCAAGTGTTTGCTGATAGCCACAGCTGACAACCAGGAGAATGCCCTTGATTCTGCAGGCGATTGGACTGAACACAATGCTTATACATATGACCTATAATCTTCTGCTTCTGCTACTTCTTCTCTTTTCTTTTTAATTCGAATGCTTTTTCCATTTTCACTGTATATGCCGCTGTATATATGCAAATTTGTCCTATGTGAAATTAATAAAGACATTCTATACCATTCTTTTCTATTCAACAGCTAGACTTGCTGTGATATACTCATTCGGAAATAATGAATTAAAGGCCGACTTTGTGAGATTTCGTTGCGTCCAAATTTTTCAGCCTTTTAGGTGGACCTGCGTTTTATGCAAAGTACTTATTATGATGGATGACGCGACTGTTCTTTATTTTCATGACCTTATTGAGCTTAAAAAAAAAAAAGAGGGCATTCTCTTTCTACCTTCAGACAGAAACTCTCCACACTGGACCTCTGGGAAGGATGGGGGGGGTGACAGATTGTCATTGCGGCTCGCAGCGGTGATGACTTCTTCCAAGAGATGCTCGGCGCCAGGGCGTTATCTAACTGGCATTTACAACCTGAGCAGGTGCTAAAAGTTGAGGCTATCAACTTTATGGGCAAATCCAAAGCAGGTCAAGCGAGCGGCACAGCGTGACCTGACCACTCGCCGGGAACATTCCTGCCACAAAAGGCGAGTCGGAGGCAAAGGTGAGTCCTGCTGTGACCTGAGAGCGGGGGGTGGGTTTGAAGGGGGGGCGGAGTCAAAGGGACACAGTGTTCTTCGAAAACCAGGCAGACGGCGCGCACGTTCCCACAGAGGGGAGGGTGGGAGGAGGGGCGTGGGGCCGAGGACACCTCCGCGAAAAACTGGTTTGACTCTCGCCTCTTAAAAGCCTCTTGTTGATCCTGAAAACATTACACAACGTGCACATATTTCTTACACGCGTGTGAGCGGCGCCTCCTCCCCGGCGGCTTCCACGCAGCGTTACGCTGAAGTGCACGGCCGTCGAGGCACGCAACGGTGTCAGGTTTTCTCGGCCTGCGTTCGGGTGGGAAAATGTGGGGTTGGGGGGTGGGCGGCGGGGGCATTCGTGGGCGTGACGTCAGCGTGGAAATCACGCCGCCACCTCTCGCTATCCCGCCCAGAGGATTATAAGAGAGGAGGACAGGTCAAAGAACGGAGGAAACGCAAATTAAAAAAATCCATCCGCCGCCGTAGCCGCGAAACCCACTTTAATCCCGCGAGGACGACTGCAGGGAAGTTTAATTAAAAACGCGAGTGGGTCGGGGGGCCGACGGGAGCGGCCGTCCCGGGAGACCCGCTGCAGTTTGAAACAAGAGTTTGACGTCACACAGGAGGAGGTTTGAACTGATTTTTGGGGGGGTCTTTATTCTTTTTTCAGATAAGTGGGTGTGGAGAGCGGTGCCATTTAATCACTGCCCAAGCACACGTGATAGACACGTAAGGTGGTTTATTGTTTGTTTTTTTGCAAAAAAAGAAAAAGAATCAGGAATATCAACTTTGTTTTGCAGAGCGCGGTCAAGCGGGGCCTCGTCCCGCACCTTCCCGTTGGCGAGAACAAGGAAGTCATTAATGCGCCTATCTTATCGCGATAGGCTCCCATATCTGCAACAAAAACGTTTAGGGCTAGACGAGATACGGCAATCCGCCTCACCTCCCATCAATGAGCCTTTGCCGGGAAAAATGGAGGCCTTGCGTTCCCGCCGGCGGAAGGTGACGGCTTAAAAAAAAAAAGAAAAAGGGCAAAGAGAAAAAACACCGCATGTGCCACAGCGACAGACCCCCGCTTGCTTCATCTGTGTCACTTCGTCTTATCACAATGCGGCTTAATCATTAACGCCACGGCCACATTCTGGCTGTTTGACTGCTGCGCGTCTCCCACAGCTTATGTGTGCGTTCACCAAAGCATGAGGCTTTGCGACACGTTTCGTGCCATAGAGGAATAGGGGGAAGGTGATGCGGAGATTTTGTTACACGTAGGGGCAGAACAAGTACCACCACTGCAGCAGCTGCACTGGAAGCCTCACTCGTAACTCTATTTATAACTCAAACTGTTTTCCCCCCTCTGCAATAGCTAATAATAATAATAATGAGAATGTGGTTATTTAAAGGAGTAGTACGTGTGTTATCAAGCTATTGCTACTCTAAATTTGAACACCATCCTTTTTTAAGCACATCATGAACTTAGGTCAGGGGTGGGCAAACTTTTTGACTCATGGGCCACAGTGAGTTGTAAAATTTGACAGAGGAGAAAAAAAACATATCATGAGATATGTAGAAAACATGTGCTTTAATGTCAATTGAATAATGAACCAAAGCGTTGCAAAAAGATATCTGTCTTTGAAGCCCTACGGTGTTTAGCTCTTCATTGAAATTTCTCTTAAAACACTGAAAAAAATGGATGAAACACAACTATTTTCTGACTTACTTACTATTAATATAATTTCTTCAAGTTCGGCGGGCCGGATTGAAAGGCTTAATGGTGCGCATATGGACCCCAGGCCGTAGTTTGCCCATGTCTGAACTAGCGGCTTCAGATTTGAAAGTTTTGCAAAGTAACAACTCTTCTTCTTCTGCTGCTTTGCAGCAGCGGCAGGATTCTGCTTTGACAACAAGAGGAACAAAATTCTCAGTAACAAAGGACACAAAACAGCTTCTAATTATTTATTACAATTATTGTTATTATCTGCAAATTCCAACCTTCTTTCCCCTTGTAATAAATGAGCTTTTGTAGCCAGTTCAAGTCATTCCAGTCGTGCACGTGTGCGGCATCTGTCTTGTCACCACCACCATCACCACCACAGTTGACTGACGTTCACACCCGAATTACTGGCGCTGCCCCAGCTGACATACCTGCTTTACTGGCTGCATGCGCGCGCGCACACACACTAAAACACACACAAATCACGCGTTTACTCAGCTTTGCTCGTGCACGTTCTTTCGGTACAGACCTGAAAAAAACGACTGCATGGAAGCTCGTGATCCCCGCCCCCCCACGGGGACGCGACCTTCCCTGTTAAACAAAGCAAACCAGTCCCGACTTATTGGGATCTGCCGCTGGCCCTGGCAGCACTGGGACTAGGACTGGAGCGGCGCTGCGCGGCGCTTACTGCGCATGCCCAGTGGTCGACCCGCCTTGTCGTCAAACAGAGGCAGCCCGGAAAAAGAGCTCAACAGACTGAAATGAACTCGCGTGATTAACGGCGAACTAATTAGAGCGCCCGGTTGAGGGAGGCCAAGCGTCGGCTCTCCCTCCCGCCCCTCGGTAGCTTCTGGCTTCCTCCAGGTTCCCACACTGGTCTCGGGGCCCCCGAACGAACCGACGAGCTCCGTCTGAATCGGCTCTATTCTCTCTCTCTCTCTCTCTCTCTCTCTCTCTCTCTCTCTCTCTCTCGGATGTTCAGCAGACACACGCACGCACGCACGCACGTGTGTGTGAGCAAGCAGCCCCATTCAGCCGTGTTCCGTTGCGTGTGTTCGCCACCTCTTCCTCCTCCTCCTCTTCCTCCGAGAGGTTTGGGGGGGGGGGGGGGGTGTCACCGACAGTGAACGCAGCACGGCACACGCGCAGCACGCATAACGTAAACCACGTGTGGCACCAACAACGGCCGGCCGAGCCGTCACGTCACGTCCAGAGAAGGGAAGGGAAGGGAAGGCGACCGACGCGCCGTAAAGAAAGACAGAAACCAAAAAATAAAAGAAGAGCAACAGAGAAACGACGGAAATGTCGCTCTCTCACGTTGTGTTGCACTTACCAGCAGCAGCAGCAGCAGCAGCAGCCCCCTCCCTCTCTTCCTCCCCTACCCCTCCTCCTCCCGGTTCCTCCTCTTTAAAACACACGAGCCGCGTGGTTGCGACCGCAAGAAATGCGTGATTAAAGAAAGTGGCTCAACAACACCGAGGGGGGCACAGAGACAAACTGCGATATATAATTTTTTTTCTTCCTCCTCCTCCTCTCCGCAGACAAAATGTACTTACCAACGAAATAGGACACCACCTCAAGGGGGGCAAGCGAGCCGTCCTTCTCCGCCTCTATCTCAGTCCGTCTCTCTCTCTCTCCCAGCACGGTTCCCTCCTCCACCACCAAACACCACCTTCTTCTCCTCTTCGTACGTTTCTTCTTCTTCTTCTTCTTCGACGCTAACGTCACGGCTTCCACGGCAGTGCGGGTTGTTCGCCTCGTCTGCGCCTCATGCGACCATGTTGCCGTGAATGTCGCCTGCTGCTGCCGCCGCCGCTCGCTCTCCTCATCCGGGCGTTCAGGGGGGATTGAGCCGCCGTCTCACTCAGCGCCGCAGCTCGGGATGACAGCTATGGATGAGGGAGGGAAGGAGGGAGGGAGTGAGGGAGGAGGGAGGAGAGGAAGGGAAGGGGGGCAGTGGTCAGTCTGGCCGGCGTGGGGAGGGAGAGAAGGGGTGGGCAATCCATACCAATGATGTGCTGGGGAATTTTTTTTTTATTATTTTTTTTTTGTGATGTTGTTGTTGTGCTAATGAGCAGCACAAAATGATAAAATCCACTGTTTGTTTTTTGCGGGTGATTTGCATTGATTTGTTCCCGGGCTGTGTGTGTGTGTGTGTGTGTGTGTGTGTGTGTGTGTGTGTGTGTGTGTGTGTGTGTGTGTGTGTGTGTGTGTGTGATACGAACGCAACGACACCTAACCGAGCATTTAAATCACAAAAGGGGGCAGATTTTTAATGTTTTAACATAAAGAAAAAGAAAAGCAGGCGAACAAACCTGCACATAAACCCTGGCATGCCTCACTTTTTCCTAATTTTTTCCCCACCTCTAGTTCATGCCGGACGGAAACACAAGAAGGAATCCGGGGGAATCACAGCTTCGGGGCGACTTGAACAACGATTTACGTCGACCTCGCCCTCATTTGTGTGTGTGTGTGTGTGTGTGTGTGTGTGTTCTTTTGTTCCATTCCCATGGGCTGGCTGTCGTCTGTGTGTGCAAAATGTGTGCGGACGCTATGATCTCCGAGGCTGCGGCTAATGTTTAATCCTTCAAAACTGCTCTATTATGGCTGGGGCCACGTGCGCCAGGCATAAATGCGTTACGTAACCGCCGCAGCCAGTCAACAACAGCGGGGGAAGGGGGAGAGAGAGGAGGGGAGGGGCATGGGAGGTTGGGGGTGGGTGGAGGGAGGGGGGGTTGACGTTCGAAGGGTATTTAAACTACCTTCAAGCAAAATGTATATTATACTACTGTGTACTAAAGCGCATATATCACAGTAACATGTAAATTCTTATTTTTTTAAAGGTCCCAATGCGTGTGGTTTAGTGACACCTACTGGAGATGAAGAATATTGCAACCCCTGTTGTTCTATTTTATTTATTTCATTTTTTACATTTGTCCCCTTGAGCTCACATACTCCTTAAACCAGCTGTAATGTTCCGATCTTTATTAATGAAAATGCTTGTTATTAGCAAAATTATTTTTGGTAATTTTTATTTCTCTTCCATTGGTCCTATGTAGTTACACACTGGGCCCTCAAAATACCTCTATTAAAGATTGTAGACAAACAGGAAGAATACCAGTTAGAAACTGCTAATAAAATGCATCGACGTCTGTCTTTTGTGTGAGAATCTATTTCCCTTTTTAATTCTATAATTGCTGTGTCTTGTTGAGACCTGACACTGCTGCCCTGTTCAGTCACAGTGGAACGTCTGACTCTTTGTGACTCAGCCACTGCAGTCTCACCCACGCCTGGCCTGGCGTACCTTGTTATTTCACATTACAGCCACATAACTGTCCTTGATGCACACAAAACTACATGTGGGACTGCGCAGTGTTTGGTCTTAACCTGCACTTCACCAAATACTACCAGGGGTTTTTCTGGCATCATAATTCTGGGTAATAACAGAGAATGGATTTAGAGGCACAGCACTCTTTTATCAACCAAGAGATAAGAGATTATAAAAACGCAATGTCAAAGTTAAAACCTAACCAGACCAACATTTGCATCCATAAAAGATAACGTAACAGAGAATAATTTTAATATTTTGAAAATGAAAATGAAATGAGGAAGATTTTGATGTAAGGTTTCACTCTAATCCAAAAGAGACTTCGCCATTTACAGTAACTGTGGTAGACGTGTCAGTTGATTAAAAGGATTACATTTGGACACATTGAAAGTAAACAATATTTGAGTTACTCTCACAAAAACAACAACTTAATATCGTAAAATTCAGTGAGCTATCTCATTCATCTCATCTTCTATACCCGCTTATTCCAATTCAGGGTCAGTGAGCTATCTGTTTAGCTTAATAGTAATAAAGAGATAGGGCGACGGCAGGGTTACACCCTGGACAAATTGTCAGTTGATTGCAGGCCCACGTGAAGAGACAAACTAACATTGGCACTCAAATTCAGTGGACACCATGGACAACTTAGGGTTGTAAAATTAGCCTCACGTGCATGTCTTTGGATTGTGAGAGGAAGCCGGAGTACTACAGAGAACATGCAAACTCCGCACAGAAAGGCCCTGCGACCTTCGCACTGTGATGCGACTGCACTAACCACTGCACCACCGTGCTGCAGCGTGCTAATTATAATTCAAACTTTCTGCCACCCACTTGTTTACAAGCCTTTAACTATAGCAGGATTGGGGGGAAGTACAGCAACAAAAGGGCCTTTTCTTCGAAAACACAACACATTTCTTGTATGACACTTGTGATGAAGCACTCTATTCTATATAGGTAGGTCATTAAAGTAAAAATGTTTTTCTTCAGTTACCTTTCCCAACAAATGCATTAAGGCATATTGGAGGATCAGTGTAAGAAATTAAAGCTTGTGTTCATCTTCAGTCAGTACAAATCAAGTATTATCAATGTAATCCACACAGCATGGCAAATACACAGAGGTTTATCTTTATCAAGGCTCTAATAGACTTATTGGAATAATCTATGAATGGATTTTCTTCCCATGTGACAGCATGCTTTAATAGGATTACAAACAATCCTGAATCTTTTATGTTGAGCATGATGAGCTGCAATGTGTCATCTCAAAGGTTCAGCCCCAACTCTCACCTGTTGACTTTTCATCCAAAAGGGAGACGATTCCAAGACCAATAGTTACACAGTCGCTTTTATCAACCACTAAACACTCAGGGGTCACAATGTTGTCGCACCAATGTACTGTCTGCTCTCTAGCAGTCACACAACAAATATCACAGCTTCATATCAGTTACAGGAAACGGACCCGCTTTGTTATTGTTTTCTTGGAGTGTTTCATTTGTAGTTACACCGTGGCAGTCCATAAACATTATCACATACATACCCGTGGTTCGTAAAAAGATCAAGTGCTGTTGCATGTTGTTGCATAAATCATGTTTCCTGATAACCGCAGATCATCATGATGAATAACATCGTCATGTAGAAGTTGCGCAATAAAAAAATAAATATGGGACTGGCAATCAGGGTATGTGTGTAATAGTCATGTACAAGCTGAAGTCTTTTGTCACACAGGATAATGTTCACATTCTTTATTAGCGTTATCGTGCACAGGCAAGTCTGTTCGGGAGCAATGTCAACCATATTTTCTGAAACTCACACCCACAACTCAAACAGACCTTTCGGTGAGCTGTTCATCATGCACTTGTCTTATCTCTCTTCTTTACTGGTCTTTCTTTACATATTTTTTTCCCCACAAACTTTAGAAACGCCCATATACTGGAATCCAATTACATAACCCACGCTGCTGTATTCAAGATTGTTTGGTCCCTCCCGTTACCATAGCGTCTGTTTTGTATGCTGCTGGCGACTGTAAAGAAAGCGGGATTGTATGCAGGCTGTCTGAGGCATTTTTCTCTATTGCCGTTTGGATGGATGTCAGATATTTACTCTACATAACACCCTGTACATGTTTGTTCCACATGAGGCCCCATTTACAATTCAAATTCAGATTTCATATACAGACATGTGGTTTCCAGACAATGTTAAGAACACCTTTTAGTTTAATTCAGAATATACTGCAGGATATTTAAGTGTGAATGAACACATTTGTAATTTCTCTCTCTGAAATGTTATGTAAAGTGACTAAATGTTACATTCAATGGAAACAGGCCTTGTCATACATTCTCTCTAGTCCATGTCAAAAGGTTCTAGAAGCAGTCATTTATTCTTTATAAAGTATTTTTGGTCTTAAAATTCCCCCTATAAGACTCTGCTAACATTTACAACAAGTATGTTTGAAACAAAAAAGAAATTCTTAAAATCACTCCTTAAAATCATGTGCTCTAACAGAGGCATACACATGACACTATTTACTCACACAATGGACCCTTGTTCTTTGTCTTCAGACTAAGTTATTTACCTATTACTAACGTGGTTATTTCATTAGGTACTGGTTGGACGCCTGACGCCATTCCCTTATTATTTCAAGTGTGAAAGCACACCTCACTTAAAATATTTGCTGCCATCCTGTGGACAACTACTGGTAAAGCAGTTTTTTTTTAAAGGGTGTTCTTTAAAGATTTCAATTTCAATTTCTTGTCAAAGGTTTAATATACTACTCATGAATATATTTGTTTAAGTAAACAATCTCTTTGAAATAAGTCACTTGGTGTTGCTACCCATTGAAAACTTATTTCACATAACCATGGCAATAGTCTTGCTCAAAGAGTGTCTTCATCTTGTGCCATAAGGCAACTGACACAGATAATCCAGCCTCAGAGTGTTATATTTAGACTTGGATGCTCACACTGATCTCAAATACATCAAACACTAAAAACAAATGTTACTGAAATGCAGTGGAATGTTTTGTGCATACTGGGCATAAATACTGTACTGGCTAAAAAATATATAGCCTACATTTACAATTCACCTTGTGCAGTTTTTCACTTCAGCTTCATTCACACGGTCATGTCAGCATGGATCTATTAGCGATTTTGGTGAAAGATGTTCCCAATGAAATCATATCCAATTTCTGGAGTAATAGTTGACAAATGTCAGAGAGAACCAGAAAGAAAGGACTGCAATATGCATTTAAGCAGTGGAGTGAAATTAAGGCACATGGTCAGTTAGCTGCATTGCTCATTCAAGCAGCTAGTTGCCGATAGTATGTGTGTCAGTGTCAGAAAAAAGTCTTCATAATACTGGCTGCCTTGCAATGACGATGACTTCAAATATAGTAAACTGGGCAAACAACTGTCTCATAAGTAGACGGAGAACTCAACATGCTTGATGTCAACACCATCCTTTTTGATGTGCGAAGAGCGCTGAAGTTCACTGGCAAGCTGGGGAGAGGGAAGGTGATTGAATAAGTACTGTAATCTAAAATCTGACCACCAGATGACATAATTTTCCACACTGCAGCTTTAAGTCAGCTCGTTCGTTTCTCGCTTTGGGGTAATTAAAGACACTTGGGGTTAGGACAGTGGTTCTCAAACTTTCTCTGTCACGCCCCACCTTGGAGGAAGAAAATTATTCAAATTTGGGGCTAGAAGCCCCAAATTTGACATGGCTGTGTCTTGAGGATATGGGCTAGAAGCCCCAAATTTGACATGGCTGTGTCTTGAGGGATCCCGATGAACCTGCAAGTGGTCCCATGTCTCTGGACAAAGTTGACTTGCATGGCATTAGGGTTAGCAATAAGGCTGGAATTAGGGTTAGGGTTAGGGTTACTGCTGGAATTAGGGTTAGGGTTTCGGGGTTCCTCATGGGCTAATGTTTTACCTTTGGCACACCACTTTTTGTGATATCAAAACCAACATTCTTTTTTTTATCATGAACATTCATTTCACATTCATTTCACTTTTCTCTTCATTTATGAAATCATTTATTTTGTACAAATAAACAACTTTAGCAAATCACTCTTTGTGACATCAAATCCTGAACATTACTATTTAAACAAGAATACTCCTTTCACCCCCAGACGTGACTCTGCGCCCCGGGGTGGGGTGGGGGGCACCACCCACTTTGAGAAACACTGGGTTAGGACCTCCAATGCATCTTTATTTAATTCAATCATTAAAACAATTCCAGTAATTTTGTTTTTGGTGTAGTAGTTCTAACCTAATAGACAATACAGACAGGAGACAACACAACTCTATTGTTCCAAAAAAAAAAAAAAAAATACTGAGGAAAATCAATTCTGCATCTTAGGTCAAGCAAAGAGTGTACTTTTTTTTTTATTTTTTTTTATTTAGAAAGACATTTCACGGATTTTGTTTCTTCAACCAACACAAGCTGACTTTTATTTCATGCTTGCTTTGGGTTTGAATTGTATTTTTCCCCTTCCTTCCAAAAACAGGATTTAGATTCGTCTTTTATTTCTCGTTCCCTTTATCTTTTTTTTTTATGTGCGTCTAGCCACTGCGGGGGGGGGCGTACCCGCCCCCTTTCCCTCCCTCTCGCGCACGCACACACGCGCAAAAAACATGGCGGCGTGTGTGTCACCGCTACTACGCTCCTCCTTCCGAATCTGCAGCCCTCTGACGATTCCCCATCACCGCTGCCGGGCGAAGCTGAGGACGCCGCGCAGGAAGTGCGGGAGTCAGAGGAGACACGTGCATCAGACGGCGACGAGGTAAAATGGCATCCGCGGGCGCCTCGTTCCCTTTCATCTCGGAATTGCGCGGGACATGTCCCGCTGCTCGCGCTGCGCCGGGCGGAAGGCGTGCGCGCCGTCACGTGCCGGAGGATGGTTGATTGACAGCGGTGCACGCCGTTTACCGCGCAGAAGGCTGGGCTTTCAGCGGGCGTCACCCACTCACTCACCCGCACCCACTCACCCGCACCCCTCCCTCCCCCAACCCCCAGCCTCCAATATGGCGGCACACGCATTTGAATCGGTGATGGGTAGCGTTGTGGTCGAGACCGCACCGAACAGAGACATTATCGAGACTGGAGAGTATCGAGATCGAGACAAGACCAAGACATTTGGGGTTTGAGACCAGGACAAGACCGAGACTTTAAATATCAAAGAAAAATAACAACAAAACTGAGAAAAATGACCAGTATCTATTTTTGAAATCATGTTTGCTTCTAAACTGAACAGCAACGTCTCTTTTCAGCAAGGTATCTGAAAAGGTATCTGTAAATGTTCTACATTTAGATAGTACATATCAAGCCAAGTATTAATTCTCGTACAGTGACTGAGTTCAGCAACATCAATTTGTGGAATGTACATAAACAATAAGAAATTTCTTGCACATTCATTTGTGTATTGTTGGTACTCCAGCTGAAATATTCTATATTCTTATCACACACACTACGAACAGATTCATTCAAATAGTTTTTTTTGTTGTTGTTTCCAGTGTAATAAGAGTTGCTTCTCAATAAATTTGTCTTGGACCTGTGCTAGCGCGTAACTGCTTGTCTGTGCGTGCCTGGCAATATATTGTGTTGTTTCATACGCGGTCGTGTGTGTCTACAATCTGCCTCTTCAGACAGGCCGCCGTGGTGATCTCTGGCACAGAGTTGGCTCGTCAGATTCACAGAGAGATCCAGCGTGATGTGGAGGAGCTGGTCGCTCAGGGCAACATGAGACCCCACCTGGGAGTGGTCCTAGTGGGGGACGACCCGGCGAGTCGTACCTACGTTAGGAACAAGACCCGGGCGGCGAGCATCCTGGGTATTGGATATTATATGCATTCCACAACACTGTGCACGCAGTGTGTGTTAGGTTTCTGCACAACACGTTATAGGAACGTGCATGAATAACCACATTTACTGTGCGTGGCATGGGCAGATTCCAGTGAAGTGATGGTGAATGGCCTGTGTGTGTATGTGTGTGCGTGCGCTCTCCAGGTATCTCCAGTGACACAGCCGTGCGACCGAGCTCGGTCTCCCAGGAGGAGCTGCTGGAGCTGATTGACAAGATGAACCGTGACTGGAGGGTCAGCGGCTTGTTGGTGCAGCTGCCACTTCCTGGTAAACATGTCACAGCTGCACCGACTGTCCGGCGAGATCTGCACACATAGTTGCACCTACTGTAACGCCAGTGGGTGTCTGTGTGCTTTACCCTCCCTTCCGTGTAGAACACATCAACGAGCGCGCCGTGTGTAACGCCATCGCGCCGGAGAAGGACGTGGACGGCTTCCATATTGTGAATATTGGGAAGCTGTGTCTGGACCAGAGATCCATGGTGCCCGCCACGCCTGCGGCCGTCTGGGAGATCATCAAAAGAGCAGGTGAGCTAATATTGTTCCCGTCAGTGGCACCGAGGAGTTGAACAAACATTACATTCACATTGAGCAGACTCTGGTACTCCCACCATCTTATCATAAATCCTTTTTTGTCTTCAGTGTGGAAGATCACATTTCAGCTCATTAATTATAACTATATTTATATATTTATAGACCTCTCAAGGTAACTTTGTTCCGTCATATCAGTCTGGGTCCCATTCAGGATTAGAGCAGCTTAGTGGAGCAACTGTCTTACACAGCCTGGCCCACTAGATGGTGCCATTTTAAGATAATTACTGTATATTTTCGAAGGTACAAGTGCAACTTACTGAAGTTAATAATTGGCAGCTGCATATTTTCGACTCAGACTTCAGCATCACTGAGCTGCAACTGACATGCAGGAGGTCCTGCATGTCAATTCCTCCTCATAAATTACACATGATCGTAATTTATGAGACTTTGCAGGCTTGTATTTTATTTATTTTTTTTAAACTGATGAGTGTCCAAGGTATGACAAACCTCTGTTGATATTTTTTAGTTTTCAGTTAAAGTTTGTTATTATTAGGAGTAATAAATCGAATATGGTTGCTAATTGGTAAAGTGTCCCTTTCACATTATTAAGATTTAGTAGTATCTCGAATTTTGAAACAGCGTATTTATTATTTCAATGATACGAACTTCAGCTTTTGGAAACTTGGATCTCTGAATATGAATGAATGAATGAATGAATGAATGAAAATCTTTATTTTGAACTTCAAAATTAAACAAAATAACACAGTATATAAAACAAAAAACAATAATAAAAAAAATGAAAAAATGAAAATGATCGATCATTGTAGGATGTGGCAATAGAACACTGTTTATACTGCTATTAAAAATACAACTAACAAAGAAAAAACTGCATGAAAAACAAATATATTGTCAGGCTGCAAAACCTGCTACTTTTACAAGGCCTGGTTTTATACCAACTTTGTCAACTCCCTTTTAATATCAGTGCAAACTTCCCACCTGTCCACCCACACCCAGTCCGTCTCCCAGACTCTGGTGTTGGCAGACTACGGGTGTAATAATTGCAGCTTGTGCGGCTCCAGTCCGGCACCAGCCACCATGGCTCCAGACAGTGTGTGCATTAGCGAGATTAATTTCCCTCCACAAGCCTGAGCAGTCAAGGCGGAGGTGAATCACTGCCGTGGGCTCGCTCACGTAACTGTGCCGTTGTAATATTTTGTGGGTTCCAAACAATTTGATGTGGTTGTGCCTCAATGTTTTTTTGTTTTTTTTTAATGCCCTAAAACGATAATCACCCATTGACTTCTAACCTTTATGAATAATGTCTCTGCGCAGGTATTGAGACGGTGGGAAAGAATGTGTTGGTCGCCGGACGCTCAAAAAATGTTGGAATGCCCATTGCAATGCTGCTGCACACCGACCGCAACCACGAACGACCCGGAGGTGAGAGTGCGTGTGTATGTGTGTGCGTTTGCGCGTGCATGCGTGCGTTTGTCCAAACACGAGTGGACCGCCGATCGTCACTGGCACATGATGATGTTGCACCATCCTGGCTTTCCCTGGCGCTGACAGCCGGTGCCACGATGTGCCTCATAAATGAAGGCTTCACTGACTCCCCACCTTTTTATCAACACAATAAAATGCTGATACACGTTCTGCAAGAAAAGTTCAAAGAGGAAAAGTACAGGGATTGCAGAGTAAAAGGCTTGAACAGGGCGAGACTCCTGGCTCCGAACGTTGTTGGCTGGCGGATCAAATGCCCTTATAAGGTTGTAGGAAGGAAGGGAGAAGATTTGGACGTGCGTCGCATGAATTTGCTTATGCAGGTGAAGCAACTGCGTCAGTTTGAGATGTCAAAACTCAGGGCTGTCCAAATGCATCTGGCTGACGCAAGGGATTTAAGTGACTGTATCCAAACAACCTATTCACTCAAAGGTATATTTTTCTTTTTTTGAATGAGTCAAGCAAAATCTTCAGAATTTCCTTGCCTAGACAAGAAAAGCAACACAAATGGCTAATCGGCCAATCACTTGGCAGCCACTCAGTGCATTTTAGGCATTTATACATGGAGCTTAGGAATTTTTCAATATTTCCCCAAACATGGCAGCAGTCTCAAGTCTTCTTATCAAAAAATGAATTATGAAATAGTCATTTTTTTATTCATTTAAGAATGGATTTAAGATGTAACATGAATGCAGTTTTTTCCTCCTTTTTCTCCATCGTGCTGAATTCTGATTGGGTTATGGGTGGGAAAACTGATGAGACAGCAATATGAGCAGGAGGCACAGTGATTGCTACATATTGAGATGATAGGTTGCAGATGAAAATGACAAGTGAGTGATGAAATGTCGATGCTGTAAAGAACGTTGAGGGGCATCCAGACATCTTCCCTTTGAAACTTTAGACTATGTTGTTATAACACTTGTTTTAAAAAAATAAAAATCCAATTTTCCCTAAATAGAACTGAATCCTATTGAACTGTATTCATTTCACTTGCACTGGTTTCAGTATCAGTAAACAAAGCATCAAATTAAAAATTAGGCAGATGCTTTTATTTTATGTCATTGTGAGATAAATCTTTTGTTTTACTTGATTTATGAGACCCCCCCACACCAACACACACACGCGCACACACACACACACACACACCCACAGATTCATATCCAATCAGGTATGTGACCCTGAGGTTCTGGCTTGCTGTGACTCGCCTCTCCTTCCGCTCCTCTCCTCCTCGTCTTTTCCCGAAGGCGTCCTTGTGTCGTTCCTTTTCTTCCTGCTCCCTTCCTGTTGCTCCTGGTCACACATCATGACGGATGAATGCACTCTCAGATACGATATAAGATAACCATTGCCACGTCATGCCTCCTACATCGGGAACTTCTCATTACGTCAAGCGTAACCGCAGAAAAGTGTGGCTCAACTTCTCTCCAGTGCTTAGACACCGCATTCTTCCTTCCTTCAAAAATGTGTGTTATGTGTGTGTTGAGTTCGAAGAAAATTCATAGATTTTGTTTCCTCTTATTCATTAAAAAACATTATTCATTTTTATATTAGATTTTATAATATGTATATAATGTTATTTATTATTATTATTATATTCAACATTTATTTGAAGAGAATGCGTACACCAAAAAGATGCTCTCGTGCACTGGACGTGTCGGCCGCATTATATCCGTGTTTTTGCTCAGTCAAGGTCCAGTGCTTGCTACACTGGAAGCTGCCGCGGATGTGCAGGGAGCTGCGACATCTAGTGGTGAACTTTATATCCCATATCGCCCCCTTCACAATAGCTGTTGCACTGTATCGTGTGTCATATTGAATTTGGTCCATAAACGTATGTTATTGGTGAATAGTCCGAACTGAATTAAAAGAAAACACTCAGTTAATCTTAGGGTTTAAAAGGTACAAAGAAAATCGAAGACAGTTGCTGAATGAAAATTTTATTATTTCTTATTTTGCTGATTGTCTGTTTCCAGGCGATGCGACGGTGACCATTGCGCACAGGTGCACACCGAGGGAACAACTGAAGGAGCTGACCAGCCTGGCTGACATCATCATTGCTGCTGCAGGTAGCTACACCAGGACAATTCAATAGTTTTCTAGGTACCAGAGTAGAACCAAGATTCCATAATTGGTCAATTACATGTTATGATTTTTTTTTTTATCTTAGTGTTATACATTAAAGTTTGACTTTTTAATTGCAGTTTTATGAACCTCTTTTTGGGGAGACACATTGTGTAAGATTTGATGCCCATGACTTCAGTAATTTGTTTGTGCACAAGGGGAAAAAATGGGAATTTTTGGTTCATTCATTTAAAATAGTCAAGAAAATGACCTAAATCAGGCTGTTTAAATTGTTACTAATTTACTTTTTTATTACTGATACATTAATAGGAAGGTAATGAATTGGTTCTGCTGGAAGGTTTTAAAAAAAATAAAAATAAAAATTCAAGGCTTTTTCATCACCTGGAATTCCACCGCCGGGGTCATGGTGTCCTTTCGATGCGACCGCAAGTGAAAAGCGTGATTGTGAAAGTCATTACCTGCGCTTACAAGAATTGATCAGAACCTGGGCACATCTCAGAACTCGTTTAGCGGTTGGGTCATGGCTTTGAGTTTTCACAAGAACAGTGGTGATGTATGGCAGCTGGAATGTGTGGCAATAAATCAGCTGCAGGCTGGATTATCTGTTGAAAGGTTTTGATTGTGCCTGAGCTGCCACCATCCCCGTTTTTCTTTTTCACACAATCTTATAGTCGACCTTTTGGAAATGACAAAGTGTAATTACTCCATTCTTTATGATAGGGTAACATCTGTGTACTTGATGTAAACGGTTGTAATTTTCAACATCTGACTCGATCCTGCTCCTGTTGGGAGGTGACTCTTGCACCTTAAATGACTGGCTTCCACCTTCCAGTACGCTGCTCAATTAACATGCACACAAAGGCAGATTCCTCGCTGACGGTCAGCTTTGTTATTATCTCTTTGTGCTGTGCAGTGTCCCAAGTTTAAAAGGATAGTTTGCACAAAATGACGCAAAACTAACCGCTGTGCCGACAGAGGCTCAGGTGACATTTTCCCAGCCAACTATGTTGGGAACAAATTCCATTCAATGCTATTATTATGGCCATGTATTCAAACATAGCTCCAGTATAGCATGTGACCCTAGCTTTGACAAGGGTAATGCGGTTGAGTTGTTCTCTTTGTCTTAGGTGAGTAGTAAATGTGTCAAATTTAGATTACAGGTTACCCACCCCCTTAAAGTTGGCCCCATCACCACATTACAATCTGTGATTAGACAGGCAATGAAATAACATCACTGCAGAGAAGAAAAGATACCTTGTGTTTGAGAACCTGCATGGCTGACGGAGAAGAGTCTCACTCGAGTACAGCAATTCCGAGTTTTTTTTTCTAACTAATAAAATTTGACAGCACTAAAGCATGAGATCTATAGACACAAGGCGAGGTTGATATTTGATTTTTTTTATTTTTTATGTCAGAACATAGTTTAAAGGAAGTGGATTTAATTGTGCTTTCCATGTCCTTGTTGTGCAGGGATTCCTGGTCTGATCACAGCTGACATGGTGAAGGAAGGGGCAGCCGTCATCGACGTGGGCATCAATCGCATCCAGGACCCGAAAACGGGGAAGCTCCGGCTCATCGGGGACGTGGACTTCGAAGGTGAACTCAAATGAATGTTGCCTCTCTCCCTTTTTTCCCATCAAGAGAGGATTGTGCAAGTACTGAACAGCAGTAATGAATATCTGTGTATTTAGCAACGTATTTGTGGTGATCTGGTTAGCCAAGTGTTGACAGTTATTAAAACTGTTAATAATTGAAACATCCCAATGGTTTGCCAGTATTTATAACAGTCAATGACTGACACGTACAGAATGGATTCTGGGCCAGTTGTGTCACTCAAAACACAGCTAGGCCAGACGGAGGTTGCTGTGCGAGTTCTGCGGTAACTGTGTGAACGGTGTGTCTCGGTGCAGGAGTGAAGGAGAAGGCAGGCTTCATCACTCCAGTTCCTGGAGGAGTGGGTCCAATGACGGTCTGCATGCTGATGAAGAACACTGTGACCGCCGCCAGGAACGCGCTCATGCATTAAGCAGTCTTGTCATGAGGCTATTGTTGTAACTGGATGATGTGAAAAGCGAACCCTGCAGGGTTCATACACATACACACACACACACGCACGCACGCACGCACACACACACACACACATATGCACGCACGCACATATCATGACATGCATAAAACACAGTTTTATTTATAAAAAAAAATCCACAATCTCAAGATTCCATATCTCCTGGGAAACTTACTTGATAATGTGAATTTGTTATTTTATTTATGCACTTAATTTAATTTTCAAGAGGTGAAAGTAATATATTTTCTACTGAAGGTGTTTTTTCATTTCTGAACATCCAGAATCACTGGAAGAAATAGATAATAAAAGAATATAAAATACTGTAAATACGATGTGTCTTTGCAGTTCTTTCTTCGTCTGAAGCCAACATTCATTGACTTTCCCGGATGCATCTTTAGGGCCGGGCATATTCTCTGATGTGACGCAATTTTTGAACTTTTCAGTAAACTGAAACAAGAAAAGCATAACAAAAGCAAAACTTCGAATAAGGGAAACGCAATCATATAGCCTGTTGAGCAGTGGTGGCACTCTTCTAGGCAGTGATGAACACACCACCCACACCTCTTGCAAGCTGCATCTTGCCTAGTTGCCTCATCTGCTGTGGGTACGTGTGTGAGGGAGAGAGAGGGGGAGAGAGAGAGAGAGAGAGAGAGATTTTAGAAATGTGTTACTTGCTCTTGTTAAAACAATGTTTAGATTGATTTTGAATCTTTAAAATTTGGAGGGCTTGTTCATTCACAGTTAATCGACTTATTAACCACCCCCATGCTAGGAGAAACTATAGTTTATAAAAAAAAAAAAGAAAGAAAGAAAGAAAGGAGAAAACACACAGACGCATACACACAACTATGTTGTTGGTGTACGTTCAAAAGAAATTTGAAAGAATAAGCTAATGCCTCAATAAAATGTGCCACCGTAGTTCTGAGCGCTAACTAACGTTAGCATCCACTTGCTAGCTAACGCTTAACGCTGCTGCCCCCCCTTCCGCTACATCTCCAACTTCAGATTTTTGGACGCTTCTCAGTGTGGATACACTGCAAACTTTCAAATAGGTCAAAGATTAAACATAGATGTAATTAACTTTAGTGTAAATGTGAAACACCTGATCAGTAAACATAACAAACACACCACCTCAACAGCGCAGACAGGTTCACCCAGTTGCGATCCTCTAACCTGTCAGTGAACTTGTTTAACTGTTCCATCTTCCAAACAGGTGTTTTGGGAATATATAATATCCCTCCCAGTCATCTGCTGCTCAAGTCGCAACTTGTTTGTTGCACGTTGCTGGAATCAAATCAAGACTGACAGGCAATTAGGAAAATCACGGCAAGACAACTCTTCACTTCGACTGGTTGGTAATTTTGTCATGTGTACAATGTCTATTTGTGTGTAAAATGTGTATTTCTTTATCATTATGTAGATTTATAACTCAATTCTATCTGGACACACTAAAAATGAAGCAACAGCTTTCAGGAATTTGTTTCTTCCTGTTAAACTGTCAACCTATCAACTTTTTCTGTACTAAAAAAATGCAAAGAATTCTCAGGTTCCAGGTAATCCTGTGCCCACACCACTGTCATCAATCTCCTCACTTTGCCTGTGCATGTAGGGAGTTGGCAAGGACCAAGGAAATGATTATTATGGACTTTTTGGAGAGGAAGTGCTTCTCATGTTTTCAAAAGAATCCAAATCCGCTGTTCAGTGATTGGCTGATTGAAACCTTTTGCCGGCCAGGACTGAATATAAATACAGCGCTCTGCTCTTCCCCACTCCTCAGAAGGAGGAGTTCAAACAGCGAGGAACCACAACAACAGAGGACAAGATGTTCACACTCGGGCAGACACTTCTAAGGAGGGGTAAATAACTAATATATCATTTATGTTTGTCATCTGACGGAGACAAATGTCAGGGATCAAGTCGTTTTTCTTTCAAGTGTTTTGAAAAATGAGTTTGGATGAGATTTAAATGAAACTGCAGTCTTTTCCCCTCCTCATTCATACAAAAATGACCCTGTCACCACCGTAACCAACCTGTGACTCTTGCAGGCCTCCTCTCAGCTCTGGCCCTGCTGCTCCTGACCACAGCAGGGCGCTCTGCAGTGCTGACTGACGACCTGCAGGCCACAGCGGCTCCTGCTTTGTCAGCGCTGACCACAGAGCTCTTCAACAGTAAGTACATCCAGTCACTGGCACAGATGCGCAGTTAAGAAAGTTGTGTCCTAAAAACTTGTTTAATTGTCCTGCTTCTATGCAAAGAAAAAAAAAAACCCTGCATATTCTAATGTCTTATAAACTGGAGTCGAAGGGTGAGTCGAAATCTGTGTCGGTAAAATGAGCTCAAGTCACAGTCAGGTGAAGGGAAAAAGTGAAGAAACCAAGAATTAAGACTGCAGTCATAACTGAAAAATCTGTTTTAATGATCTTAAACTTTCGATATACACATTAAAGAGTGTCATCTTCTAATGTGATAAATGAGGTGGATCTCTTCCTCTCTGCAGCAACCGTGGAGGAACCAAAGGTCCAGAGGTCCTACAGACCCTGTGGAGATGAACACACAGACTACTGTAAGAATGATGGCCAGTGCATAGTCCCCCAGGACGCTGACAAACCTGCGTGCATGTAAGTAAGACACACACACACACACACACACACCAGCCTGCAAGTTGCACGCTTGAAATGTTTAAAGTAATGCTACATCATATCTGCATGTGCATGTTGGTTCGTGTCCGCCCTCTGGAATGCAAACTAAAAAGTTTTGTGTGTGTTTGTGTGTGTGCGTGCGTGTGTGCGCTTCCACAGCTGCACGCCCTCGTACAGCGGCGACCGCTGCCTCTTTGTCAGCGACCACACTCGCACTACCGGGGACGTGCACGGGGTGATCGCCATCACCGTGGGCATCCTCATGCTGGTCTCCATCCTGGCCATCATCATCTTCTGCTGCATCCACAAGAAGTGAGTGTCCGAGATGGAGACGCACAATGACAATGACAATGATATTGAAGACGGATAGAGAGTATGTGAAAATATTTTTTAATTGTAATTTTTTTTCCCCCCTCTCCAGGTGTAAAAAATCAGCTCCGCTTATCAAATCGGCACCGTCTGAGTCTTCAGTGTGATCCCCTTCAACGTCATCACCATCTTCATCATCTTCTTTATCATCATCATCATCCACCACCTTTAAAGTCGCAACCTTGACTCCCAGATGCTGACTGCCTTGTTGCCCTCATCACAATTAGAACTAATTAACCTGGTTATTTATATCCCTGTTAACTTATTTTAGTGTTCCAATAATTTATTTATTTTTTTCTAATAAATATTTGCGAAGTAAAATATATGACTGGAGTTCTTCTTGACCACATTTTGAAAATGCACTTTTTGGATTTGCACAAATCTCATCGATTTGCATCTACTTACCTTCTTCACTCTCCCTTGAATTATTTATTTTTGAATTAATGTGTGTTTAAAAATGTAGATTCACTAGTAGTATACTAAAAACCAAACCAGACAATCAATCAATCCATCAATCAATCTAGAAACGTTGGAGAACGGCAGAGGTAGAATCTTCTCTTCAGGACGGCTATATGTGAAGTTGGTGTCACGCCTATAGATCACAACAACATGACATTGATGAGCCGTTGATTGACTCAATATTGCTCTTGTTGCAGAGGTCCACAAGTCAAAAAACATGCATGAGTCTATAAGTTTGGAGACATACAGTATGAGTTCTGGGCTGAGGAGCAGAATCAAAAAGATCCATTGTCTTCAGTTTATCCAGAGCTCCTGACATACAGTAAATGGGAACCATTCTGAATTGTGATCCAGGTTTTTCATGTTCATGCTGAAAATCTTGAAACAGCTGTCTTTGGTTTCATTGACCTTTAATTCTTTATACAACCAAATCAGAATAGTTTATTGTTGCTCATAATGCTTGAGTGATAAAGAGATTTGAATGCAGCATATCACCTTTACTTGCTGGACACTATTACACAATGTTTGAGGGCTTTGAATAAAGGTTTTATGACAGAGGACCTGTTTCGTTGGTGGGCGTCTACGGCGGCAGCCCGTCATTCTTCTTTAACCACAGGTGTCTCTGCTTTTATTTGGGCCTTTTCATGAGTGAAACGGGCTAAATTACAGTGTGTCGCCACACCCAAGGGCACCAGATCGGGCTATACTGGTTTCAACTGATGTCTCATCATCATCATCATCATCACCACCATCATCATCTCACCTCCTCTAATTGTTATTTTTGCAAGTCGGAAACGTGCGGTGTAATGGCGAGAGCAGTATCACCGTGACATCAGTCACAGGAAGGCACAAGGCAACACTGAGACATTAGAGACATCGTTGAGTATGATACACGTTGATTGCTAAACATTTAACTCACTGTTACCATATTCAGTTGTCAGTCTTTGATTGAGAAGTAATCAGCTGATCAAACTGATCCGAAAAAAAGACATTTCTTTCTTTTTTAAAAAGAAAAATATATTTCTGATGGCAACTTGTTGTTTTCAATTCCACAAAGATAACGATGATGTTCCAGATATGAGTAAGAATAAGTATTCTAATGGTCAAAGTACTGATTCAACTCTCTTACGCAATTAAAAGTAAGAAAGCACAGGTTCGAAAAGTGCTTAAGTACAAACTAAAGACATTTTCTTGCAATTAATGAAACTCTACAGTTGTTGATAGTTTTGCAAAAATGAAAAGGCTTTGGTGTGCTCTATACTGTATGTTTTCAACTGCAGCACAACCAAACTGGAAGTTTACACTTTTAATAACAATACACACTGTTATCTCTTGACTGAGAACATAACTGAACAGTGACCCCAAAGCCGAGGCGACCTATAGGTATCTGTACTAAGTACAGTGTACTTGTTACTTCTAGTTACTCGCTGCACGTACATCGTTTCTTCCCACCACTGATGTTTAGTTATCGACAACGAAGTGCTCAACGACGACGTCTCTCTGTCGCAGGTGCGCGACTGCGGTGCGCTCCAGTCCTGCACAACTCTGCGTGACACCAGTCGCGCTGCGCGCAAACACGCAGACATGAGGTGAAGTGCAGACTGCTCTCGGCCATCGGTGAGTTCCTGGTTTCTATCACACACAGACGCGATCAATCGGCGCTCGAGCCGCTGTTTCCGTGGTCGAAAAGGCTCGAAAACGTAAACAGGAAAAAAAAGAAAAAGGCAAACGAAATCGTCTATTGAAAATAAATAAAACGGAGTAAAGGGAAGAGACGAGGTCGGAACCAGTCGTAGCCAAACTTAAAAGTAGATTGACGCACGTGGTGCCAGATATTGGTGTGTCAGTTTGATTTAAAGCTAACTCCACTCTTTCAAAAACAAACAAAAAAAAAACATTTTCATGTGTCCAAGCAAACCTAAAGCAAAGTTAAAATGTACTCAGCAGTACAGTGCAGAGCAGTCCACCTTGACTAGTTGCATCATTAGGATGATACTTGCACACAAAAAGTGTTGTAATAACTGGGACATCTTGTCTCATTAAGGAGATTAACTTTACATCACACCGACCTGTATGTCCTCCCCCCCAATGGATCACCTGTGACTCAGGAAACACTGGCAGGCTGCTTTTACTTTTACAGCAAGCTGATGCTCAGTCTTGGAGCAGTGCCAGAAGTTGTAAAGTTGTTTAGACCGTTTAAACGAACGACATCGTCTACAGTCTGATTGGATGAAATTAGTGTATGGTTGGAGATGAAAGGGAAGGTCTCACTCTGTGTCGGTGTGAATCAGAGATGGGCTAATCGTTTCATTCTGATGTGTAAACCATTGGAGAGTTGACCAGTGCTTCAGAAACCCAGTGCTACTGCAATGTAGGAAAAGTACACTCTTTCCTTCCCTTGATCTACAAAGTAGGATGTTCTAATATTATATGCGGGTAAAGTACATAATTCCACTGTTTGCAGCTTCTTCTTCTTTTTTAAATCACAATTTTACACCTTTTATTTGCAGCAAAGTTATTTGTTCCTCTTTTAGACAACTTTATTTCAGACACAGAAATGAGGTCCAATGTTTATCACCTAATATTTGGTCTCTAGGCAACAACAAGGTTGCAGCCAATATGCATAAAATATCAAATAAATATGAATAAAATGCCCCAGTCAAATTGTATTTGTAGTCATGTGCTCTGTGTCAGTCCTGTTGCTATGGGGCAGTTTTTTGAAAGGCACATTCTTGTGTTAATGTGCTGATTTGACAACAAACTCAGAGCCTGAGGGATGTTTTAACATGTTAGCGATCAAAGCCCAAGTGGAAGAATTTATTGTTGGAAGGCACCGGCTGTCTGGTTGACTACATCACCTTCTTGTTGCTCAGGTCTCCACCTTCATGGAAACACTGTGCTTTGCATGAATAAACAATAGTGTTAAGCTGCATTGCAACACACAAATTAGTCCTGCTTCACTTTTTTTTTTAAAATCAAAATTACTTCTATCATTATCAATATTTAAAATTAATAAAACTAAAAATAAATAAATCAACGTACAGTTGAAGCATACTCAGGTGAGGATTGGTTCACTTCCTTATCCGATTAGATTGTAACGGAAAATAATTTTCCAAAGAGTCTTCAATCTGAAGAGTTCAATCTGAAGGACGGTAAAATATTTTGAGCGAGATGTAAATGCAAAGCAACCCAAGCTTGTGTGTTTATGTTGATGTTCATCTTAGCTTTGATGATGGAGCTTGATAATGAGGACGCTTGAGCTGAGAGCCGTCACTCATGTAAATTCCTTTTTTTTTTTGGCTGCAAAGAAATCTCCAAAGTTTGTTTTGATTTCACACATTCCTTTGTCATCTTCATCTTGTAAGGAGCTGAACTTCCGTCAACTTTACCTTCTTCTCCACTTAAAGTTTTAGCTTCTTTCTTAAACTGATGCATTGTTGGATCTTCGGGGTTTTGGAATGAGACATAATCCTGATGGTCGGGCACATAACTTTCTGTAAAAGTGAGTAAAGGATGAACTACAATCATTTCTTCGGTGTTAGTCAACAGATTAGAGCCTGAAAGGTTGAGTGTGTAATATTTGGAGATTTTTAAGATAATAAAAAAACAACGTCACGTGGTTACATTTTAGATTGCGGTCTTTCACTTTCCCTCCCCCTCCTGAGTTTGCCAGTGAACTACGGTGTCCTGCGCAACCAAACCTGGATACCTCGTTCACCTTCTTCTTCGTTGGTTTATTTAAGGATGTGAGCAGTCAGTCTAATCATGAAATGCGCTGTTATGTGGGCAGGATTGTCCACACCAGGCTTCCTGAGAAAGTGGAGGTGCTAGATGGCAGCTACCTGGGAGCAAGACCCTTGCTAGATGTATATTCCTATATATATATATGAGAACAATATGGGTAGGAAGACCAGATTAATTTTTATTGAATTTCAAGTATACACTTTTATTAATGTGTTTATGGGCACTATATTCAGCTTTTACCTATTTAATAAGTAAGACAATGGTGAAGGAAGTTTTAGTTAATTGAGTTGTATGGGACCTTTAAATGTGTTTGCATTGCATGGTTTTTGTGTGATCCAGATGTAGTTCCGGTACAGATGAAGAACCAGGTGAAAAGAATACTTGAAGAGTGGCGGTGGCAGAGAGAGAAAGAGAGAGTCGGTGACTAATGGCATAATGGGGCTGGTTGAACGTTGATTAATCACGCAGTGTGTGTTCTACCGGTCAGCTACGTCAGCGACACCCGTCAGACAGTCACGGGCACCTGGAGAAGGTGGCCCAGCATTCACAGGAAGTGTGCCATGAACCAGACGCCACCGAAATCCCGGTTCAAGTGGTTTTTCTGTCCTGCCTGCAGGAATGTGGGCGTCTGCGCTGCGGAACTCCACAAGCTGGTACAGGCATGTTGGGCTCAGCTGCTGGAGCCACACAACATCAAGGCTGCCTGTGCCGGCGGAGTTCACACTCTGGCTGCCATGTCTCTCCAGAAATAATATTTCTCCCCGTGTTTTGGAATTCTCCTTCGTGCAAGCTGTGTCGTGCGCGACACAACAAATTTATAGAGTTTATTTCATCACGGGGTCACAATAACGAGACAAAAATGGCTGTGAGCCAGGAATCGAGTCTTTGGGGGTTTGCTGACTCACGGGACATAGAAATAAAAGTCTGTTGTCAAACTCGATGACACACTGACCTGATGTTGGATGTTTTCCAGGTGTCCTGCTGCCCTGGCCATGCGTCCTCACCATCAGTGTGCCCTCCAGCTCTGGCCTCTCCGCAGGTATTCACAAAAATTGACCTTCAGGAAGTTTGAAATCTACAGTTTTACGTGACACCGTGTGAAATGATTCATCCGTTTATAATTATTTATTAAATTATTAACAGGTTCAGTCGGTGTGTGTGTATGAATTATTGTTTTATTCAGCAGAGCAGATGCGCTTATTTCTTTGGTAATCTTGGTGAGATGGGAAACAGTGCCTCCAGAGGGCGCCAATTGCATGTATTTTTGCCATACACTTTTTAGCAAGTTGCAAGATGCTGTCACAACACTAGACGGGGCGATAAACCGTGTACACTTTTCCATCTATTAGAATTTCACTTCGTTTCACTTTCACTAGAGTTCAACTCTAATTAAAAAAATATTTTGATGCGATTATTATTATAATCCACTACGATTGTATTGTTTTATTATTATGAGCCTTTCTAATTATCTTATCCATTCTCGTCCTTTATCCTTGTCTTTATTCACCCGACACATCTGCCTTGCAGTGGACACAAAGCTTCTTTCTCTGAATATGACCCGGATGTGTGACATCTAAAAATCCAAGCAGACACTAAAAACTTGCAACACACTCACTGCCAGAGTTGCCAACGTCACACTTCTGTGTCTCAGGTCAGGGCGAAGGGCGCCCCCATGTGGTGAAACGCTCCATCCAGAGCTGCGTGAGCACGTTCAGCGACTACTGCCTGAACAGCGGCCAGTGCATGCTGCTGGTGGACATCAACGAGCACCACTGAACTCGCATGTGTTTGTGTGTATGTGTGATCAACAGTGATCGCCCCTCCATGTGTTTCAGGTGTGAGGGAGGCTACTACGGTCCCAGGTGCGGGACGGTGGAGCTGGTCATGAAGCCGATGGCCGAGGAGCAGATAGTCCTCATTGTTTTCTGTGTTGGCCTGCTGATTGTGGGTCTGAGCGGAGCTCTGTACCTCTGCTGCAAATGGTAAGGACCCTCGTGGGTAGTGCTTCGAGCAGGGCTCACCAACCTGTTTGAACCTGAGAGCTGCTTCGTGGGTACTGAGTCATATGAAGGGCAATCAGTTCGCTACACTCTCCTTAAATTACTAATTTTCTCAGTTAGCCCTGAGTTGTATGTAATTATTACCAGCTGCGTTTCCATGACAGTTTTTTCGCAAAATAAAAGCAATATTTCTAAAATTTCGGCAAAGTGCAATTGCGATTTGCAAGTGTTTCCTTTAGTCTTAAAGTCAGAAAGAGTGTCACGGTCAACATTACACACTGTTGACCAATATAGTCGGACCTAGTAATATTCTGTCAGAATGCATCACTCATGGGCAGAATCAGTGACAATGCATTATGTGTGCCTGTTGCACAGGTCAAATCAAGTCATGCATAATGTTGCATTTGTTTGCCGTCATAAAAGATTTAAAAAGCAAACAAGCAAAACAAACTTTTGCTTTCAACTGTCTGAAGACATGCGCATTAAGCAGCTATGACTGGCTGGAGGCGTGAGTGTGGATGACTAGTGAATATTGTGTATAAAGGCCCAGTGTGGATCTGTTAAAGAGATTCACCAGCAGAATAGCCCCTTAAAAATTAATTAACTCAAATTCCAATTCTTTTTTTAAAAAAAAAGGCAAAGTACATTAACCAACATTTCCTTGAGAAAGTAAATATACCCGAGTTAGCTGAAGGCTAATTTCCATCGGTAGTCCCTTTGCCAGGTGTTAATAGACACTTCAATAATAACTGTTGTGTAGTCAAATAATTGCTGCGGGTTAATGTGAGGTGGTGGTGGTGGTTTCTAATTATTTATTTGTTTGAGTTTTCAAAACCCTAAAACTTTAAATAGATAGAAATGGACTGACATAAAAAACAAATGATGCTAATCAGCTCCCAATATTAAAGAACTCTTATTTTCTTCTTCTTGACTGTCTATTTACTTTGAAAATTGACAGTTTGATTCTCAGCTCAGGGTTATAATGTTGTAATTTGAACAGAATGACATTTGATGGGGTTTGTTGAGGAGTGTCGTTGAAATGTATTCATTTCATCCTATTTTTGCAGGTTCAAGCGAAAGAAATTCCCAAAGCAGCAGAAACGCCAAGGCTACAAAGGAGTCCAGTCTGTGAACACACACACACACACACACACACACACACACACACACACAGCCTCTTCCACTGGAATTTTCCCAATTTTTTTTTCCCCGCCATGTCAGTTTCAACACAGCGTGCCTCCGCCTGCGGTTCACCCTGAGCCTACTGCTTCACTGCGGTGTTTCACCTCACGACAGCGCGTGTCTTATGGCCTCGGATCACTTCATCACGCTGTCAGACACAAACGCAAATAGGCTGGAGTTTTCAAAATGGACAAGCTCCGCCGTGTCATGCAACCAGCATTTCAGCACCGGCCACCGGAACGAAGCAGATCCGGCGGCGCGCCAACGCCCACCACGGTGGAAAGTTTCACGGGAACGATGTGAAGGAATCGGCTGATGTCGTGTGCGCAAACACATCGATGTCAAACAAGCCTGACTCTCTGATTCCTTCATGTTCTGGGGTTGTCGAAGTCTAGCAGCCGCTTCTCTGGATGTGCTGAAATTCCATAGGAAGGAAAGAAACTGCTGCTGCTTCAGCATTTTGCTCACCTTTCTCTGAAGTGTGTATTTATTGTCATTTTTTTTTTTTTTTACTAGACACAACTTTAATATATTTTAAGGAATTTTAGTATTTTATTAGTAATGGCCACAAATTCATTTTCATTTACTGCTGTTTTTAATAAATTTATTATGCCATATCTTTATACCGTGGAGTCCTTTTTACCTCGGATGAACCTTTTTAAAAGATTTTTTTTGTTTTTTTTACTGTTGTCTAGATTTAATGTGGTCTAGCTTCAAACAGCATAATTGACTGGATTTATTCAGCAAATGTAGCGTTGCTGTGGGATGCATTAGAGAAAAGAAACATGCTGGGTGTACGTTAACTACAAGATGAATTAAACGTTATTTCCAGTAACTCAGTTTTTTGTCACTTTTGTAACAAACATTAATTTTACAAAAACACATCAGTGCAATTTTCTTCTGATTTGTCTTCTATATTTCATACACGATGGTGTACACAGTAGTTGTGTGGAGCAGCACAGTTTTGCAGATGTTAAAAACTTTAATAGCTTTTGAGCTTTAATCAAAAGGATGGGTCTCCCACAGACAATTGTACCTACATCCTTAAACAACACACATCCTCGAGGCAAGTCTTTTATAGATGCACTTTCTCTTGTGTTACCGTGAATCATGAGCACGCTACCAGAAAACATTCCCTGACAGTAATGAAACCCTACAGAGAACCTTGTCTTCTAATCTTCAGCCACTTAGCTTCAGTTCAAAGCAATGACATCCAGTGGAGTTTATTAGCGCCGGTCTAGTCTCTAGTTGTTTTCTTTTATCATAAAGGCAGGTATGTTGCTGACCCTGAGGAGACAATGCCATTATTGGAACCTCTCAAGGAGAAAGTCACGTCATTCCAGCTTCAGTGCAAAGCAGCAGCCTTTACCTTCCACGACTGTTGTTAGTTTCTATGGGAATTTCATGTGTTCCGTGGTATTAGGATAATGATAGCGCAGAACATTCTGTTGAACAGCTGAAAAAAAAAAGAATATCTTGAAATGTTACAGAGTAATAATACGAGGGAATTACCAGGAAGAGCAAAGTAATCCTTATTAAAGAGCTGGGAGAGGAGCTGTCCTTGCATGAGGAAATTACTTAATTTTTCTTTAAATTTGAAATAGTTTTACTTCAGCATTGTAAGTACATATATATATATATATATATATATATATATATATATATATATATATATATATATATATATATATATATATATATATATATATATATATATATGTGTGTGTGTGTGCGTGTGTGTATTTTTTTTTTAATCTCGTGACAGTTTTAAGCAAAAAGCTCACAGTTACGCAACTCCTGTTGGAAGTGATAAAATATATTTTGGTCTGGTCATTTGACCGGCTGAGTCAACTTTTCACAGCGTCCTGTAAAAAGTTAATTGGTAATCTCTGCGGCCTCATTAGCGCCGAGTCGAGCAGAGTCAATGAGCCATTTTAACACCTGATTGGAGTCTGTTTACATGACATGCATTCAAAGCAGCAGGATAAACATTAACCTGGCGGCAGTGCGACGCGTATTTCAGGACTCATTTAAAACCACTTGGCTTATGCGTGAACACACTTCGCTTCCTCTCAGAAGTGCACGTTTTTTTGTGTAACAAAGTAGTAGTTAGAAATATTAGAAAAAATGACGGGGCAGCACCCATCCTGTGCCCAGTTAACACCTGACTGTTGCGTAAGTAATATTGTGTTTCCGCTGTCGTGAGTAATGTGGTTGGAGCCCCATTAGGCTGCATCCTTGCGTGTTCCTTCAACAACAACAGCAACAACAAAAAAAAGTCCATGCGCAGGTGTTGTGGCATAAATGTGACTCATGTTGTATTTTCACTGTCTGCCAAGCAAGCAGCGAGGCCGTATGTACAGTAATAAACAGCGTGTCTGTCGGTCAGCTGCCGTCACCGCAACATCCCCACAACTCAGGACTGCTTCCGAAGCAGTGAGACTGAGGTCAAAGCTGCCACTGACGGCCTTTGATGACAGTAACTGATGAGGGTGCTGCCAAATTTTACTGAAGCAGAAACTACCTGAGCAGGTACCTGGTACCATCGGTGCTGATCCAGCTCCAAGTCAGTTTTCTTTGGACAGATTTCCATTCAAATCTGTGATTCCAAGTCAGAGACTCTTCATGATTCAGACTCACCTTCTGCTTCTGCTTCCGGGGTTGAATCTTCACTTTGTCTGACATCTTCTCTAACACAGCCATGGGCAAACTACTGCCCGGGGGTCATAAGCGGCCTGTTAAGCTTTTTATCCGGCCCAATGAACTTGAAGAAATTATATTAATGGTAAAAGGTTTTATTTAAAAAAAAAAACTGTATTTCATCAATTTTTTCAGTCATTTCAATAAAGAGCTAATTACGATGGGGCTTTAAAGACCGACATTTTGTTGGGACGCTTTGATTCATTTTCAATTGACATTAAGGCCCATGTTTTCTACATATCCCATGATATGTAATCCATCCATCTGCTCCGCCCCCCTCTGTCAAATTTTAGAACTCATTCTGGCACAACATTCAAAAAGTTTGCCCACCCCTGTTCTAACTCCAATTTGGAAAACCCTGCTGGCCTCAGCTCCTTGCTAGCTGTTAGCTGGTTAGCTTGTTGTCGCTGAGATCCCCTCAGTGCATTCGTCATTGCTCTCTTGAGTCCTGCAAATGCACATCCATGGCCAAATGATTTGAATTAATTTTGCAATCTTTTTTTTAGTAGCTATCTACCTCACACAAAAAATCTTACCTACATTAGAAGGGAATATGGATTCATGTGTATGCAAATTGCAATTATATTTTGTCAAAATTTTGGAAATGTCACTTTTATTTTACTGCAGTGGAAATGCAAAGAGGCCAAACACCAGTCCGTGCAACCCAATAGCGAAAACCTGACGACCACCATGGCAGCTTCCACCGTGCGCGCTCCGGCTTGTGCAGCTCATGCTTCACGTGTGCCCTTATATTATGAAAGCTGAGCTCACACACACACAAAAAAAAAAAGTTTTATCCAAATAGTTACGGCCGCCTTCGCGTGTCAGAAAGTTGTTGTCCCTCATGTCGCGAAGCGGCCCGCCGCAGTGTTGACAGCGCGCGGTTGTTATGCGCTGCTCCTCTCCAGAATCGCCTCAGACTTTCCGCCGGGCCGCGTCGCTCATCCCGACCGATGCCGTCGCACATAATCCAAACAATTAATACCGCGGCATCCAGAAAGACAAACACAGCGCAAGAGGCCTCACGGTTGGAATGTGGACGAGGGACGGCGGGCTGGATTGGCTTCCCCGCATTCCTAACAGGTTTGTTTTCTTTTTTTTTCTTCTTCTTCTTGAAACGAATCGGATTCCACGGCACGCAGAGGAATGACGGGGCAACCTCCAATCTGCGGTGCAAGAGACACAACAACACAGGCAAAACATTCCGCCGTGTGTCATTCCCGCCCTGACCTGAAGGTATCCTCGTGGTTTCAGCGCAGGGAAACAGTTGCACTGGTGCGATACGGCATCCACCCGCAAGGCAGAAACGACGAATGATGATAAATCGGCGAAATGTTGATTCAAAAAGCGGGCAGGATGTTTGTGGATCGTGGCAAACGCGCGCACGCAACACTTTTTGTTTAACCGTCTGATTCGCAATTAAAGCGGCAGTTCGTCAAAAAGGGAGACGCGACGCACCTTTGTTGGAGCTAGGCAGCGCCTTGCATGGCAGCAGCCACCCATTGGTGTGTGAATGTGTGCGTGAATGGGTGAATGAGAGGCCTTTGTAAAGCGCTTTGGGGTAGCATAAAGGTGCTGGAAACAGCGCTATATAAGTGCAGTCCATTTACCATTGTACCATTTTGTTAAAGGGACAGGTCGCCCGAAAATTTCTGATTTCTCCCATCGAGTCCTCACCATCGGTCCAAAGTTCTAATCTACAGGTTGTGGACGTTCAACCATTCTGGAGTTTCAGGCGGGGAATCCATCCCATGCAAGCCCACTGCGGTCAAGAAAAGAAAACTACTGCTTATTGCTTGAGTGCCCTACAAATCTTGCAATTATTCTTTAAAAGCTTTTGACGTTTTGTTAGTATAGGGCCAAAAATCCATCAGCGATGACATAAAATCCAAAATTGATCAATTCAGTTTTTCTTCTTTTTCATGGCACTGAACACCTGCCGGCCTTTGGAGAGCGCAAAGAAATTTCACATATGTAAATTGTTTTATAGGCTTTTAACCCCTATTACTCCATAAAAAAAACGTAAATACTTATGTAAACGAGCCCTTCAGTCATCACAGGTGTTCGCCTGCTTGCACTGCAACAAATCTGTCAGCATGAGTGGGTGTGTGTGTGTGTGTGTGTGTGTGTGTGTGTGTGTGTGTGTGTGTGTGTGTGTGTGTGTGTGTGTGTGACGTGAGCGTGGATGGAAGCGGTTCGGTCGTCGGGAGCAAAAGTTTAACTGCGTTTTAACAGCGAACAGGAAGCAGTCTGAATAAGTTAAACTGTCTCAATCTCAGTCAGACAGAAACCTCGTCACACGCGGCCGTCAGATGCAAAATTTGCTGCCCCGGGGCGTGTCACGCACGCACACACACACACACACACACACACACACACACACCCTCACCTCCTTGGTAGCGGAGAGGCAGGCTAACCCTGCCCTATAAAAGCAGCACTCAGCAGAGGTGAAGAGAGCAAAGCACGAGCTCTTTATCAGCAGGGAACCACCCTCTCACTTTTGACACACACACAAACACACAAACACACAGGCACACACAGATTAGCGCACGCCGATCTCACACACCGCACCACCTTCCTGGGATATGAACCTTCTCGTCCTCACCTGTCTGCTGTGCTCCGGTAAGTCTTTTATTTATTTTTCTTTATAAAATGAAAATGGAGCGTAAACCTTGGCGGAGCCAGAAACTTTTCCCTGGGGTGGCCACAGGGTGACTCACACTTGGGTGGCAGTGAGCAGACACTGGATATGTCTACATGACTGTTTTATATGTTATTCTAATTGTTACTCCAATTGTTTGTATCTATAAAATGTTTAACAGTGTGACGGTATAATAGTCGGTCTGTCACCGTTCCCATGAATTAGAGGACATCTATATCAATACTAATGTTCAAAATAAACCTTATATCAGCTTGGTCCTACTGTCCTAGGGTTAGAGTTCCATTATAGTTCTTTGAGTTTCCTGTCTTCCCAAGAACACAATCCAGACCACCAAAGACGTCAAAGATTTGACTTGAGACGTTGTAGTGTGGAAGTGTGAGGCCTTTTGTCAAATGATTCCCACATTGGCCGCCACGTAGCTCCGCCCCTGAGCATAAAGAAATGGAACGGGCGTGAAAGGAAATCAAATAATAATAATCTGGGTTCAGAATTGCATCTGATCTGAGCCCTGCTCTTGTTCAAACCTGGAACCTGGTCAGGCCTGTTGCAACGCTTTTAACAGGCTGACATTTTGCCAAACGCCTAGCTGGGTGATTCCGTGCAGGCCCCAGCGGTTTGTTTACGTGCCGTCAGTGCGGTCATGGTCGTGGAGCGTCGGCGCTGCTGCTCGTCTCATTAGGCGAGCTGGGCTGTCTGCCGGGGAGGACGGCAGGTGAGTCAGCTGTCAGTGTGTCTGGAATTTGAGGAAACTCAAAGCGGCCGATTGACTGAGCGGCTAATTACACACACAAGGGCTCGAAGTGGGAAGACATTCTTCAGCGGAGGAATGAAGGTTAAAAATAGCTCCTGTTCCGCAGCTGCCAAGTGTTGACGGTTTAATAAAAAAGCCTTTAGTGGAGACACTGAACTTTGACCATGGCCTTGTCCGTATGTTGATGATGTCCGATGCTACTTTCCCAGCGGTCTGCAGCTCTCTCGCCACTCAGGGGTCAGAGGCCACGGTCCCCTCTAAACCCACGGTGGACACCGGGAGTCCGGCCGGTCTCGGCTCCGCTGACGACCTCCAGACCTTGCAGGACGACGATGACGCGCTGGAAGTGTTCGAAGACCATTCAGGAGGAGAGAAGCACGGCGTCGCTCTGCTTGGTACGACAAGAAAACTGAGGACGCAAAAAGTTTCAGAAGGGAAATGGTTGTTTTAATGTCACCGAAAGCATTGTTGTTTAGTTTGGTTAAAGGCGTTTGTTGACCTGATGGTGATTAAAAGTGGAAATTTTAAATTTGGCAAACCCAAAAGTTTAAGGCCGATCTTTATGATAAAACTGATAAAAGCGTTTTTCGCTAAAGGTGACATTCCAGAATGTAAGTCAATCTTTTGAAATAAAAATGGAACGGAATTTCCTGATGTTACTCGAGAACTTTATTCATCAGTTCCTTCATTTAAAGTGCACTTCTCCGCTTCACCAGGCGTGCATCCCGGCAGAGAGGAGAGGAGGAGGAAGAGAGGCAAAGGCAAGGGCAGGAGCAAGGGCAAGGGCCGGACCACCACCCCTCTGAACCCGGAGCATTCCTTCTCCACCAGCGGCTACACCTCCACCCTGAGCACCACTCATGACCCCTGCACCTCCTCCCACCTGGGCTACTGCATCCACGGCTACTGCAAACACATCGAGGGTCTGCTGGAGCCCGTGTGCATGTGAGTGCGACTTGGAAAGACCTCTTTTGACGCCTGCCCGACTTCTTTCCCGCTCTGCCAACCACAACGTCTCTCTCCTCAGATGCATGAAGGGCTACGATGGCGAGCGCTGCGGGATCCAAACCCTGGAGACGGTGAATCCCCAGTCGAAATCGAGTGGCAACGGCGAAGTGACGCAAATGGTTTTGGTGATAGTCGCTGTGGTCCTGTCGGTCATCAGCTGCCTCGCCATCCTGCTCATGTCCTGCGCTCAGTGAGTATTTTCAACCCAGCTACAATCTCAGGAAAAACTCTTTTTATTTCGAAATCCAATCGTGGCCCTTTTTGATGACTATTTTAAGGTGTGTAAACTCAATTATGTTAAGTAATCGCTACTCAATATGCCGGATATTTAGTCAGATGCCGTCGCTATTGTTCAAAAGCCCTATAAAAACAGTAATAGGGCCGATGATTGAAAATTAGTTACACTCCAGGCCAACACATCCACACCCTGGTGAACCTTGGCGTCGCACACATCGGGGCCCAGGAATAATTCTTGGCATGGAAAAACGCTGAGACACAAAAAAAACACATTAACACACCCCAGCACGCCCAAGGATCCAGGGATTGCTCACTACCATCAACTGACTGACCTCCACGCCACTCATGTCTAGTTATGGATTTTTATCACTGAAATCGACAATCCCGCCGGTTGCACATTGTCTTATAGTATCTATTACTCACGCTGACCTGAAGGAGCAGCAGTATAATTGGTACGCTGAGTCATTTTGATGAGTAAAACCAGCACTTTATTAGTACATTATAAAGCACCTTCACTGTTGGTATGCAAGACAAAGTCAACAGCCCAGTTAACTGTCTAGAGGAATTTGGTAACATTAAATAGAAATGGCAATGTTAAAGTTGTTGTTGTTGTTGTCGTCGTCAAAGTTGTTTTGATTTGATATTCAGCCAAAGCTAAATAAAGACCAAGCATGAAGAAGTGTTAATCATCACCACAGGTCTTTGAACTCGGCTCCAACTTTCACGTCATGTCTTTTGTAGTTATAGGTCGCACAAAAATATCTTGGCATCATACCTGGGATCTGCAGCCGAACAGGAGAAGCTACAGAAGCCGGCGGCCGACGTTGTGGTGTAACGTTACGTCAAGTCGCAAACAAAGGTGGGTGTGGCAGAGGTTTTCACCTAATTGCACGAGCACAAACATTTGCTTCGCCACATAAAACTCAATATTGAATTTGTTCCGTAATATTCTGTCGACTGACCGTCGGCACGTGGCAAAGCTGCAGTTTTGCCTGCTCAGGTCAACGGGAAATGTTCACATTTATTGATGCTTAGCAGTGATGCAACGATAGCTAGCTAGTTTAAGTGGAAGCTGAAGTCCTGGAACGCAGATATTTCAAACATTGGGTAATCTTCAATCCAGTTTGGTTCACTGCAGTACAAATACTGTGGGGAACTGCCCATTAGTTCGACCTTCCATTAGTCCGACAAATTGCCCATTGGTCAGACCTCCCATTAGGGTTAGGGTTAGGGTTACGGTTAGGGAAGGTCGGACCAATCAGCAATTTGGCGGACTAATGGGAGGTCAGACCAATGCCATGCTCCCAATACTGTGTAGTGCAACAGCTCAACACAGTAATATTTTCACTGACATCTTGTGCGAACCAGAAGTGACCACGCATTTTGAACCGACACTTAAATACTTAATTTGGAAGTATTCAATAAGGAACACAGTATTAACATAGCCATATATTTTCTTATTAGCTTATCCAGTTTAAGCAGATCAGCATATTTAGTTGGAGAAATTGGCCAACGGGTGATTAAATGTGAGGTCAACGTTCATGATATATATCGTAGCGTAGAGAATGTCCACTGGGTTATGTTTTGATTGTCATTCTTGCTGAAGGCTTTTGAGGGCAGCGTCCCCTCACACGGCCTTACTTAAGCCAAAGAGGAAAGAGTGTCTTCAGAGAGGCTGAGCGCCACCACTTGCATCATACAAAACAGGGGAAACCCCATCGAAGGAATTAGTCCGGATTAGCGGCGGGTGCCGTGGCCCTTCCCGTCTTTGTGGCGCATGCCAGCTTGCAGAAAGGCAGAAAGGTGCACGCCGCCGGACACATTCACCGGTGTGTTGTGACAGCGACCACGCTGACACGCTGACTCGTGCACGTGATGGCCTTGCTGCCGGAGCTTATCACGCATTAGCGTGCGGTTAGGTCACACCAAGCTACACACACGCAAGGCAGCCTTCCCATCTCAAGACACACAAACAGCTGCCAGCAATGGATCTGGTAGAACCTCATTTTTTATTACTTTTTTTTCAGAAGACTTTTATTTCGGTTGGGACGTTGTCCAAGTTTCTTTCTTTTGTTTTGTTTCATAAATAAATATATTTGCCTCTTTTAGAAAACATTTTCATGCAACCCCCAAAATATAAAGTTTGATGCTTGCTGATGGTTTATTTCTTCTTCTTTTTTTCTCCTCCAGTCAGCTGCTTGTTTCCAGGACCAAGCTTGATTCCACAGCTGAGTCTGACCACCTGAGAATAGAGTGCTTCATTAGATGCTTTGGGGGAAAAACACACACAAACACATAAATGCCTACTATCATCTGGAACTCCAGAACTTAGAATGTAATTTATTTAGTGTAATTATTTATTTGCTGTATGTTGACTGTAGTCATGATGTTTTCTGTTGTGCCAATGCTGAGCATTGGGCTCTCGACGTTCCGCTTGTTATAGCTTTATTTATTGCACTGCTGTTGTTGTAGGTCAAAAATAACACTCGTGTCTCGGGGATGTACTTTGATCACCAATAAATTGTCTCCTTGCTAGGTTTCAGTCGGTATCTTTCTTTGTGAGTGCGCCAAAAAAAAAAATAACAAAAGAACTCGACGACTTGCACGAACTGCACAGAGCACCTTTAGGCATTACAGGCGGGAGCATCAAACAAATTTGTAGCGTGAGGTCCTGACTCTGACGCCAAGCCAACCAACCGATTATCCCAGACGATCCCGTATACGCACACAAACCCTGCCAGCCGCTCCGTTGCCGTGGCAGCGCACTGCTGTGTGGGCCAGATGATGGACTTGGGATGAGAGGTGGATCCAGCAGCTCTGGTTTGAGCTTGTTTGGGAATGTCCAGGAAGTGTTGCGGGGGATTAATGGACAAAAGCAGACAATAAACTAAACCAGTCACACGGAGACTCAGTGTATTTCCACCACAAATAGTTTCACATGAAACACAAAAGAAGCGCAGGGCTATTTTTAAAACTGCTGCACAAAAAAAAGGGCCTTGAAGTGTAAACACAATAGCATACCAGCTGCAGCACGCTGCCACTGTAGCGCGACTCAGCGATTAGAACTCCTGCGACTCGTCAGGGTTTGAAGTCCCACTGCTGTTACATGCACACTATATCAACTCAATACTACAACGCTACATCTCACTGAGGCTGCAGAAACACAAACCTGCTGCGAACCCTCTCAGTCGAGTCCCCAGAGTTTGCGCCTTTTTTGTTGCCGTCCTGGCTTACGAAACGTCTCCCAAGGACTTTAATCTCCAGTAATAAAACACGCAGGTCAACATGACTGACTCACCTGCAACAACAGTTTTTCAGTCGCCTTAATAAAACAAGGTTTCTGCTGTTGCGTCACCGGCGATAAAGGCAAAGGCGAGGCTAGGCGGGTAGCTGCCCGTACATACACACACACACACACACACACAGTGTGTGATGCAAGTCCATGTAAACATTTTTTTGCATGAGTTCTTTAGTGTGCGTGCGTACGTGTGCGTGTGTGTGTGATCTAGTGCCAGAAAGTGGCTATTGAAAGGAGTTAAAAGCCACTGACACACACTCTGCTGGTTCCTCTGCCAGGATAACTTGATGCGGGTGTGGTGCTCACTCTTGGTTTCGATGGCACCAAGGTGGGCCCGTGCTGTTGTGCGTGTTCATGGAAACCCGAGTCAACACACGGGTTTGATGGTTGGTCAGTGATAATTCACGTCAGTAGCAGATCCCACCTGATATCATGGGTGTGGGCACAATTTATACGGTTTGTGTTCTTGTTTAGATGGTGTTTTGTTTGTTTTTTTGTTTTCAAAACTTGCATTGTGATAAATGGCTGTCAAGCAGTTCTAAGGGCCAGCAGGGAGTCTAATCAAACACATGATTATTCTATTAAGATATGTAGAATATTATCAAGGTTATAAAGAAATGGTTAATCTGATTACATCTTATACTGTTCTAGAAAACAAAGAAAAAACATTCACAAAATATAAACTTTCATGTAACTGGTGCTCTTTTCCTTTTTTCATAAAAGTCCCATACGTGCTCATGAAAATAGCAAATAAAAACTTATGTGTCTCTAAAAATGAAAATAAATGCATTGAGAATTACGTAATTCTCTGCAAGTCTGTGTTTTAACCAAAAAAATCGAAATAATTATTGAATGATTGGAACTCGCTTGGTTTAGAGCCTAGGTGGGATTAAGTCACACATGTGCAAGTCACAATCAAGTCTCAAGTCTTAACCTTCATGTCTCAAACAAGTCTCAAGTCTCTGTGTTTAGAATCAAGCAAGTCAAGTCAAGTCATTGCTCAGGTCAAGCAAGTCACAAGAAAAATCTGATCATCTACCCCAGTTTCCACGCGTAAATTACTTTATATTGATGCCACGTTGATGTTATGCATATCTTAAACTCAACGTGGTTTAATGTTACCATTTATATCAGCAAACATTAGCTTTCTAGCTGACGTTTGACCAATTTGACCAGCCAATAAGTTAGCTAGACACTTTTATCACGCATTTTATTGAGAAGACATACCTTCCTTAGCTTTCTCGCCACGTTAAGTTTAGGCTATGTTAGTATTAGCAAACGTTAGCTTCCTAACAGCCGTAACAGTTAGCTAAGAAGGTGCATTCGCATAACTTACCTTTCTTCGTGGGATGAAGTGGGAAGTTGTGGTGGTTGTGTCACTGATTTTTGAGCTGCAGACCTTGCATACCGCCGTTCTCTTCTTCAGAGCGTCATCGACAACATCATCCTTAAAGCCAAATTGAATTATTCTTGGTCTAGCCGCCAGCCTCCATGACTGCTGCTCATGTGTTGGTCTGTTGACCGCTGTTCGCAGCATGCGTTGCACTGTAAAATCACCCGATCATGTTTCAATCACCATCATCACCTTGATGTCAGCTCAGTATCCAGACTCATCGTTTCATCTATAGTAACAAAGCAAAGAGCACCATCTACTGGTGATTATTGAAACTATTAGGCCTATCTTGTCACAGTTAAAATGGCAAAAATGTCGTGCAACTTCAATAGGAGGGGAAAGAGACTGATTCAACAGACTGCATGGGATCATCACCCTAACACTAACCTTCTTCCGTGGTCCAAATTAGTTCACGTCAAGTATTTTTGTTACGCTATGTATGTGATCTCTGTGATGCGTTTCGGCTTTGTCACGCCTTTTTCTGGTTAATGTCAGAGCCCAGCAAGGAAACAGACATTGTGATGTATAATGAAATTATTTCCGTCTCAACGCTGTTCTCACGCGGCCCAGAGACAGAGATCGGAAACACAGACCACCAAAGCATTAAAAACGAACAAGCGCTTTTGTGGGTCAGTTTCCTGGTTAGTAATCCGGTTAGTTCGTCAGATCAGTCACCAGTCAAAGGCACAGAATTAGCAAATCCCACCACAACTAAGCATTTCCTGAGAACTGAAGACCAATAAGGCAAATATTAGAGAAAAAACTAAACAAGAAAGAAAGACAAAATTATTTTATTGCAACTCTATCAACTATAAGAAGCAGAAGTTTTTATTTTTATTTTGTAGAGCATTAACTTTATAATAACAGTGGACATTAACGACATCAACCTCTTGTTTCAGACAGCATCCATGTCCACCTATAAATTACAAACATTAATGCCAGCTGACAAGCTGTCAGCTCAGAATTAAAGCCCTGCTGGATGAGGATAAATATGCGTGGCTGGCAGGCAAAGTACAGAATACCTGAAAGAGAAATTGTTACAACATTTCCGCCTTCTTCTTCATGGTCTTCTTGATCCAGTCGAGCTGTTTTTCGGAGAGGAAGGAATACACGCCAGGCTTCTTCATGTCACCGCAGTGGCCCCCGAAGGACGTGACACCCACCAGTGCTCCATTGCACAACAGCGGGCCTCCAGAATCCCCCTGGAGAGAATGTGAGCACGAGCCATTCACAAATACTGAACGATTGAAAACAAAATTTGACGTCAGGGTTGTTTGCTCCCTGCGTGCGGCGTCATCACCTCGCAGGTGTCTGTCGGCTTCCCATTGTCCGAACCGGCGCATATCATGTCCATGGTGATGACAGGTTTGAAGTTGTAGTACTCGGGGGAGTTGCACTTGACCCGGTCGATCACGGTCACGTTGACGGACATCAGGACGTTTGATGGCTTGTCCCTGCGAGTTAACCCCCAGCCGGCCACCAGACACTTGCTGCCGGCTTTTGGTTCCTGGACTTTTTGATCCAGCTTGAGCCACTTGACCGTTTTGGTTTGCTTCACTCCTTTTTTAAGCTGAAATTTAAGAAAATGTGCATAAATCGTTAACACGAGCTTCTTGATTGACTGACTGACTGACTGAAGGGGACGGAGAACAAAAGAACGAGAAGAAGTTATTGAGGTTAAAAGAATCAGCAGAATCTGCTCTGATTTCCACCTCAACACCACAAAAATGCACTTCAGACGACTATAGCGAGCACAAGCAACCAACATTTTGTATTTGTCAGTTTGCCTCTTCCGTGCGACCTCACCTTGAGCAGCATCAGGTCATTGACCTTCTCACTTCTGTCAAAGCAAGGGTGAGGATAACTGTGCGTCACCCGGGCCTTCTGCCTTGACTCGTTTTCCTCTTTATTGACAGCGTGAACCCCGAGCAGAACTTCCTTGAACCTGCAAGAAGATCAAGAAAGCAACAGGGTGAGAAGCTGGTTTTCATTCGTAACTTGGGAATTTTTTTTATGTTTTCTGAAGCGCTTGAGATTTTGCTCTCACCCTTCGCAATGGGCGGCAGTAAGAACCCATTTGGCATCGATCAGCGTCCCTCCACAGATGACTTTGCTGTTTTTCAGCAGAGCCATGTGGGGCATCGAGTGGGCCGGCACTTCTTTCCCACCAATAATCTCTGAGCCATCACCTGGAGCATTGTTTGACATAAAAGTGCACATATGACAGATGATACAAACTGAGCTGAACTGAAATGAGTGAAAGCTGCTCTACCGCATGGACTTCGAAGTAGAATTTGATTGGCACAAATATATATGGAAATATAATGTTCTTCAGAATTAATAAGAAAGCACGAATGAAAATAGATAGTGAGAGATTTTGCGGTCTCTTTCTCACCTGAGTGGACCACTGAGAGGAGCAGCACGCAGAGAACAGAGAGAATGAAAACCCTGGGGACGGACATGTCTTCTGATCTCTCCTCTTGACGTGACGGTGAAGGTGTGAAGCCCACCCCGCCGAGCTCGCTTTATGTCTTCAAGAGGATGTGGTCTGACTTCAGAAGAAGTGTGAGTCAGCAAAGCAAAGCCAGGCTGTAACGGTTTCTCTTCCATTACCGGCCAACAGGAGGAGCAGCCTCCTCTCGTCCTGCAGCGTGGCCTCGAAACTGGCACAGCGGCCCGAGGGGCTCTTCCTGAACCAGTGGTCGTAGCCCAGCTCCTCCCCGCTCACCCACCTCCAGTCGCGCACACCGCTGTGCAGACGCAGGCCCACCCAGAACATGGCTGCGCTGCCGGCCGTGGCGTTGAGGAGAGCCCGGTACTGCTCCTCTGAGCTCGGCACCGCCAGGTCCACGTAGTGTCTCTGGCAGAAGTGCCGGGCTTCGGGCCACGACATGGGCCTGGGGAGCAGGGTGAGTTCGGGGACGATGTGGCCCGCTGTTAAGTCATGGCACACCACTGAGGGCGAGAGAGAAAAAAAGGAGCTTTAGACGATGGCAACCGAGCTAGCTGTGTGTTGTGCTATGTTGTGTGGAGTTTTGTGTCAGACAGACCCACAAGGAGGCGCTAGAACTGTTTGTGACAGTGAATGGCCTCATGGTGGGGTGGCTCTGGAGAGTCGTGTTCAAACAGCAAAAAACCTGTCACAAACATAGAACGGTTCTCACGCCACTGCAGTTCACTAGCAAGCTTGGGAGAGGGAGGGTGAGCAAATGGTCACTGCAATCTAAAATCTGACCACTAGATGGCAGAATTTGACACACTATACCTTCAAATGGGATGTGAAATGGGAAGAGCGGGAGCTATGGTGCTTTCTTGCACATTCACTTTCTGTCATGTGTTTGTTGCGTCTGTTGGTTGTTGCGTGATGTATCTCCTGGTGACCCACGTGTGGCGACCCTCATGCATGTTGCGATAAACTTGATCACCACTGCTGCAAATCACATCCAACAGTGCAATTACAAGCCCAACTGCACGCCTCCTGATGCTGCGGTCTAATACTCATGTTTGTTGTGTTGTGTATTTGTATGCAAACAAACATTAATGTGGTTTAGTGACATGTATTTGGAGTTCAACGACTGTTGAACCTTCTTGAGTAAAACCAGAATTTCCACCCTTTGTGGTCGGCTACGTAGCCAGGCTGTGGCGACCTTGCTGGGGGTCGACAAAGACTCACGTTCTCACTCCCAACTGAGCTGTGCCTGCACCTCTGATTGTCCTTCTCAAGCCAAGATGTGCTTAGGTTTTAATACCAAAACAAATTTTTAGAGTGCTGACAAAAATACCTAAGTACAGGAATACATAAAGACGAAAGAATTTGTTGCGAAAACTTTGATTACAATTGATGTCATCTCTCTGAATAAACATGCATGAAATTCAACTGTGTGGTATAGTTACCCAGAAAAGCCAGGCGCCGCAGAAACTGTATCTCATTTGCCAACATGCAGAAGAATCCACATTTCTTTTCCTCGAAGAGAAAGTGGTGGCCCGACGCTCTTTTGCTCTCCTTGAACCCCTGTTGCAATTGCAGTGCCTACAACCTTCTACCTCGCACTGTCAACTCTGCCTGTGTTTATAAAGGCTCTTTTTTTATGGTTGTGCAAGAGCTGAGAGACAAAAGTGGGAGTTGCCACAGTTTCAGGAAGTCTTCCGGAAAACCTTTAGTTTGATAAAACCCAACAAAGTCTTTCGACTATCTACTATCTACTATATACTATATACTATACAAGCAAACAACAGGTGTGAGATCACTGGTGGAGTTTCAACCATTTCATGTAAAATGGAAAACAGTTCTCTGCAACAGTTTGAATTCCTGCAAAAGCTCCACTTTTCTGCGACCAGCGACGAGGTGTGCCACTTTTATTGGAGGAGCTAAAAATAATGTGACACCGCTCCTCCTCTGTAGGCTATTTAAAGAATCGTACGAGGTGACTGTGAAACTCAAAAGAATGTGCTGCCTTTGAATGCAGCCAAAGCTCTGGAAAGTTCTTCAACATTGTTGCAGCGGCGCCAGGCTAAGGCTGCACAGTTGACCTGCTCATCTGTGGTGGCCCAACCAGACCAACGTTGTTTTTATGTTCAAAGTGGATCACAGAGGGCCAGTGGGCCAAACTTCCCAAAGTCCCATAACCATGACCATACAAACAAAGTTCTCAGTCTTGAACGTTAGCTTCCTAACAGCCATAACAGTTGGCTAAGCTAAGAAGGTGCATTCACATAGCTTACCTTTCTTCGTGGGTTTTGTAGTGACGGATGAAGTGGGAAGTTGTGGTGGTTGTGTCACTGATTTTTGAGCTGCAGACCTTGCATACCGCCGTTCTCTTCTTCAGAGCGTCATCGACAACATCATCCTTAAAGCCAAATTGAATTATTCTTGGTCTAGCCGCCAGCCTCCATGACTGCTGCTCATGTGTTGGTCTGTTGACCGCTGTTCGCAGAATGCGTTGCACTGTAAAATCACCCGATCATGTTTCAATCACCATCATCACCTTGATGTCAGCTCAGTATCCAGACTCATCGTTTCATCTATAGTAACAAAGCAAAGAGCACCATCTACTGGTGATTATTGAAACTATTAGGCCTATCTGTTAAAATGGCAAAACTGTCGTGCAAATTCAAAAGGAAGGGTAAACTTTTATCAATAGGAGGGGGGAGAGAATGATTCAACAGATTGCATGGGATTATCACCCTAACACTAACCTTCTGGTTCCATAGTCTGAATTAGTTCACGTCAAGTATTTTTGTTACGCCATGTACGTGATCTCTGTGATGCGTTTTGGGTTTGCTGCACTTGTTCTGGTTAATGTCAGAGCCCAGCAAGGAAACAGACATTGTGATGTGTCATGAAATTATTTCCGTCTCAACGCTGTTCTCACGCGGCCCAGAGACAGAGATCGGAAACACAGACCACCAAAGCATTAAAAACGAACAAGCGCTTTTGTGGGTCAGTTTCCTGGTTAGTAATCCGGTTAGTTCGTCAGATCAGTCACCAGTCAAAGGCACAGAATTAGCAAATCCCACCACAACTAAGCATTTCCTGAGAACTGAAGACCAATAAGGCAAATATTAGAGAAAAAACTAAACAAGAAAGAAAGACAAAATTATTTTATTGCAACTCTATCAACTATAAGAAGCAGAAGTTTTTATTTTTATTTTGTAGAGCATTAACTTTATAATAACAGTGGACATTAACGACATCAACCTCTTGTTTCAGACAGCATCCATGTCCACCTATAAATTACAAACATTAATGCCAGCTGACAAGCTGTCAGCTCAGAATTAAAGCCCTGCTGGATGAGGATAAATATGCGTGGCTGGCAGGCAAAGTACAGAATACCTGAAAGAGAAATTGTTACAACATTTCCGCCTTCTTCTTCATGGTCTTCTTGATCCAGTCGAGCTGTTTTTCGGAGAGGAAGGAATAAACGCCGGGCTTCTTCATGTCACCGCAGCGCTTCCCGAAGGACGTGACACCCACCAGTGCTCCATTGCACAACAGCGGGCCTCCAGAATCCCCCTGGAGAGAGTGTGAGCACGAGCCATTCACAAATACTGAACGATTGAAAACAAAATTTGACGTCAGGGTTGTTTGCTCCCTGCGTGCGGCGTCATCACCTTGCAGGTGTCTGCCTTCTTCCCATTGTCTGAAGTGGCGCATATCATGTCCATGGTGATGACAGGTTTGGAGTTGTAGTACTCGGGGGAGTTGCACTTGACCCGGTCGATCACGGTCACGTTGACGGACATCAGGACGTTTGATGGCTTGTCCCTGCGAGTTAACCCCCAGCCGGCCACCAGACACTTGCTGCCGGCTTTTGGTTCCTGGACTTTTCGATTCAGCTTGAGCCACTTGACCGTTTTGGTTTGCTTCACTCCTTTTTTAAGCTGAAATTTAAAAAAAAAAAAAAAAAAGCATAAATCCAGGAGCTTAACACAAGCTTAACACGAGCTTCCGCCAAATTTTCAACATTTCAAAATGTCCTGAGATGATGTTTTCAATTCAGCATCTTTTTAAAATGCTGTATTCAGACACTTGTTAACGTTTGCTGGCTGGAATTTTGTTTTCCTCTCATACAGTCTGCAGCCTGATGTTGGGGGGAAAAAAATAGCACAAAGATCTTAAAGCCGCAACTCTGAAATGTCTATTCCTTCACTTGCATGTAGTATTTCTATCTGTGCACTTTTGTTTTCAACATCTGTCTGTCTCGCTATCTACAAACCAATAAATAATTCGATAAATGTCATCTTTCACTATGATGAAAGTATTGAAGTGAGTCAGTGTGAGAAAGGAGGAGGCCGGGGATGGGCTTAGATAAAAACAGATGATTCACTGTGGCTGATGCAGCGAGTCTGTGAGCTAGTTCAGTTAGTCAAGTGGAGGTGGACGGACCACCTTAAAAATGCACCTCAACCCTCCTTTTGCCTGTCAGTGCCCTGCGCCCTGTATCTGTACTGCTGGGGGGCTTGATTGACTGACTGACTGACTGAAGGGGACGGAGAACAAAAGAACGAGAAGAAGTTATTGAGGTTAAAAGAATCAGCAGAATCTGCTCTGATTTCCACCTCAACACCACAAAAATGCACTTCAGACGACTGTAGCGAGCACAAGCAACCAACATTTTTTATTTGTCAGTTTGCCTCTTCCGTGCGACCTCACCTTGAGCAGCATCAGGTCATTGACCCCCTTCCTTTTGTCAAAGCAAGGGTGAGGATAACTGTGCGTCACCTGGGCCTTCTGCCTCGACTCGTTTTCCTCTTTATTGACAGCGTGAACCCCGAGCAGAACTTCCTTGAACCTGCAAGAAGATCAAGAAAGCAACAGGGTGAGAAGCTGGTTTTCATTCGTAACTTGGGAATTTTTTTTATGTTTTCTGAAGCGCTTGAGATTTTGCTCTCACCCTTCGCAATGGGCGGCAGTAAGAACCCATTTGGCATCGATCAGCGTCCCTCCACAGAAGCCTTTGCTGTTTTTCAGCAGAGCCATGTGGGGCATCGAGTGGGCCGGCACTTCTTTCCCACCAATAATCTCTGAGCCATCACCTGGAGCATTGTTTGACATAAAAGTGCACATATGACAGATGATACAAACTGAGCTGAACTGAAATGAGTGAAAGCTGCTCTACCTCATGGACTTCGAAGTAGAATTTGATTGGCACAAATATATACGGAAATATAATGTTCTTCAGAATTAATAAGAAAGCACGAATGAAAATAGATAGTGAGAGATTTTGCGGTCTCTTTCTCACCTGAGTGGACCACTGAGAGGAGCAGCACGCAGAGAACAGAGAGAATGAAAACCCTGGGGACGGACATGTCTTCTGATCTCTCCTCTTGACGTGACGGTGAAGGTGTGAAGCCCACCCCGCCGAGCTCGCTTTATGTCTTCAAGAGGATGTGGTCTGACTTCAGAAGAAGTGTGAGTCAGCAAAGCAAAGCCAGGCGGTAACGGTTTCTCTTCCATTACCGGCCATCAGGAGCATTTTGATGATTTGATGACGTTTTTTTTGTATGTGTAGCTGTGCTCTTTTCTCACCTGTGGGCGTTTGTGGTCTTCCCTGCAAGCTGCACTCAATGATTGAAAATGACTAAATTACTAAAAGTTACCCCACAAATAGAAAACGAAACAAATGTCATCATCGGTCGTAGGGGAGAGGCCGGAGGAAAAGCTTTGTAGTAAAAAAAAAAATCAAGAAATAAAAGGTTGTGTTGTCAATAGTATATATTTATTTGTAACTCTTTGTTATGAAAATAGTCACCAAATAATACATATTTTCACTCAAGGGTGGATGACAAAAACTAAACCAAAATCTCAAGGGCAATGAAATTTGGTAATTAAAAATTTATAACAATATTTGTAATCATGTCCCCTCTATATTACTTAAAAAAAAAAAACAACAAAAAAAACAGGTAAAACAAACAAAAACAATGTGTAAATAAATGAGAAAAACTGAACTTTTTTCTGAAATTGTTTCAGGTATTTTTACATAATATTTATGGACCCACATGGAAAACTTTTCTCATAAGCTTTTATTGAAATAATAGACAAGCCAATAAGACAAGCCTTTAACGTTAACCTGTCCTGTTTACTCTGAGATCCAATTACTCGGTAACAAATTTCAGTTTTTTTCCTGAAGATAAATCAGAAACTAACTTTAATACTAAAGATCTTGATATGATCAATACCTCAATGGCTGGAAAACTTTTCTCATAAGCTTTTATTGAAATAATAGACAAGCCAATAAGACAAGCCTTTAACGTTAACCTGTCCTGTTTACTCTGAGATCCAGTTACTCTGTAACAAATTTCAGTTTTCTTCCTGAAGATAAATCAGAAACTAACTTTAATACTAAAGATCTTGATATGATCAATACCTCAATGGCTGGAAAACTTCTCCAGCCAGTTTCAAAGCTACAAAAGCAGAGTGTTTTTCTCTCACCTGCTCCTTTTCCTACTCTTAATACTAAATGAGAATTTTTAACACTAAATGGTGGAGGATTTTATTTCCTTATGCAGACGGAACATTTCTGTAACGTTAGAGCCCAGTGTGTAAGAATTAGTTAGATCTTGTGGCATGTAGGCAGATTGGAAACAATGTTAACTCGTTAATCCCTATTTTGTAATGACTCACTGGATCTCATGTCTTTATCATAGCAGGTGTGATACTATACTCACCAGTAAAAAGGCATACATTTCATTTTATTTCCTGCCATTGCGTCCCTCTAACTGCTAAACACTGAGCCTTTAAGATGCACCTGACAATAATAAGATTTTACTACTGTTTGCCTCTGAGCCTAATACTGAACTATAAAACATAAGAAAAAAAATAACAGGGGAAAGAGGAATCATATCGATGCAACCCCCTTTGTTTCATGACACCAACAGGCTTTTTCCTCATGCAGCAGCTGGAGTTTGGTGGAGGACCAGTGAGCACTGATCGTCTGGGACCATCAGCTGAACCACCGTGTCCTTAGGCGAGAGCATCATGTCCCTGGGCTCCATAAAAAAATCACCTGGAGATAAAAAAAACACACATGTGCACAGTTACAAAGAGATTTTACATTTGGATTTTTTTTTTTTTTTTTTTTTTACTCAGGCGGAGAAGTTTTGTATCACAACACAAGCAAGAGAACTTACATTTTTTCAAGACGCAGTAAAGAAGCCACAGCAACAAACCCAGATAAAGAGGTTTGGAGGACTTCAAGATGATGATGATGAGACTGGGTTCAACTTCAGGGTCTGCCGCTGCGTAAGAGTCAAGACATACAATATAATGTCACATGTCGTGCCTCATCAAATGGATTCAGAGTTAAACTGTGAATCCACAAAGCACATTGGAGACAACCTAAGTTTTATATTAGTATTAATGGTATTGTCATTATTATTATTATCAGTAGTAGTAGTTTCATTAGTATTATTATTAATACCTGCTCTGACTTGCAAAACTATGGGGCGGCTCTGGAGAGTCGTGTTCCTCCCGGTCAAACTGTCTGTCCGAACAACAGAAGAAGAAATCTGGATGGAGGTGGGCGTGGCCAGACTCAGACCGCTGATGCTGACGTTCATCAAAGTCGCGCCACCGTTGTCGTCGTAGGGGATGAGCAGCGTCTCGCACGTGTCGGAGCACCTCGTCACGTTGTAAGTGTGTGGCGTCATCTGCATAAATGCTGTGATTCTCCAGCTGAGGACGACGTGGTCAGAGCTGCTGACAGAGTCCATGGTGACCTGGTGTGGGGGCAGAGGACCTGCAGCGTAGAACAGAGGATGACAATGACAATGTCAGGAAACAAATCATTTTTGCATTTTTTGTTGATATTTTTGTGGCTTTGCATGGTTTTCTCGTGCACTGGCTTTCTGCTCCCCTCCACAGAGGAAAGTTCGACACTACTCTGCTGTTCCTGATTGGTTCTGCTGTCAAGTTCGGAATTGTAGCTCAGCGTCGCTCACCCTGACAGACGAACATGTGCCACTCGTCGCAGTAGCGGGAGAGCAGCCTCCTCTCGTCCTGCAGCGTGGCCTCGAAACTGGCACAGCGGCCCGAGGGGCTCTTCCTGAACCAGTGGTCGTAGCCCAGCTCCTCCCCGCTCACCCACCTCCAGTCGCGCACACCGCTGTGCAGACGCAGGCCCACCCAGAACATGGCTGCGCTGCCGGCCGTGGCGTTGAGGAGAGCCCGGTACTGCTCCTCTGAGCTGGGCACCGCCAGGTCCACGTAGTGTCTCTGGCAGAAGTGCGGGCTTGGGCCACGACATGGGCCTGGGGAGCAGGGTGAGTTCGGGGGACGATGTGGCCCGCTGTTAAGTCATGGCACACCACTGAGGGCGAGAGAGAAAAAAAGGAGCTTTAGACGATGGCAACCGAGCTAGCTGTGTGTTGTGCTATGTTGTGTGGAGTTTTGTGTCAGACAGATCCACAAGGAGGCGCTAGAACTGTTTGTGACAGTGAATGGCCTCATGGTGGGGTGGCTCTGGAGAGTCGTGTTCAAACAGCAAAAAACCTGTCACAAACATAGAACGGTTCTCACGCCACTGCAGTTCACTAGCAAGCTTGGGAGAGGGAGGGTGAGCAAATGGTCACTGCAATCTAAAATCTGACCACTAGATGGCAGAATTTGACACACTATACCTTCAAATGGGATGTGAAATGGGAAGAGCGGGAGCTATGGTGCTTTCTTGCACATTCACTTTCTGTCATGTGTTTGTTGCGTCTGTTGGTTGTTGCGTGACGTATCTCCTGGTGACCCACGTGTGGCGACCCTCATGCATGTTGCGATAAAATTGATCACCACTGCTGCAAATCACATCCAACAGTGCAATTACAAGCCCAACTGCACGCCTCCTGATGCTGCGGTCTAATACTCATGTTTGTTGTGTTGTGTATTTGTATGCAAACAAACATTAATGTGGTTTAGTGACATGTATTTGGAGTTCAACGACTGTTGAACCTTCTTGAGTAAAACCAGAATTTCCACCCTTTGTGGTCGGCTACGTAGCCAGGCTGTGGCGACCTTGCTGGGGGTCGACAAAGACTCATGTTCTCACTCCCAACTGAGCTGTGCCTGCACCTCTGATTGTCCTTCTCAAGCCAAGATGTGCTTAGGTTTTAATACCAAAACAAATTTTTAGAGTGCTGACAAAAATACCTAAGTACAGGAATACATAAAGACGAAAGAATTTGTTGCGAAAACTTTGATTACAATTGATGTCATCTCTCTGAATAAACATGCATGAAATTCAACTGTGTGGTATAGTTACCCAGAAAAGCCAGGCGCCGCAGAAACTGTATCTCATTTGCCAACATGCAGAAGAATCCACATTTCTTTTCCTCGAAGAGAAAGTGGTGGCCCGACGCTCTTTTGCTCTCCTTGAACCCCTGTTTTGCCTATTGCAGTGCCTACAACCTTCTACCTCGCACTGTCAACTCTGCCTGTGTTTATAAAGGCTCTTTTTTTTATGGTTGTGCAAGAGCTGAGAGACAAAAGTGGGAGTTGCCACAGTTTCAGGAAGTCTTCCGGAAAACCTTTAGTTTGATAAAACCCAACAAAGTCTTTCGACTATCGATTATCTACTATATACTATACACTATACAAGCAAACAACAGGTGCGAGATCACTGGTGGAGTTTCAACCATTTCATGTAAAATGGAAAACAGTTCTCTGCAACAGTTTGAATTCCTGCAAAAGCTCCACTTTTCTGCGACCAGCGACAAGGTGTGCCACTTTTATTGGAGGAGCTAAAAATAATGTGACACCGCTCCTCCTCTGTAGGCTATTTAAAGAATCGTACGAGGTGACTGTGAAACTCAAAAGAATGTGCTGCCTTTGAATGCAGCCAAAGCTCTGGAAAGTTCTTCAACATTGTTGCAGCGGCGCCAGGCTAAGGCTGCACAGTTGACCTGCTCATCTGTGGTGGCCCAACCAGACCAACGTTGTTTTTATGTTCAAAGTGGATCACAGAGGGCCAGTGGGCCAAACTTCCCAAAGTCGCATAACCATGACCATACAAACAAATTATGTTGTTTGTATGTGTATTATTATGTTGTTGAATGCTTTTTTTTTTAACAGATCGTTTTCCTTTCTCGGGTTAATTATTAAAAATGTCTTAATTAGGAACCTTGCAGGCTGAGCTCGTTGTGGTCAACTCATTTTCTGTTTCAGCCTTTAGTCGTCACTTGTTGGGTGTCTTGCATCACTCTTGGTTGCTACTTCTTGTCAATCCTTATTAGGAAGTGACAAGCAATTAAGTCACGAAGAAGATCTCAGTGACCTCATTGAACGCACCTGATCACTCCTTCCTTGCCTTTTTAAGGATTTAAAGATTTCCACCTTTGCATTAACTGGCAGCTGAGACCAAGTGGTCATGTGGACAGAAGAAACTGAAGTACAGCCGCTCCTGGAGTAAAGCATCAAAAAAAGTTAGACTAGACCACAGACACATTTCAACATGTTCAAGTCTGTTCTGGTCAAAAGAAAGTAAAACGAGTATTTTGTTTTGTTTTGTTTTTTCACCAGAAAGACTGTGACTGTGAGAAGGGATGTGTGTCTTCAACACCAAGACCAAGCAAGAACTTTGGACTTTCTGTTAGTTCTTCAACCTGGTTACAGTGATTTCAAAGTGCTACATATAATATTTTTTAATCAGCAGGCGTCAGAAAATGTCACCTTCAAACGTGGGTTACCTGACAATCCACTCAAGTAGCCTCAGTGTATTTTTTGATGCACAAACTTGTCGTGCATTATCAAGCTCTTGTCTGCTGCTGGCCTTTTTTTCTCTGCATTCTTTATTGCATAGTCCCTGCAACGACATCATGCCAACTACAAAAAGTAAATTGGGTCAAATAGTGAAAAACAATGTTGTCTTGGCCATTAATGGGTCTTGGGTGACAGTGGGCTGCAGTGTGGTTCTTCCGCTTGTCTCTGCGGTCGCTTCAGGAAATCTGCATCTTCTGCAAGTCCTCGTCCACGTTCGGTCTGTCTGATCTGAGAACTACAAGCCCCAGACGCGCAGTTGCTGGTCTGCTGCGGCTGAGAAGATCTCTGTATTTTCCTGGTTCAAGGCCAAGTGCAGAACTCGCTGTGAATGACCTAGAAGCAACACAAAAATGTTTATTGTACAAAATAACCCATATAAAAAACCTGTGGTGGCCACTCGGAGAAAAGGGGAAATATCAAAATACTGAAGGTGAACTGGCTCATCTCTTCCAAGTCATGATTTACCTGTTGCTGTTGATTAGATGCACCTCTTAATGGAAGGTTGCAAATTTGTACAACCGTGGAAAAAAAAAAATCTTAACACAGAGAAGTGCACCTTAGAGTTTCACTCCAACTGTCTTCATTCATTTCAGTTCAACAATGTCAACTTCTCCGCTACGACTTCTGGCTCTCCACATCATTTTTTCCGACACTTTGGCCAAAGTTAGGCCCCCTCCCCCGGCCATGAGGAACAAGTGTGGGACATGCGCGTGTTCAATCAGTTGGTGTTGGCTGCTAGTAAATTTCTCTGCCAAACATCACAATTCATTTTGGCCACAGTGAATTATCATATGTTGGATTGAGTCATATAGTTTTGCAATGACTGGAAAACAGAGACATAAATGAGTCAGTACTAAATGACTTCTGTCAAACAACTTAAGACACAAAGCTGTGGTATAATTGTGGCACAGATTTATTTATTTATTTATTTATTCATTTAAAATTTCACTCCAGCCAGCCATCATTACTCTCATTTCCCAAAAACATTTCAGTCGCTTGCATTGATTCAATTGCTGTAATTCTGATAACCTTCCACTGATTCAAATGAAAACAGGTTTGGTGAATAAGTGTCAATGCAGTGACCTTCAACGTTTCCACAGTCAGGGCTTTGACACTGGGGTTGCTGTGTGACATCTCTGGGTGACAGCAGATCACATGTCAACGTGAGTAACAGAGTAACGATTGGCTAGTCAAGAGCAAAATCTTCCCTTCACTTCCTTTTTCCCCCTTTGTTTGGCAGCCGGGTAAGATTAGCCGGCCGTTAACTGTTAGCATGCAGATGTCACCTTGCAAAGGCTTCTCACATGGAGACCGATCGTGTGAAATAAATATTTTTTTGCTCCTGTCCGTTGGTAAAGAACAGCAAAATCTTCTGAAGTAGCTGTATGAAGATGATGTCTGTTCAAAGAAACTTTCAACTGCTAATTCTGCTAGCGTTGTTAGTATAAAAGTTGTTTTGTGTTTTTTCTGGGGTTTGCAAGGGGGAGCAAGCCGTTTGTTGGTAGAATGCATAGATTTTTCTTTTTACAGCTGTCAATTTCTGGAAATTGGAAGGTTGGAGTTCAAATTCAAATACTATGCAGCTGCTATGCCAGGTCACAGTGAGGACTGTTCAGGGTGTCTAACCTGTGAGCTGGTGGGTCGGGACAAGCGAGGTAGAGTCCCAGGACCAGCAAGCAATGTGGTGCCGGGGAAGGCCGTGACCCGTTATGAGGCTTCTCTTCCTCTCAGCCCATCTTAAGGAGCACACCTTCAAATGGACACGATCTGAGTCATTAGTCACATCCAATAATACAATAATATCACCGCTGGAGACCTCCACACCTGTGAGCTGGTGCCAGCAGCGGTCACACACGTCCCGGACTCAGCGTCCCAAATTCTGAGCTGTCCGTCTTTCCAGCCGCCTCCAGTAGCGATCACGTTTCTCTGCCATGGACACCAACCCATGGCCTGAACACACAAACACACTGAATACAAGCAAACATAGCGTGGTCAACAGATGGTCTGGTCGGTTGTGTAAAGTTTTTTTTTTGTGCATATCATGCAGATCATTTTGCATATTATCATTTTTCAATCTGCACAAAGACACACTGCCGCCTGTTACTGCCACCTTCAGTAGTGGGTGATTGCCTCATTTCTGTTAATAAGTAGCCGTACGATATCATACATTTGAATCTAAGCCAGACTCGTATAATGACTCGTAAAATCAAAGGCTCGTAAAAAATATTGCAGAAGGGTTTAGCGGCGGCTTTAATGTCATATCAACAGATGTGAATTTTATAAAAGAGGGATCCAGGAAGTGAGCCAACCTCACACAGTGTGGACATGAATGTGCCTGATGATGGTGTTTTTTTTCTGAATGAGGCACGCGCTGACCTTCACGGCAGTGGGCTGCTCCATCGTGGCCAGTGGCTGCCGTGACCTTGCGAACCCTGTGATGCCACTATCCCATATGGACAGGAGACCCTCAGGGGAGCCGCTGGCCAGCCGGGTGCCGTCCGGCGACCACTGAAGGCTGCAGAGCCCGCCCCTCTGGAAGGCTGCACCAATCAGAGGGGCAGGAGCACGAGGGTCGATGTGATGGATGCATCCGAGGACGGAGCCGCTGTGGGATCATAGAATGAATAGAATAGAATAGAATGAACGCCACTACTGTAAGTAAGCAGGATGTATGATGTATATGTATATTGTATATATTGCATATTCTTTATATATTTTGTATAGCGTCTGTATAAATGTATGTAAGCTGCAGATCCTTTTAACGAGACACAGGCTATGATAAGTAGATATGTACTTAAACAGAAGTTTTCTTTGTGGTTTTGTCAGTACTGTGGTTAAAACAGACGGCCTGTCATGGCTCTCACACACAGTGACAGGTCCTACCTGCTCAGTAAGTTTTGTTTCCAGGAAAGAGCTCCGACCACAGACAAGTGCGACGGTAGAGGCCTGACTGTCGCCTCGTGTTCGACATCCCACAGCTACACAATCAAAAACAAAGTCACGGCACTTGCACATAATGGTTATTCAATTGGATATCGAGGTTTGTCACACATACAGTACGTGCCACAGTTTCCTCTCAGCGTCACATCTGTATACCTGAATCTCCCTCCGCCTGGTGCCAATGCAGAGGATTCTGCCATCCCCACTCCAGCACAGACAGGAGATGGACCGGGTTGGACAGTCTGACGACGGCTGTCCTGACGGTGTGGCCTGGTCCAAATGGCCCACCACACATCGGGTTTCCGAATTCCAAAGGTAAACTGAGGAGCCCAGCGCTAACGCTACCACACCGTCACAGCTGCAGTCGAGGAGGTTTGTGTCTGAGGCGGGAGAATGGCAAGAATATGTTTTGGTTTTTTTTGCTCTTAAATTACATCTGCACATCTGCAACTGGTGGTGAGATGAGAGTTTTGAAGGAGAAAGGCGATACACCATTCTTGTGAGCATAAACTGAGATTTGTGTTTCCTCCTTACAGTAGTTGTCAAGCAGCGTCGGCGCTGAAAACGACACAGCTGACTTTCCCTCCTGCACCTCTGTCGAGGTTTTGTTCAAGAGGGAAAATGGTTTTAAATCACATGTCTTCTCTTTGGAACCTGCAAGAACCCCATACAAATGCTTGTCACAATTATACAGGCACAAGAAAAATTGATGTAGATTAGAAGTGATATTGTGCTTCTTTTTTTTTTTAAAGTTTTTAATCTCTGAAAGGTTTGTGGTACAGAAAAAAAAGAAAGTCATTCACTTTGCTCCCTAGTGTTCTAGAAGTAGAAAAGTATTTCTTCATTTCCTGGTATGGCATCATACCTGCGAGTTGAGTTTCAGAATGAAGTCATACCAGTCATTCATTTATGTCTTACCAGCTAGCTGAGAATCTGATTGTGCCACGTTTGCAGGTGTCCAAACCCATTGCTGCAATACAGGATTCACTATTTTACTGATACAGCATTGAATCAATCAACAATTTACAATATTATCCATCAAAAGCGGTCATGATCATTAAAAATTTGTATTGTGTGTGACCTGACTCAAACCTGTTCAGGGATATTCTCTATAAACAGGTTTATCCAGGTGGCGCATGGTATGTTTGATGGTGAGAGAGCTGTAGATGAGCAAGACAAGACAAAGAGAAAGTCACTCAGTTACATAAGACAGAATCTGCACGTGTGAGTTGCGTGAGTATGAGTTGCATGTTGTCTACCTGGAGGAGGATTCCCCTGCAGGCCTTTGTGTTCTTCCTGGGTTCTTGGAGGAGAGTCCAGCTCCAGTCGCTGTCGTACCGTGTCGAAGTCAGAGCTGAGGTCCTGCTGCCATCTGGCGGAGAGCGGTGTACCTGCAGCAGGACCCTCGACGCTGCCTCTAGTGACGATCCTCCTCCTGCACCGTTTGTAGGATGTTTGGTCGGTGAAGAAGTCATGTGCCTGTAAAGCGTGACGAAAATACAAATAAAACAAGTTTAAAGGAGTTTGTATATTTTTTTCTATATTCAAAAATCGCTGTTAACCGAAAAGAATAGAATTGATCACTAGCCGTCAAGTGCGAACACAGAACGACTTCTAAAACGTCCGGTCCAAATATTCTAGCCTATTATAAAACTGAATTTCTGGCCAGTATAGATTGTTTATGTACTTTATGTTAAATTCCTAGTTATCTTTATGAATAGTTGATCCTTTGAAATAATTTGCTCAATATTTACTTTTTTTAAATAACTTTTGGGTTTTCTGAAAACTCACGTGGAAGTTAATATTCGACATTTTGCATTTAAACAGTGATCTCTACGGGATTTTGGGAAGTTTTTTGCGAGTCGATTTTTTTTTTTTTTTTTTTTTTTTTAATGCATTCGTACAAAAAAGACATCGGCTACGTTTACGCTTCGTTTCTGGCTGCAAGGCGGTTGTTTATTTTGAAGGAACAAAACTTCCGGAACTCAGTTCGGTCTGCCTGCCTGGAGACTTGAGATAGGACTCGGGAGTCCCCAGCCTGGCCCACTCCTGGTCCTGGAGCTGAGATTAGTTCCTTCCCCCCAAGATGGAGGCCTTAGGGGGCTACCCTACCAGGTCCTCCAACCCCAAAGCCAAGAAGCTGACCGTGCTGCTGAGCATGACGGTCGGCGTTGGCTGTCTGTTCCTCCTGCAGACGCAGCTGCTCAAGCCGAGGAAGCCCGTCGACTTTTACACTTTCGAGGTGAAAGACGCGAAGGGGAGGACGGTCCTCCTGGAGAAGTACCGAGGAAAAGTAGGTCCACACCATCGCCCAGGAAAACGCACTTTTCTAAAAGCGAACGGCGGAGGGCAAAATCGTCAAAGTTGACCACTTTTCGACAAAAAAAACACTGTGTTTGAAGGTTTGTGTTTTGTAAGACGGAGTTAAGTGAGTTGGCCCCCCCTTGTCTGCTTGTATCCACCGTTGCAGGCGTCTCTGGTTGTAAACGTGGCGAGTCACAGCGAGCAGACGGAGAGCAACTACAGGGCTCTGCAGGAGCTGCACCGGGAACTGGGACCCTCGCACTTCAACGTCCTGGCCTTCCCTTGCGGCCAGTTCGGGGACACGGAAAACGGCAGCAGTCGGGAGATCGAGGCGTTCGCCAAGTCCACCTACGGCGTCACCTTCCCCTTCTTCAGCAGGATCAAGATCATGGGCTCCGAGGCCGAGCCAGCCTTCAGGTTCCTCACAGGTCAGCAGCAGCAGCAGCCACGTCTGTAGTGCTACACTTTATTATGGTGGCTGTTGTTGATCAGCTGACTTGTGGCTTTAGTCCGTACAAGTCCCGCCACAAAAATACCTGCAGCAGCTCAGACCTCCAACCATTGACCAATTCTAATTTTATTAGCTTCTTGAAATGTGGGTTTATGTATTTTAGATTTACTAAGCATTAACAAACCATAAAATGATTGGTATGTGTCCTTTTTAAAACTGTTGCCACATAATTTGCGTCTAGGAAACCACAGTAGATACCCAGGAAACGCATATTTGCTGGAAATATTTCTTGAAATATCCCACACGATGAAATTGTTTACAGTTGTTGAATGTGATTTCCTTTTTTAAAACTTAACGCTGACACCATTCGCTTTAATGCCAGGATTGTTTTTTATTAAATATGAAATATGAAAAAATACTCACAGTATAAAAAAAACTTTCCTTTTACTTGCCTGATGTTGAGAAATAAATGTCACTCTTTGAATATCTAACATTCTAGCAAGAAGAAAATCCCACAACATGAAAAATGTACCATGACTGGAACCTTTGTTATTACCAATTACGATCTCGAGTTTCTGCTGATGTTCTTTGGCTGTATTGTCAGTAGCTGTGTTTCCATTATCCCTAGAATTGCAAGAATTCTCGTGGGACGAGATTTTACAAGAACTAAGGCTTATGCACTTCACACCATTTAAGGGAAACACCTGCAAATCGCAATTGTATTTTGTTGAAATTTTAGAAATATCGCTTTTATGTTTTTGCGAGAAAAAAAACTTTAATGAAAACGCGGCTAGTATTTCTACATTCACCTATATCTTTTTTTGTGGGCCTTGTTTCAGATTCTGTGCAGAAAATCCCCAAGTGGAACTTCTGGAAATTTCTGGTGAACCCAGAAGGTAAAGTGGTCCGCTTCTGGCGAACGGACGAGCCCATGGAGAGCATCCGAGAGGAGGTGACGGCGCTGGTGCGCGAAATCATCCTGAAGAAACGGGTGGAGCTATGATGACGCTCGTCGGTGGCAGCGGATGCTCGAGGTGTCGCCCTGCCAGCGTGATGCCGATGGTCCCCGAGCTGGGACCTGGACGAGTGGACTGTGAACTGTCACAGCGAGCGCGTTTTGGGCAACATGTTGCTCCGGATGAGAAGATCTTTGCCACTAAAGAGGCGACCGGAGGACAGTCAAGTGTCTTGGCGCTCATGGTTGTGAGGGGGAGGGGAGGGGGACCATCCTGTGGTTGATAGTGACTATCACGCTGAACATTGTAGGTAAAGGCCACTGCTGAAGCTGAAAGACATTTTACCATTGAAGTTGCTCAGTACTTTTTTTTTCTTTTGGTTTGTTTGTCACACAATGATATGTTTACATTAAAACCTGCTCCTTAAGGCGAAGCATTTTATTCTGGCCTACTGTGACTGATTTTTCAAGTTTTGTTTTTTGGTGTTTTTTTGTTTTTAATTCTTAGATTATAGATAATATTTATTTTATGGGAAGACTTGACAAATACTGTATGTTTTAAATTATTATTCTATGGACCTAGAACATTTTTTAAACTTTCAAATTCAGTCCAAAAAAATGAAGCCTGGCTTGAGAACACAGTGTGTGTTGTGAGGCCTTTGACGGTTGTCAGTTCAGCACCTATGACAAGTTTCTCTAATGGGATTGCAGCATTTGTATTGTCAGTCTCAAAGCAAGCGGAAGCTGTATAGCTTTGCAATTCATGCAGAATAAGTCTGTTGGTTGTGATTAACTTAAAACTATAAAAAACATATATATAGGTTTTAACAGTATACAGTTCGAGAGTGATCTTGAAACGCTTATTTTTAAAGATTAGTGGGCATCAGCTCATGAATGAAAACCCCATTCCCACTAGAGGTTACCACCCAAAATAGAATAATGCAATAAAGGCAAAATATCTAGACGGTAGTCATGAATGATACAGTAGTAATAAATTAGATGATGCCACTTTCTAGTAGGTGATGTTGCTTCCCTAAAACAATTATTTCTTCTATACAGCAGGACCTCTGATAGCACAGCGGCCTAAACCAGAGCCCCTGGTGTGGACTGTGGTGGACAGTCGGACGGCAGCAGCAGGTAAACTGGCGCTCTCACAAATGACCAGCTTACCAAGACACTGCCTGCCAACCGCCCACAGAACAAAACAACACAGTGGCTTAACTGGACCAAATTTAACCCTAAATCACAACAGGCGAGGGCAACCAGCCTGGAAATCAACTTTTTTTTTTTTGCCGTCCCAGTGGACACCTCTTTTTCCTGAGTCACGTCAGTCGGTTAACATTGCAAGTGATTGCAGGCGTAACGCAACTGTTAAGGTAGCAGAGCAGAGTCAGCTGGCCAAACAAACATCAGCTAACATTACACTGCCTCCCAACCAGTCGCAGCAGCCACGGTAGAGTTTTAAAAACTGAAGCTGAGCTATTTGTCCATCCATACATTATAGATAGAGACTAGCAGTCGTTTTTCCCCAGTGTGTGGCGGCGGTCAGTTGGCAGCAGCAGTTGAGGAGTGTGGCTGACAGCTGTCAATCACACAGCACAGCAAGCAGCAGCACACTGCCACACTGTCACTGCCAGCACAGGAGGTGAAAGAAGTGGAGGAGGCAGTCGGCACAGTGGCAGCCTAAAAAAAAGAAATAAATTGCATTGACCCTTTGTTTTCTGCCTTACCTGAAGGCGACCCTGTCGTCTCTGCCCTGAGAAATCTCCAACTGGGGTCCTCAGGTTGTCCTTTGAATAGAGAGAAGAATAACTTGTTCAAAGTCATGCACATTTGTCTTCTGTTCTTTATAACAAGCCAATGTGCTTAAAAGAACTGTTGGTTCAAAGCTTTTTGAAAGATTGCCACTATTCCATTGAAGACTCTGCCATGTGTTTACACTTTAGAGCGGTTGCTTGGTAGCAACAGCAACACAACCGCAACAGCTTGGGGTTGTGTGTGTTTTTTTTTACTTCCACACATTTGCCAATTTGTATTTTTCAATTAGAATTCTAATATCTTCATTCAATTAAGACTGATCTTGAAATTCTACCTTAAATAAGACAAAATAGTAGCCAGTAAGATAAGAAAAGAGGGGTTTCTTACCTCTGCGGCCTGGTGGAGGAGCAGCTCCATGCCTGCCGCACCTGTTGTGCGCCCTCCTGGACACTGCGCTCCTAAATAGCGTCTCCAGGCGGCCAGCGGAGCGGGAAGCTCGTTTCTCTGCGCTGCTATTGGCCGTCATGTCGAGGGGGTTTGTGTTGAGTAAACCAGGTTCTTTCCTGGTGCGGAGATTCTCTGCGCGTCCTGGTTTCCACTGGAAACTAATCACAGATAAAGAAAGAAAAAAAAAAGGAGCAACGCGGCAACTTCATAAAAGGGGAGGCGGCAGTTACCACTTAGTGATAGAGACGCACTTTCTAGGGTGTCTGTTAACACTTAATTACTAGGCTCCATTCGTATGTAACAATAATGTTAATCGAAGCCTAATATTGGTTGTGGTTAGGAATAATGGGGAACGTGTCAATTAATGTGCGTCATCACGTGTCGAATAAATGCTTAATGAAAATACGGATTTATTTAATTGGCCTGTGATTGAAAATATGGGTGTTGATGATCGATTCGGCCGACGATAAGATGATGACAGTAATAATAGTCCCATATAGCTCTAATAAAATAAATGCAGTCTAGAAATAGACACTGAAATGATAAGTAAAAGGTGGCCGTATTTCAGAATTAATTTAGTCGAAGAAAGAAAACTTTTTTTCAATGACAAAAAGAAGACGAATGACTAAAATGTAAATTAATTTAAGTTCTAAAGTAAAATAAATGGTAAGTTTAACGTAAAGGGTAGGCGAGTTAAGTAAGAACAATCAGTTTTCCGTATTTACGGTGTATTTTGTATTTTTATTTTCTTAATGCTCATAAGTGGAAGGGAAAAAAACTCAATTACACTGACTTTTTTTTTTTTTTTTTTTTTTTTAAACAGTCTCGCATATGCTCGTGTAACCCAGCACTGTGCCCTCAGCCGCAGCCCTCAACCGAACACCACTAATTATTTTTTGCGGGAAGAGGCCGCATGTCGGCGGGCCACACCTCCGGGTGTTCCGGGCCGGGGCCTCTTGTGGCGCTACGGGGGCGTCCGAAGGGGCGCGGAGCTGAGGGCACGTTCTCTCGGCCGATCCCTCCACCACCCCACCTGCCACTTCCATATGTCGTCACCACCGGAGCGCGAGCACAGAGCTGTGTGACAGGTGCGCGCTGTCAATGTGGCGGGCCGAGGCCCGGTGGCGGAGCCCGAGGAGCGGAGCACAGTCCAGCTGCTCGCCGGGTCGCTCCCGCTGCTCAAACCTCTCATTTAGCCGCCGACTCCTGCGGGACGTCTGAGCGGAACATACGTCCTGATAATTGGAGGCGGAAAGTCAAGAGAGTTTAAGTTAATGAAGTCACCTGTTGGCTTATTAATGTCAGTAAACATGGCTGCAGGTTAATTGGCTGGGCAGGCACGGCGTCGCGGACTTTAATTATAACCGGGTTTAAATCTAAAAAAAAAAGAAGCTCAGCTGGTATTTTTTCCCACCCACTGGTTTTATTTTTCATGAGAGTTATATATATATAGGTGTGGACCGGTTAACAACTTTGCACTACTGTGCATACTGTAATTTTACCGGACGTATTACCCACATCACTGTCAATAACCTCCCTGTACTGCAAACATCAAAAACGCTGCATCTTAAATCCCATCTGTATATTTTTCAACCTGTTATATTCTGTGCTCACTTACGCCGACGTATATTATTTATTTTTCATTATTTCATACTTGCACTGAATAGCCACAGTTGAATTATACATTTGATATGTACTCTGGTTGGATGCTGACTACATTTCGTTGCTCTACTTGTGACGTGCAATTTCAATAAAGTTGAATCTTATCTAATAATCAAAACTAGTCTGTGTTCACGAGTTGTGTTCTCTATACAGATTCCTGAACGAATCGTTTTGAATCGTAGCCTAAAGGGAGATGCTTATAAACATGAATAAACATTCAAAAAAAATAAACTTTTTTTTTTTTTTTTTTTTAAACTTCAATCTCCACTCCAATCGCCATGTATTCGTTTCATGAAAGACGTCGTGTCTTGAATTATCAACCTACAAAATACCCTGATATGACCATGTTTAAACAACCCAGAGCCAGGGGAGAAAAAAAGAATAGAATATCCCCTGAGGCTTTCTTCATCTAATTCCCACCGTCCGTCCATCCACTGGGGAGGGAAAATCAAATGAATGAGCCGGTTTAAGCACCGACTTTCCCGCGGGACTCCGTCTGGCCTGCAGCCTCCCTCCGGGTTTGGCTTTAGTCACCTTAGAAACTCATTGTGTCTCTATTTTCTTTTCCCCTCCCGCGGTTTGGCGGTCGCTTAACCGGTCAAATGTGCCACGAGCAGCTTAGAAAGGGAAAAAAAGGAAAAGCTTCGCGCCCTGTAATCGCACTCTGCTAACGACTCTGTGGATTTGTGTGTTTTGTTTTGTTTCTTTCCAGTTTACAAAGTGCTCTTGAGCAGCAGTTTGACGTGAGGGTTTGACAACGAGCGTTGTCTTCTGCTTCACAGCCGACAAGCAGGAATTTGGACGGTTAACGGTGGTTAGACTCGAGTGTCCATTGTTAGCACTTCTGTCAGTTCCTCCAGTCTCCTGGCTTTCATTCGCTTGTAATGGTTGTGTTTTATTAGAACGGATGAAACGGTGAACGTACGTGGCACCTGAAGAAAAAAAAAAACATGTTGACGAAAAATGTCAAATTGAATTTGATTAATTGTCTTCTCTGAAAGCAAAATACATTTGAAACACTTTCATATTAACAAAGTAAACGGAGAAACGTGGAAACTGGTTTTAATCCATTAAAGGTGCTTTTTTATACACACACTGTTTTATTATGAAAGACATATATGTTATAAACTATAATGTCATTATAAAGGGTGACTGGCTTTCAAAGTGAGTAGAAATGGGAAGAAGAGATTCATGGTTGAGTCAAGTATTGCACTTGTCAAGGCAAACAATGACAATCACACAAGAACAAGGAATAAATAAATGATGGGATTATTAGAAAGTCAATAATAACATGTTGTCTTCTGTGTACAGCATGTCAGCGGTCTGCTGTTCCCAGCTCTGGTGCTCTATATGCTGCTGCCTTCACTGCTCCAGCGCAAACAGACCTTTAGGAAGTTTAAACAGGTGTCTGACCTCATGGTCTGACATTGTCTGAGGACTTAACAGTATGAGGTCGCAGGGAAAACCACACCACAGACTGCCAGAGGTCAGGGGATCATCGTTAACAGGGAAGTTTATCTCTTATCTCCTCCTCTTCATTTCCCATTGTGTTTGTTTTTTCTCGTTAAATCCACAGCATGTGCAGTATAGGTGACTGTAGTCTGTGATTTTTAAAATTAAAATCTTGGAGAAAATCTGGACGTGTCAAAGATGTTGATGTTCGATAGGTGAACCAAAAAAAGCCCAAGAGAGGAAAATGTTTCTAACGTCCCCCTGAAGAGGAAATGTTCTCGCTGCCGATTGGATGAACGATCTTCACAGTGTAAAGTCATTACAAGGTTAGCCACACTTAATCTGCACGATCCCTCTATTGTTTGGGTCACGTGACCCAGAGGGTATTATTGGAGTAATTTTAAGCTTTATTACAAGAAGTTGGAACACACAAACACAGTCATCTCACAGTGTTTTTGCTTCCAACGCTGAATGTTTTTTGTGTTAAAATTGGTTTTCTACTAATCTGGAGTATCATTGTTTTTAAACGCAACTCCTTCAGTTTTATTTTACTGCACGGCACTTCTTTGAGCACAGCTCTGTTTGTTCCACTCCTAAAGCATTTCATCACCTGTTGGTACGTCTAATGTTTCTGCATTCCTCCTTCATCACAAAGGACCTTTTTTTCTTTTCAATCTGTCACAGGCGACAACGAGAACCAGCCTTAGATGTGATTTTGACGCAAACAGGGATATTAGCTGTGGTGCGTCACGGCCTCGTATGGACCACAAAGACACTGGTGCTGCTTCTTGCACAGGGTCCTGTTTGTTTCCCTCTTCAAACGAGGAAGCTTCCATGTTAAAGTCCGTCTCGTTCGTATCAGTCGTCGTCAATGAGAAACGGCAACAAGAGACCTTTACGAAACACTTTATTCACATTTTACTACCAAACAACTTTTATTTGCAGATGCACTTTTACAAAGGGCTTTAGAAAAAACATACTGTATAAAGGAAAATAGACTTGTGGCGTTGCCTCACTGATTGGCCGGATTGTCACATTTTTCCGAGGCGTGTAAACAGACACACAATGAAAACAAAGGCTGGGACAGTTTTATTTTCCCTGTCGGGCACCTCTGAGTGATTTGCTTCGACGAGCTACCTGAGGAAGACATCATGTAATCATTCACAGATATCACTGTAGATTATCGGTTAGACATTAACAGTCTCGTGCCCACCCACACTTCCCTCTCTCGCCCTGAACCAACGGCAAACCCCCCCCTCCCCCCCGGGTCAGACGGCTGGATCCCATTTCGCTTTATTCCTTGCTGCTCTTCAGCTGTGGTTCGGCACCCAGCGGAAGCGGTATCGTCCTTGTTGGGTGCAGGAAGTGAAGGTGCGCCCGTGTGGGTGCGCCTGAGTCCTTATGGTGCCGTGTTCTCTGATGGACGTTCTGAAGGACGAGTCGCCCTCCTCTCCCTCGGTTCCTTCCAAGGAGGTGGCGCTGCAGACCGACGTCTTCAGGCCCGAGAAGGAGCCGTGCATGCGTATGACCTCCGCCTCCTGCTGCGGCTTTGTGGTCACGGTAGCACCGCCGCCGCCACTGCCGCCGCCGCCGTGCAGGACGGCGTTGCAGCGCGTGCTGACGTCCCTCAGTATGTCCTCCACCGAGTCCGAGGACTCCGTCTCGTAGCCTTCGTCCAGCCGCTGGCGCTTGCAGGGGCTCAGCGAGGGTTTGCCCGCATGCGACGCCGCCGGCTCTCTCGCGCACGGGTCCCTCACCGTCATGAGTCTCTGAAAGGAGGGAAAGAAGAAAAGAAGTTGGAGGATAAAAATTAGTAATCAGGGGTTTACTGTATCCAGGATCACACACATGAACACACACGCACGCACACCAACAAGCAAACCCATCATTCACCTCGAGCACTGAGGCCAAGTGCTTTGCCCGGTCAGCCAGCTGCCTCAGGTGGACGTTTCTCTCCTGCAGGGCCTTGAACGCCTCCTCTTTCTTCTTCAGAGTGGCATGGAGCTGCAGACACACACAGACACCAACCATGGTCTTCACTGTTGTCTGTTTGAACAACTTCAGCACGACCCGAAAGTCATCCAGGCATGACTGCTGCATATGCCAAAGGATGCCTGCACGTCTTCGGTTGTATTTTTTAGTAAATAAATACATAAAGAAATCACCCTTTTTCTGTTCAAACCACAGGGCCACACTTGGCTGAGGACTCACCAGATTGTTGGCTTCCACCGAGTCTCCCAGAGCCACGGCCTGGCACTGGGCCACGTCCTCCCACAGAGCTCCGTCGTGTGCCTCTGCGTGAGAGCTGACCAGGCTGTCCTCCGCAGACAGGTCCCACTGAGGGGACAGAGGAGGTATGACGCATCCCTGGAAGGGCACTAGTTCCGCAGTGTTCAGGCTGCTTTCCAGCGTGGCAGGAGAGTCTGGCAGGAGGTTGGGAACCGCTCGTTAAAACGCCAGCGACAATCGCAACCATATCGGTCGCTCAAATTGCAGAGCTTGCAGGATTTGGCTTCACTCACCCGCTGCGAAAGCCAAAGCGTAACCCCCGAAATCTTGGTCATCTGCGTCAGACTCGTGCACCTGGGGGTTAAAAAGAAAAAGAAAAAAAAGTGAAACTGATTGATTCAGAAAGCGCTTAGGTGTGAAAGCAGCAGTCAGGAAACCCATCGCATCGCAGACCTTAAAATCCCACCAGGACCAGGCAGGGCGGTATTGCTCCGTGGCAGACATGTCATGTCAGATTGTGCGGCGCGCGGTGAGTGAACTGTGCCAACCGGGGGGCTATTACTTGTGAGCTGAATACGTGTGAGGTCCGGCCAATTAGCGGGAGCTTGCGTCTCGCGAGTAAACACACCGTCTCCCGTCCGCGCAGGATTCCAGCGCATGCCGCGCGTCAAACATTAACAAGCTGGAAGTGATATATCTGAATATCTGCGCGCCGCGTCACATCGCTCTTCATTATAGATTACTTAAAAAAAAAGACAGAAAAAGAAAATCGATGCCGGGTTATTTCTCGGCTCTTTTCATTCAGTTTCTCACCTGAAACTCGAGAGAGGGGCTGTCTCGTCTCCCTGGAGCTGCGCAACCGTTCAGATCCTCCCATGCAATGGTTGAAAAAGCTGAAGAGTTGAATGGGAGAAAAACAGGAGAGCCACGCATGATTTAACCGCAAGAAATCCAATCCAATCCGTTCAATGCGCGCGCTGTAAGGTGAGCCCATACCTTGTTTGAGGATGTAGGGGTGCTCGTGGTGCAGCATGCGCTCGACGGCGACCGGACTGCTGCTCCTCGGGCCGAGCACTCTCTCCTGTGCGTGGAAAAATATACAATACATACAACCATGAGCGAGCTCACACACACGCGCGCGCGCGCGCGCGCGGTCAAAACACAGTCCGGGGACGAAGAGGAAACTCTCCGTGCCTTTTTCCTCACTGCAGCCCTCCTCCCCTGCTGGCGCTGGCTGCCGCACGCGGAGCCCAACGCTTTTCTCTCTCCTTGCATGTCGTTGCCTCGGTTGCACGGACTGACTGACTGAAGGGTCGTCGTGGTTTTTGATTAAAGGGGAGCTTGATATAGAGCAAATTCTCCCGGCTGCTGAGTCTCGGCTGCCGCGGTCTGGAGGCTTTGGCCCAATCAGACGCGGCTCGCTCGGTCTCCAGGGAGTGACAGCGTCCTGGGAGATTATAACCCGGCGAAACACACCGGTTGTGCGCTCCGAAGTGTGAAGTGGTGCCGCGCGTAACGGCGCCACTTGCAGCAGGTGCTCGCTGCAGACAGAGTTCCCTCCGCCTGCCGCGGAATATTCCCAGCGTATTGTGTGAGTCAGTGCGCGTAAATAAATAAATAAATAAATAAATAAATAAATAAAATAAAATGTGATTTTGCCGGAATAATTCAGAGAATTCAAACGTATGATGTTTCCTTCCCCAAAATTGGGTCAAGGCCCAAACATTTTAGAGAAGCGCAGAGAAAAAGGAAAAGGGCCAATTAGGAGCAGGCAGCTCGGTAAACACTTGTGACAAATGTCCCCGTTGGTAAACAAACACGAGCGAGCCTTGTTGGCCCTTAACGCTGAATGCACCTGTGTGGTCGACACTGTGTCAGCAGGTCAAGATGCCACGCGTAATGGATTATGGGAGTGTGCTGTGTTGGCGCAGCTCTGTTCCAAATAGTGACGCAAAGATAAGTGAGGCTGCGGGTAAATATGCCTCCAGGGCAACCAGCGGAGCAAACCACACTAAGCACTTGTTTAGTTGAAAACATACATTACTATACGGCTTCCTAAGGCTGGGATTCCTAGTGAGCTTATAGAGAAACAATGAACTGCAGTGATTATGGTCTGACTTGGCTAATGTAATCATTAGTGTTTGAGGGTTTAGTGCATCGGAAACCACAAATACTGCACAGCTGTTGCACTATTGCTTTGACTTTAATGTTTCAGGAAAATTATAGATATAATATTTTATGCTTCCATGACCTGGATGTTGTCTCAGCTTCCTCATTTTTGCTCTCTGTTTTATTATTATTATTTATATAACATCTACTCCTTTCTTCTCCTTTGTCTGTTTTTCTCTCCAGTTGGGTATAACTGAAGAGAATAAATGCAGGTCTTCAAAAGCACAGATCTCCCCAAGGTTTTATTTGACAATTTTCCTTTATTTTATTTGTCATCCATCCATCCATCCATCCATGCATGCATTTTCAATACCCACTTTACGGGTCTGCTGGAGCCTCTCCCAGCTGTCATAGGGCAATGGCAGGGTGACACCCTGAACAAGTCGCCAGTTCATCGCTGTTTTATTTGTCTTAATTGGGATATAACCTCTCCTGCTGCTATTGGCAGATTTGTTTCCCAGACCTGTAATTTTTGCCACACGTCCAAAATGTTTAATAGATATTTTATTGAAAAAAGCACCCACAACATTTAAGGTTTGTTTGGCATAGATCATTCACTCTGAACTCTGTTGTGTTGTATTAAATATTTCAATTCAAAGCTTTCCATTCAGTGATCGACAACAAGAATTTCATTTATTTCATGATAAAGAAAACAAGCAATTAACCACATATCCTTCATTGGAGTAACAAGTCACTGTAAAACATTATTATTGCAAATAGACAAAATATATTATAGTACTATACTGATATGTAAAAAAACAGTCTCCTTCACGCGCACACCTTGCAGTCAACAGGTTGACAGCAACGTGTTCGAGTGAGTTGTCTGCACAAACATAAATCACTGCCAAGAAAACCCAACACCAGGTAGGGTCAGAAAGGAGATTCCATGGTAGAAAGGATCACCTCCTTGTTCAGCGACACCAAAAGCTTCAAGTTTTCTTTGCATTCTTGGACTTGGGCCACGCCGTGGTCAAAGCTCTCCTGACCCGCAGCCACAGTGGAGTTGCCTTGCAGATGCTCGTCAAAACTCCTCCACTGGTCTTCCTGCGAACTGTGAGTCATGCACTCAACACGTCCTTGTTTGCTTCTCAGCAGGTCGCAGGCCAACCACAGTGCACAGCTGGCGATCAGAGACGGCGGGTATTTGTGGAAAGCGTAGTCCGCTAGGGTCAGCTCGCACACCTTTTGGGCGAGTTCGCTGCGGCACCTGGCTGCCGCCGCCGAGCCCAGGTGCCCGCCTGGACACTCGTCGACTCCTCCCACGGCCTCACGCTCGAGTTCTGCGGCCTTCATGCGGTTGGCGTAATAGTCCAGGAAGAAGGCCAGGGTGGGCGCGGCGAGGCGGAAGTCGAGGCGGACCAGGATGAGACACTCCAGGTTGCAGAGCTGCTCCTTGGTGAAGGCGTCGCAGCAGATGGACAAGAGCTGGCTTATCCTCGGCGAGCACACATCCACCTGAGCGGACACGGAGAGGTGGGGGTGCGGAGTTCAGTGTCATGAAAAAAACAACTCTTGTACCATAGAAGGGTTAAGTTGGGGCAACTGGACTTGTTATTGCGATCTTGAATTCAAAATCACAAGAACAAGTCCAAGATGCCCCAACTTAACCCTTCTACTTTAAGATGCGCTGGATAACAAAGAACCTTCACAGACATACAACTCTTGTCCCTCAGTCGCGTCGTGGCCTGGATAACATTAATATAATAAAAACCGCTCAACAGGTAGTTCCTGAACCGACCTGCGTGATTCACACTCTCAGGTCACCAGCTCAACCTGTCAGCCATCATCAAAGACACTCAGAGCCATCGAGTGAGACAGACGCACCATCTTACTGGACAGGAGGAGAGCCGTGACGCCCACGAGCTGGAAGCAGTCGGCGGCCACGGCCGTGGACGCCAGGAAGCGGTCCATGATGTTCACCGTCAGGCAGCAGCACTCGAAGGACAGGCGGAAGTGCTTGTGGACGGGGATGAGCCAGCTGACCAGCGTGCAGCGGTCCTCTGCGGTCAGCTGCGAGGAAAGACAGGAAAACGTGAACAACGGGTCGGAAATATTGGACGATCGCGCTGCTTAATTTAGTGACAGAGGATAAACAACATCTTTTTACAGCTTATGCTGCACACAGGATCGCATGGCGTCGGAGTCACATCCAGCGGTCTCAGAGTGATGATACATGCTGGGCAAGTTCATGGGAGGACGAGCACAAACAGACAGACATGTATTTGCACTTAACTTCACGCCTACATGCCAAGTGGGAGGATGTGGGAGTGTGTGGAGAGAAGTCCATGTGATCCAGGGAGGATGTGCAAACTCCACACAGAATGAGTTGAAATCATCTTTACTCATCAAAAATTATAAATTCTAAAATTATAAAGTGCAGGTATCCGAGAACGTCATGAATGAATTCTAGGGAAATTTAGATACTGATATGAAATTGATCCCACAGACGAACTATAACACGCTTGCCTTCTAAAACTTGATGTCCATCAGTTAAAGGACCATCGTAAATGTGACGTACAGGACCTTTACATTCAGTCAGCATCCATCTACAGTAACATGACGTGTGTCCTACTTGTGGCTGGCGGGCCAGGCTCCTGCAGGGCTGAAAGTTCATCTCCTTTTCCCTCTGCGTTAAATAACCCACGTCTCCATACTGGAGGAACCAAGTCGGCAGCTCCTCGGCTCTCAGGGGGGACACTTCCGGCGGAACCGGGGCCGTGGACGAGCCAGGTGAGGAGGCGTCCAGGTGGTCCTCCTCGAAGCCGGAGTCACTCAACTTGGCGGTGAGCGTCTGCTTCCTGCACCGGGCGGTTTGCCGCAGCTGCACCGGCGTGAGCGCGTCCGCGTGCGGCGACGCTCCGCAGGTCCGCCTCCGTCCGTGAGACACCATCTCTCTCTCTCCGGCTCCGGCGTCCGTCCGTCCGCTGTGCCGGGTGACTGTTTGGGGTCTCAGCTGTTTCCGCGATAGGGGGAGTTTCGTTGTGGTGACTGAGGCCGCTTTTCCCGGGCGCTTCCCGCCTCTGCACCCGCACCTTGTCCCACTGCCTTCACCTTGGCAACCCAGTCCCCTGACACGCCAGATGGAATGTGTGTGTGTGTGTGTGTGTGTGTGTGTGTGTGTGTGTGTGTGTGTGTGTGTGTGTGTGTCCACGGGATAGACACATTTTCCTGCGTTATGACCAAATTGGAACGTCCTGTAAGATTTGGAAATAGTTTGGAGAAGCAATTCAAATTCAGACTTTAAGGCATTCCAGACTGAAGGCGCAATACAGAAGACAGGATAAAAATCCGAACCCTAATACATACATAATCTATCCCCAAGTAGTTTTACACTTCCTCAAAAAAACAAAATTAATACGCATACATTTCCCATAGCTGTGACAAAAAACAAAAACAAAAACACGCAGAACTCACCCTGACAAAACACAATGAAAGACAACGAATAAGAGATGAGGAAAAAAAATTTGTGACAAAATTTTGTACTTTTCTGAAACGTGATATAAACAATGAGGTAATGTTATGTGTTTATTAGGGTGTCAATGATGATTATTAATTTATATACATAGTTTTGCCAAGCATGTGTGAAAACAATAGCTTTTCGTTGCTGAACTTGGTCATGATTGTTATTAGTAGTTGCATGAATAATAATTCTTTTTCAGCAAGTTTGTCTGGTTTGAGGTGACTGTTGCTGTGGCGTCATAATCTCAGTTACCTTTAAATTGGCTACGTTTTCTCTGTGCGAGCTGTTCGCGATACGTTAAATTGCACCTGTTTCAAAGAGTTTGTTTTTTATTTTTTTAAGAGAAAACGGAAGGACCTGCCCGTAGCCGTGTTTGAGCACTTGCGTAGTAGGCGGAACTGGAGAAAAAAAAAGGAAAAAAAAACAGGCAGCATGTACGTCACCTCTCAAACAACAGTGCAACACCGGCGATCGTGCCTAGTCAGAGCCTGCACGAGTCCTCAAGTATGTCCTCTGTCTGTGTTCTCAAGGTACGGTGTTCCTTAACACTTCTCTTTGCCCGGCTGTTTCACGTTCTCCCGTCTGACTAGCGAGTGCCGTGCCTCAGGGACTGACCGCTTTGACAAGAACGGCACACATAAACAGCGACGCTTAGCTGTCGTTAGCATTAGCCCCGGAGCTAATGCTAAGTAAGGCTGCAGCTGCTGCAAGTGAGCGCAGCAATGCGGGCTGTCTTGCAGCCGTGTACATAACACTCAATGTAACGACCGAACCAACGTGTGAATAGCGCGTCGGCCAGCTCGCTCACTTGGAGGTTGGTCTCCCAGTAAAGTATTTTCAACTACGGGAGCTCACAACCTGTTTTAAGCTAACGTCTGGCTAACGGGTAGGCTAAGCAAGTTAGCTCAAGCGGCTTTCTTCTCTGCTCAGCAGGTAACTTGAAAGTCAAACCTGGCGATGAAACGAGTTACGGTTCTTAATTTGATATGACCGAGAAGCTGTGTCTAGCGTTTGGAAGTGAATGTGTTTGGCGTCTTCAAAAAATACCACAGCTCATGACCAATAACAAATGAAGACGAGTCATATTAGAGATGTTTGAGAAGTCAGAAAGCTGCCACATGAACAACTTCAACTTGATATGGATATGGACTTTGTCATTGATTTAAGTTGGCCTTTGAATTGCAATGGTCCTAAGCCAGGAGTCACCAACCTCTTTGGCACTGAGAACTACTTCATGGGTCATGAGTCATATGAAGGTCTACCAGTTTGTATCACTCTCCTGAGATAACAAACTCTCTGAGTTATATATTATTATTAATGATGATACTCATCTATGTGAAGACACTTATCAAGTTAATGAGTTCTCAATAATTATCAACAATGACTGAACAAGGTTGGATAAAATGTAATTTTAGAGGCAGCTCAATGAGTTGTGTAGTTTTTCCAACTTCATTGGGCTACTCATGTGGTCTTTGGAGGCTACCTGGTGCCTGCGGGCACCACGTTGGTGACCCCTGACCTAAACAATTCTGATGGTACAGCTACACGAGATAGTGCTCTACACTTGAGCAGTTGTCACCAAAAGTGTTTCAGCACCAAGCGATTCGAGTTGGTGTCTAAAATGCTCTCATTTCATCCTGCAGTTTTACCCTGAGTAGTCATGGAAAACTCAGGCAGGCCTTACCGTTCAAGGCAAGGCAGCTGGGAGAGGGGAGCCGCAGGGGAAAACTGGAGGAGCCAGGATCAGGGTCGAGGAGGGCAGAACTTCAGGCTGGATAGAGACCAACCGGGCAGGAACCAAGGTGGACCTTACCGGGCCAGTCCCGGGAAGGGGCCGGGACCAGGACCAGGACCAGGACCTATGAGCTACTCACCTGGTAGATTCAGGGGGGGTCACAGCCCCTCACCAAGGGATGATCTCCGGTGGTTCCCAGGCCCTGAAAACACCAGTGACGACAGCTGGAGAGAAGGCCGCCAGCAGCAGCAACATTTTAGGAGGAATATACATTTCGATACCCCAAAAGATGTGTGGGAGCAGGGGAGCCATGAGGACAGTTTGAACAAATCAGGTGAGGGTTTGGACATGAAGGATTCAAAAGACCTTCTGAAAAAAAAAAATCATGCAAGCAAGGTGTGCACGTTTTGAGTTGGCCATCATTCAATCTCATCATTCAAACAGGACAGCGATGCAAATTTAAATGATTTAAAAAAAAAAAAAAAAGAGTTTTATGTTAGTATTAAATATTGTTTTTTTTTTCTCTCCAAAGGGAGAAAACGGAGAAATAGGAGCAAGAAGAATGCTTTTGCTGAAGAGAATCGGGCCTCTGAAGAGTCCATGCTCTCAGCATTAGACAGGCACAGCCTGCAACAGGCAGAGAGACGACTTAGCAAAGAAGGGATCCACTCTCTAAAAAAGGTACAGGCACTTCCATTGTTCAATCACTAAAAATCTCAGTGTCAATAAAGTCTTAAATTCTGAACTTTCCTTTCTTTTTTTAAAACTTGCTGCAGAGATCACAAAGCAACCCTGCTGCTCTTTACACCTGTGCCCTGTGTGATGTTCTGCTGGAGTCCGTCTCTCATGCCTACAGACACATCAGGGACAAACGGCACAGGAGGAGGGCCCGGGTGAGAAACTGCGGTTTGATCCGCATCGTTGCTTTAGTAAAAAGCACGCTCGAGTGCATTCAGTTTTTTTTTTTTAATTCTGTGTGTTCACCTGCAGGAAAGGCAAGAGCAGGCGATGCTGACTGAGATTCAGCCTCCTCAAGCTGAGCAGATCAGTGCCGTGAGCGCCGCACTGGAGGCCGTTGTCCGAGATCACGGCTTGACTGACGAAGACGTCGAGCGGAGGCAGGCTGTCGTCGCCATCATGCAAGACCTCCTCCTGTCCGTCCTGCCTGGTAAGCCAACCCAGTGACAAAGTGTCTGTTTGACAGGAGACCCGTGAGGAAGGTTCATCCACTCGTTTACAGTCTGTGACACTTTGCCGGTATTGTTGAATTTACTTGAAAAACAAGCCGAAGAATATCAAGTTCCTTTTCCTTGCATTAGATGTTTTGTAAAAAACTTCTGTTGACTTCCAAGTTTGTCCTTCACACTGATAAACTTCTTGTCTTCCCACCTAGAGATCAGACTCAGGCTTTATGGATCATCTTGCACCAAGTTTGGATTCAAGGACTCTGACGTCAATGTCGACATTCAGTACCCACCTGACGTGAGTGGATCAGGGTGACTTGGACTGGCTGCATTGCTTTAACAGTTTTAATGTTTCCTTAAGGACTTAGCTGTCTGGCATTTAAGTCACAACATATTTTTGTTTAAAGTTGTATTACTTTGTGGATGGTGTGCTTTGTAGCCACACCACATTCATATGTCATATTTATGTTGTCTGAAGGATTTGAAATGGAATGTATTCACAGATGCATCAGCCAGACATCTTGATGATGGTCAAGGAGTGCCTCTCTGTGAGCCGTGAGTCCTCCTTTATTGATTTCACTGTCATTTTCCTCTTCAGTGTCAACAAATTGCGTCTGTTGTGACGACAAATTTGAAGACCAATGTGTCTTTTTCTTCTTCTTCTTTTTATCCCAAGCTCTCTTTGTGGACCTGGAAGCTGATTTTCATGCCAGGGTGCCTGTGGTCATCTGTAAAGAGAAAAGCAGGTGTGTATTTCACTTTTTATTCAGCACTCGTTGCAAACACTAGGCACATTCACAATGTCGGACCGCAGACCTGAGAAAAACACCTGAAAAATGTAAATGTCTCCGCAGTGGCCTCGTCTGCAAAGTCAGTGCAGGAAATGAAATGGCGTTCCAGACCACGTCCTTCATCTGTGCTCTGTCCAGTCGGGAAGGGCTCCTCCTCCCGCTAGTTTTGGGCCTGAGGCGCTGGGCCAGGGTACGTTTTCCTCAGCGGCTCGGCTGTGTCGGTTTCCCCTGGCGGTATGAGTTAGTCTGACGTCTTGCACGTTGCCGCTGCTTTAGATCTGTGACATTGATTGCGCGGAGGAAGGTGGACTGCCGCCGCACGTCTTCGCCCTCATGGTCATCTTCTTCTTGCAACAGCGCAGGGAAGCCCTCCTTCCCACTTACCTGAAACAAGAAGTGAGCTCTTTTTTTAAAATGTATTTAGAATGTTATATACCTGAGTGTTGTTTTCAGTGAAATGATTCCAATGCTCTGATTGTCTCCAGATCAAGGTTTTTTCGCTCAGCAGGCTGTCTGAGTTTAGACTCACTCATGTGGAGGACGGATACCTGCACTGGGTTTACACGCCTTCCCCCAAAGAATCATCGCAGCCAGCAGAAAACCCCTGCGTCACGGGAAAGGTGATCAGTCCGGCTCTAATTAAGCTGATTCTATAGTTGTTTTTTTTTTAATGTGCTTTTATAGTTCAAACACAGTTTACTTGAAATACAGTACCTGGAAAAACTACTTCTGTGTTTGCAAAATAACTCATGAAATGCTCATAATTTGGCATTTTCTTTTAACTAATCTTTCATTTACCAAGGCAAGCAATTAAGAACAGATTCTGATTTACAAATGCAGCCTAAACAAAGAGCAAAGCCTCTGTGAGGGGCGGAGGGCAATGAGCATAAGTCCTCCTCACTAGTTGCTCCTGTGTTAAACTTCCCTTCCCGCATCCTGTCTTTCAGGTGTCATTGGTGCTCCAGACACCTCACCCGCCAGTGGAAGTCGGTCTCCTCTGGGTGGAAATGCTTCGCTTTTACTCGCTGGAGTTCAACATGGCCGACAACGTGATTGGCGTGCGGACCAACGCCGTCCTGTCCCGCGAGATAAAAGACTGGCCAAAGAAACGCATCGCCGTGGAGGGTCAGAGGCTTTTTATCACCTGCCAGTCTTCAAGTTGACTGGATGAGCAGTTGAAACCTGAGCATCCTACCTGCTGTGTTGTTCTATTTCGTTATTGCTTTTGAAATATTTGACCCAGCGATTCTCATTTTTTGTATATAAGTATTACTCAACTGTCTCCATTTCTCTGTCCAGATCCGTTCGCTGTGAAGAGGAACGTGGCTCGCTCCGTGAGCAGCCAGCAAATGTACGAGTACATCGTCCACTGCCTGAAAACGACGTACAAGTACTTTGCGCTGCCGCCCAACGCCGCAGCTGCGGCTCTCAAGAAAGAGCGGAAGGGTGCGAAGGCCGCGGCCGAAGAGCCTCTGCCAGACCTGCTCGGCATCCAGCCTCAAGATGGGATTCCGACCAAAGCCGAGGAAAACGGCCCCGACGACGTCGATTGCATCATCGAGGAGGAGGAGGAGGAGGAAGCGGAGGAGTACAGCGACTCGGACGAGGAGAGGGAGCACGAAAAGGTGGACGTGGGCAAGAGCAGCGTCTCTGAAGACGAGGAGGACGAGGACGCCAGCACGCTCAGCAGGCAGCACTTGGACAGCTTCACCACCGAGGAGGAGATCTTCCCAGTCGATGAGATCTCGGGGGAGGACCTTCTCTCTGACGAGGAGGGTCCAGATGTTGACACATCTGGCTCAGTGGACGAAGATGAAGAGGAGGAGGTAGAGGATGTGGAGGACGTGGAGTTGGCGCCTGTCAATTCTTTGCCTGCATCTTCAGAGGACTCGACCAAAGGTGGCAGTCAGGAAGACGCAGCAGTCCCTCCGAAACAGAAGAAACTGCCCTACGGATTCACCAAGCAGGCTTTCACCAGAGGAAAGGTGGGTTCTGTTTCTGCTCGTGTTGGTTTCCGCTTATTCAAACCGTGCAAATGAACTGAAAGGTGCATTTCGCTCCCTGCCAGTCACACATGGTGGTGTGCAGCTTGTGCAAGCGTGACGGCCACCTGAAGAAAGACTGCCCGGAAGATTTCAAGAAGGTGAAGTTGGACCCTCTGCCGCCGGCCACGCCCGAGTTCCTCGACGTCCTCGGCCAAGTCTGTGAGCAGTGCTACAGTGAGTGTGACGGGTCTTTGGTCATCAGTGCGTCAGTGTGCTTTCTATCAGCGACAGCCGACGTCTTCAAATTAAATTCAGAAGTTCTGCAGCAACAAGTGAAATAATCTTCTTTGTGCCTGTTGTTGCTAAAAGCTTCAGTCAGCTTTACTGTTATTACCAAGGATAAGCAGATAATAAGGAATAGAAGAAGTGTTGGCTCTTGTATATCAGTGTCTACGTTGTATTCATGTTGCCTGATGTATCCCTGATTTCCCCCCCGGCTTATATAGTAAACCGAATGCTGAATTTTTCAAAATGTTTTTTTAAAGCTGATTTTGCCCCGGATGAGCTGGAAGTGGGCGTAAGAGAGCACATCCTTCTGGACCTGGAGGCCTTCGTCAGGAGACAGTTTGCCGGTGAGCTGGAACCCTTTCGCGTTCAGCGTCATTGTGTTTTTTCAGGTGCAATCCAACCAAAAAGAATCCGCGACTTTCGATACATGTCACCTGGAAATCACGACCATAATGTCAGAGCCAGAGTTCATGTTAACAGTGTTGCTGACGCCTGGTGTCTTTGGATGAACAGGAGCTCGGCTGCAGCTGTTTGGATCCTCCAAAAACGGCTTTGGCTTCAGGCAGAGTGACCTGGATATCTGCATGGTGCTGGAGGGGAAAGACTCCATCAATGTTAGTTTGAGGATCTTTTTGTGACCTTCAGTTTTGTCTCGATATAAAAGCCAGGCAGTTATTTCACTCACACGTAGTGATTCTTGACTTTCTTAATCAGTGTTTGCTTTTTGTTAGCCCATTTCAAGAGGAACAGGAATGTTATTTTGCGACTGATAGTAATGGGTATGACACTGTGGAATTGTTTATTATGATCCTTCATTAAAAAAAAAAAAATATTCTGTTTAACACTGTGTTCTACAGGATGTTGATTGCATCACTATAATTGAAAGTCTGGCCCGACTTCTGAAGAAACACCCAGGTAAGCACTAAAATGTGTCAGGTGCAGTTTTAATTTTAGTACTGTTGCTGCTGCATGCTGTAATCATCTTGAGGATGTTCTTGGTTGTTTAAAGCTTCTTGTGTGATCTGATGACTTTAAAAATCACATGTAGATTAACACTATTATAAACTGGACCAAACAAAACAAAAAAAACATGCCTTAATGCCTGCCCTGTGCCACCAGGTGTGAAGAATATTCTGCCCATCACCACGGCAAAAGTTCCCATTGTCAAGTTTTACCACGTCCGCACGGGCCTTGAAGGAGACATCAGCCTCTACAACACACTGGTAGGGGCTCCTTGTGCTTCTGCCTCATAATTCCTGTTCAGTAAACTCTGTCTTGGTTAAACACCCTCCCCCACCTCCTCTTCAGGCTCTGCACAACACACACCTCTTGGCTTCATATGCAGCCATCGACAGGAGAGTGAAGGTCCTCTGTTACGTCATGAAGGTTTTTGCCAAAGTGAGCGTCGCTTCCTCTCTGAATCGCAGCTCCGCTGTCGTGTTTTCTCCACCTCTGATGGACTCTTTCCATCCATTCCCATCGTCTTCTTTTCTTGTCTCTTCTCCCTCCACCAGATGTGCGACATCGGCGACGCTTCTCGTGGCAGCCTGTCGTCGTACGCTTACACGCTCATGGTGCTCTTCTTCCTGCAGCAGAGGAACCCTCCTGTTATCCCGGTGCTCCAAGAGGTACAAATGAACGAGCGTTGCCCTCTTAAGTAAACGTGATGCACAGGCTCGTTTTGTTGTGAATGTTGCTTTTAGCCAAAAGACTCAGTTGTAGTGAGTCAAGCAGGAAAGTCATTAATCTGGATGTCATTTAATGGATGCTGAAGTCGAGGCGAGACCAGAAGACCTAAAATATTTAACAATGTAAAGTTAAACCAGATGTGATTAAGTTGTAAAAAAGTTGGCAAAAGAGTATCTGGACAAAGCAGAATGTTAATACAGTCATGCAACTTATTTTCCTCATTTGTTTGTTGCAGATTTACGATGAAAAGAAGAAACCGGAGGTGCTGGTCGATGGCTGGAATGTGTACTTCTTTCATGATCTCAAAACACTGGTGAGACTTTCACAGTCTGTCATTATTGTTCGGGACCAAGGAGTGAGCACAGTTAGTTAAAGACCATTAACAACGACTGAAATCTAACACAGTGTTGCCCATTAAACATTAAACAACTACAACAAGATAGTGAAGTTGGTGAGCGTGAAAGAAAGCTCTGGCTTCCTGTTTTCTATCCATGATCTTTAATGATGAGTATTGAGGACCTACAGCAGTGACTCACTTAGAGCTGTTTAGCCAAACTGAATATGATTTACCTTAAATAAAAGAAACCTAGAAAAAATAGAGGAAGCAGAAGCTCCTCAGATTTGAGTTAAATGCGTCATATTGACACTCCCTCTGTGCAGCCCAGCCGGTGGCCGCATTACGGGAAGAACACGGAGACGGTCGGGGAGCTGTGGCTCGGCCTGCTGCGCTTTTACACCGAGGACTTTGACTTCAGGGAGCACGTCGTGTGCATCCGTCAGCACGGCCGCCTCACCACCTTTAACAAGCAGTGGACCTCCAAATACATCGTCATCGAAGGCAAGCTGTACCACAGACACTACCGCGGTCCATCTCTTACATTAAACGAAGCACTGCTTGCTTCATTGTGCTGTGTTCTCCTGTTTGATCACAGATCCCTTTGACCTGAACCACAATCTCGGTGCTGGTCTCTCCAGGAAAAGTAGGATTGCGTTTTTTTTTACATTTGTATTTCTTCGCTTATCTTCCAATTGCTTTCTAATGCGTAACGTCATTTCTCACCATGACAGTGACCAACTTTATCATGAAGGCCTTCATCAACGGCAGAACGGTGTTTGGCACTCCTGTGACAGCCTTTCCTCCCGAGTACCCGAGCCAGATGGTCAGTGATCTCGGGCCTGCGTCGGCAATATGGCGGTGAATATGGATTTGCTTTAAACCTGACCTGCCTCCGTCTATCGCAGGAGTATTTCTTCGATCCTGAAGTCCTCACAGAGGGAGAAGTGGCTCCTAATGACCGCTGCTGCCGCATCTGTGGCAAGATCGGACACTTCATGAAGGACTGTCCCTTGCGCAAAAGGTGGGTAAAAATAAACCAGTGTGAACTATTACTCCATATTTTCCTAATTGCAAGCTACTTACCTTTTTTGTTTCTGTTTTCTTTGTCGGCCACGCCCCAGATCAAAACATAGAAAGGACTCGGAGAGACGAACGGAACACCTGCGGGACAAAATGGACCCAGGGGAGGATCCCAGGGATCTGGGCAGACACAGGGGTGATCACTGGAGGAAGAGAGATACACTGGAGACGCGCTGCTGCTACCTGTGTGGGTCGAGCACCCACATAAAGAAGGACTGCCAGCTGTACAGAAGCCCTGCAGGTGCAGTGTTTCCCACCAAGTCACTTCATATACTCAAAGTCAAATTATAGCCACGATGACACTATACAGGTACTACCCAAAAAATTAGAATATCAAGTAAAAGTTATTTTATTTTGGCAATTTAACATAAAAGAAGAAACCAACAAATTTTTTTGAGCCATTACATGCAAATTGACATATCTCAAGCAGGTCCTTGTTGTAACTTTATGTAACATTCTAATTTTCTGAATTTTTGAATTTGAGTTTTTTTTTAAGCTGCAAGACCTGACCAGCAAAATCCAAAGAAATAAAAACTTGAAATATATTGATTTGCATATTATTCGTTTATATAATATGTCACGTTCACCTTTTAAGTTGAATTGCAGAAATACTACAACCTTTTCACGATATTCTAATTTTCTGGGTAGTACTGTATGTTAGTATTTTGAAAATGGACAGAGATCAGAAGAGCCTCTCTTCATAAACTGAACTGTCTTCAACAGGTAATGTGAAAATGGAAAACTATTCTTCCCCCTCCTCAGTCCACATGAGGAATCTAAGAGAGAAGGAGAGACAGGTATGACATTGGTTTTGTCACTTGGAGGGAAATATGTGTTCAAATGTGTGTTGCTGATGCCATCTCGTTTTTTTTTTTTCTTCTTTGCTTTCAGGGATTAACTTTACAAGACGAGAATAAGAAAAGGAAGCAACAAAATCTGGTGTTAGGCCCGCAAACAGGTGTGTGCATTGATTTTTCCTGGTATGCTTTTAAAATTAGAATAAATCAGAATAAGCAATGCAAAGTGGTGGTGGGGCATTTATTGTATTTTGTAAAGAAAAGGCTTGAAGTTGTAATTTAGGCTTGCAGAGTTTTTGAAAGACTGACAGTTTTGTTTCTGTCCTCTGCAGGTAGTCTGGCTCATCGAAACTCAGGCCGTTTGGGTCACAGACGAAGCCCTGTGGAATAAGCAACACGTTTGCTTCACTGAGCCCAAAGCTCTACTTCTGTCCAGGCAGATGACAACATGACGTCCAAGCTTTTTAAAGCTTTTATTTTAAAAAAGAAAGAAAGGACAAGCTACTGCAAATGCACCTCATGTCTGTGTTTACCTACACTGCCAGTCAAGTATTTTTTTTTTTTTTTTTTTTTTTTTTTTTTTTAAAAAATCCGTCTTAAATCAAAGAAATTTGGAAGTTATTAAGAAATGGCTCTTCAGTGAGAAAAGATAATAACATTTACCGTTACCGTAACAGATTTTATTTTCAGATTGCATAATTTAAGGTCAGCTAAAGCTTGGTGGTCTTTAACATTACCAGATCTTTTAAAAACAAATTGAGCTGGTGATTGAGGCGTTGTCTATTATGCCATTTATTAAGTTGTTTTTTTCTTTTTCAAAATTGCGAGGTTTTAAAATTGCTCCAAATTCAATTCATATTCCTTGAGATTTTATGCCCCAAAACACACAAGGCAGTGTTGTTTTTCTTTTCTTTTTTCTTTTTTGTTTAAAAAAACAAATCCTGTGTAAATGCAGCTTTACCGAAGTTTTTTTTATTTGATTTTTTTTTTTATGAAATGGCCCTGTAAAGATTTTATGCAGGATCACTGTTATACTTTTAACACTGTCAATCCTTTCTTTATCAATAGTCACTCCTTCCCTCAAATGCCTTTAACAGTACAAAAGTAAAGCTAAAGGTCCGTATCCCCCACACATGAAAGAAAATAGTCCGAGCTGATGTCAAACTACATGTTTCCAAAACACGATCAGTGGACTCAATGCAACTGCATACAGTGTCCAAAACCCCTTTCACCTCTGCTACAGCAAACTTTATTTATAATGCCACAAAGGCTTTTTTTTGTTGTTGCAAATGTGCCACCGACAGGTAGCTGCACTGTGAGGGTCTACGCCCGTTTATTATACCGCTGCTCCTTTAACTTCTAATGTGGCTTCAGCGTTGCCCTATGACGGCTGAGTTTTATTTAAAAACAAAACAAAACGTGTATAGTTGATGTTATCGGAATCAACTTCCTAATTTTAAAAGGAGCTTTATTTTATTGTTGGCCTTAATGTATTTCAATTTATTTGGATGCAAATGTTGAGTTTGTTGTAATGGAGCCCCTCGTCCTGCCAGCAAATGTTTGCTTGCAATCTTAAGAATTAAACAGAAACCAAATCCTCGTGTATGATTCTTTTCATTGACAAATGTTCACGTCGCTGACATGCAAATGAAAAAGCATGTGTTTTTTTTGTTTTTTTAAAAAAAAGCAGTGGCCATGTTATTCCAATACACATTTTTTCCCCGCACAATGCACATGCACCATTGATGTTATTGTGAATAAAACTGGACCGTTTAGTTTTGGTAGAACAGTATAAATTGCTGTTGAGGTGTATTGATCTCCCATGCTACTAGCAGCTGAGCAGGCTATAGATCTGCCCAAACAAGTTCTTCTTCTTGTCAATGCGGGTCTTATTCTTTTATTTATTTATTTATTTATTTATATATTTTTTTAAATTCCTCGAGTCATGATGTCGTATATTTATTTCGGAGTGATCTCACTTTGGTTCAACACATTTAATTAGACCTTTGATAACGTAGAGAACGAATTATGTAACTATATATAAAAGCCTCAAAAACAAATATTTAACTACTTGGGTAAAAACACAAAGCAATCTAAATTTTAGATTCAACCAATCTTCACGAAAGTCAAGTTTCCGCTACGCATGTTCTTACCGGGTTTGGCTGCATCAACGTGATTAGTCTTCCCGCTTGTCTGTCATCCGCAGGGCCAATGATTAAAAGACATTCTTTAAAAGGAGGCGGACACATTCCTTCATTAAGCGCATGCGCAGTCCAATGTTGTGATTTTAACCAACGAACATGTCTGCGTCCATGGTGCGGGCGACCGTTCGAGCGGTCAGCAAGCGGAAAATACTGCCTGCCAGAGCCGCATTGACACTCGTAAGTTTTCGAGCTACCAATTTCTAGCGGACGTTGGTCTGTTTCGAACGAGTTCTGCTCATTTTAAACGAGTGGCGGTCATGCCACGGACCACGATCTACAGCGCCACTCGATGTTACGTGAACCAAAGTTAGCTAAGCCAAATGTTAGCTAACCATTTGTGACGTAAACGGAATATGCCGTTACTCAGAATGAGGCTTATCGTGATTAAGTAGCCGAATTTTTAAATAATTAATTTCTGTTCACTATTGAGCATACAGTGCTCCCAGCCAGCCGATGGCCTGCTTTGAACCATCGACTTTACAACTGATATCGGTTACCTGGAAGACCGACACAGGCTTCAATTTGCTTTCCTCATGACTCAGATATTTCTTGTAGCTAGTCCAGTATTCTAAATAAAACTGATTATTCACGGTATTTTGTAAAAAAAAAAAAAACAGTTTAGTTTTAATTTTTTGGGTTGAAAATGTAAAATAAAATTTAATGGGCAACATCATTCCAACTTTAAACTGCTGTCAGATAATGTGTCACATGCTGCGAGCTGATAAGAAGTAACTGCACAGAAACAGTTTTGAGGTATTTAGGACAGCGGTCCTTGAAGTCATAATGAACATCCTGTGTCGTCAGTTGTTGGTCATTCAGGTCCGTCTTTATTTAGGTTTTAGGCAGCAACATGTTAACCTCCCACATTGCTCAAAGATTGTTGTAGCTCAGGCGTGAGCAAACTAAGGTCCGGTGGCCATTTGCAGCCCGTTAAGTTCTTTAAAACCGGCCGGCCGAACTTGAAGAAATTATATTAATTGTAAGTACATCATAATATAGATGTATTTTATTAATTTTTCCTCTCTCAGTGTTTAAGAGTGATTTTCATTAAAAGCTAAATGTCGTGGCATTTTAAAGACACTATTTTGTTGTAACTTTGCTTTTGTTCATTTTCAATAGACATTAAAGCTATGTATTTTCTACATGTCCCATGATGTATTATTTTCCCCTGTGAGGTGGGTCGCCAAAACACTCCATCCATCTGCTGCTGCTCTGGCCCCTCTGTCAAATTTTATCACCCATTGTGGCCCCACCAGTCAAACAGTTTGCCCAGCCCTGTTCGAGCTAGCTTGTTTGTTGTGTCTGAAAATGCCTTCCAGCAGTCCCATACAAAGATGCAGACAGAGCCACAAGTTCGAATTAGGTTTGGGTTCTGTAAATCATAATGAGTGCAGGTGGTGAGAAAACAAACCGTAAATTAACAACTCTGCGGTAGAATTACCAAGTTGCTCAGGATACTTGGGTGAGGGTTTGACGTTTTAATCGGCTGCCGCAATGAAACCCCTTTGAACAAGGTCATAGCATGATGTAGCAGTGCAGCCACATTTGCTTAAAGCAGCTGCTTTTGTGCAAAATAGTCCGTTTTGTGTGAAACCTTTTTTCCTTTGTCTGTTTCTACCAGACTCCTGCAGCTGTGAATAAGCTTCGGGGATTGCTGCAGGAGAAGCCGGAATATGTGAGTCGCATCAACATTCTTCAACAAAGACATTTTAGCATCCAGTTGACACTGCTGGCTTCTGTGGTCATTTTTTTTTTAAAATGTCATGATATTTGTACATGTCTGTATTCTCACCAGATACAGTTTTCTTTCTTCCGTGTGTTGTTTAAAAATGACCATATCAACACAAAGACTTGTAATTGTTGGTTCAAGGCAGCAACCCCCTTTTGCATTTTGTGTTGATTGGGGGAAAAAAAAAATCTGGCATCCTCAACACAAGTCTACAGCAAACTCTGGTTCAGCTATCCTGTTTCAATTGCATGAAGATCAGCTGAAATGTTTGTCCTTTTTGCCTCCTTTAAGATTGGTTTAAAGGTCGGGGTGAGGACGCGCGGCTGTAATGGGCTGACTTACACACTGGATTACACCAAAGAAAGAGACAAAGCTGACGAGGAAGTGGTGCAAGACGGTAAGTGGCGGAGATTCGACTACAAACCTTTTGACCGATTCGCGGCTTTGATTATTCTCTCCGAATCTCGGTTTTCAGTTTTCAATAAACGCAGGCTTAAGCCTTGATGCGTGACGGCTGTTCCCTGCAATGTCTCGCAGGCGTGAGGGTGTTTATAGAGAAGAAGGCTCAGCTGACCCTTCTGGGAACCGAGATGGACTTTGTGGAGTCGAAGCTCTCCAACGAGTTTGTCTTCAACAATCCCAACATCAAGGGAACGTGTGGCTGCGGAGAAAGCTTCAACATGTGAGCGCAGAGGAGCCTCCTTCCCCACGCCAGCACTGCTGAGAACCCCTGTCCTGTCTGCGCGCACAAAGACTGAAAGCCTCAATGTTGTCGAGTTGGCTCGAGCGGAGGAGATCTGAGATGTGGACTTCCTCGCGCTCCCGTCGCTCTTCTCCCTACTGACCACTTGCATACGTACGTTTGCGAAGCCTCGCTATACTCCTGATATGATGAAGGCTTTATTTAATACGCTCAGTGTAGTCAGAAACTGCTGATTTTAAGGTTCAAATACAAATGTAAAAACGGCTGCTTATTTTATCGTTGGCTTGTGTGTGAAAATGACCTGCGAAGGACCTCCGGAATCACAAAGTGTTTTTCTTTCACTTGAATTTATCACAGAAACGCACAATAAGTTATAAGTTTGTCCAATTTCACAGTGTCTCGTCCAAAGGAGAGAACAACATGCTTGCTGAATCTCAGATTCAAGTTTTTAAATCTGACAGTGACCCAGAATCCATGTTGGGAGATTTGAATCTGTACGCAAAAATCAATTGGCGTCCACGTCGCACTCCATAAGACGGCTCGAGTCAACCTGCGTTGCCAAGGAATGCAAGTGTGGATGTGGCTTTGTGAGTTGGTACCTGTATAAATCTATATATCTTAGTTTGTGTGAATGTACAGAATGTAAATCTTTGGACCGTGTAAGCGCACAAAAACAACAATGTACTCAACACATTTGGCACTTCACATCATGGGGTGGGCTTGTCACTGATGTGCCGAAACCTTGTATTTTTATTTTTACCTTTTGCAATTGGCAGCGTATGCATTTAAAAGTCCTAATGTGCATTTCTTTGCCAAGGTCATTTTTTAATTTGTCCATTGTTTTCCAAAAGAATAAAGGCATTTTTAGAAAAAAAAAAAACTAAGTTGGAAACAAAGTTTCCGCCCAGCAGCACTGATGGGAGGATGGTGTGTGCTTATTTTTGCAAGTGTAGATGGTGTGCATTTTAAAGATTTGTACCCCGTGCAATATATCTGTACATAAGAGATAATAAATGCAGTAAAGCAGAAATGTCCTGTTGTGTAACTGTGAATATCCAGCAGCTTGTTGCGACTGATGTATTCTAAAAAAAAAAAAAAAAAGTGTCTGTCAGCCCAGCGCAAGAAATGGAACAGGATTCCTCACAAGGACAGATTTGAGGTTTAACTGCTATCAGTTATCAAACTCTGAGCTGCCTCCCTGAAACGGATGCGGTGGTTTTAACGCAGGCTAATGACTTCCACGTGCTAACCCAGCGATGAGCCAACTCTGACTGGTGGGCCTGGACGGGTTCTAAAATTTGACAGAGGGGGCGGAGCAGGAGCAGATGGATGGAGTCTGGCTGAGCCGCCTCATTGAAAATAACAAAAAAAGCAAAGTTACAACAAATATCTCTTTGACGTCATCTTTGTTGAAGTGACTCTTAAACTCTTAATGTTATTCTTCGGGATATCATCATCATCACTGTGGCAGAAAACGCGAGAACGAAGGGAAACTAAAACATTAATAAGGTTTATTAATATAATTTCGAATTCGGCGGGCCGGATTAAAAACGGGCCGCATATGCCCCCCCACCCCCGGACCGTAGTTTGGGTGCTAAACCCAAAATACCTCGAGATCCAAATCGCGTGCGTCTCTCGTGCACGTTCCCGGGCAACCCGACGTGACCGTTCCTGAGCCAGCCAATCTGGTCGATCGTCACAGAGATTGACGCTCTTCTGCATGTCATGTTCACCAATGACATCAGTCTACTTCATCGACGCGTGATAACGACCAATCAGATAACTTCCAGGGAATCACGGTTCCTTCTGCTACGTTTACGGGATGCAGGGATGATTTTTGGCCTGCGTTATATGTCACTTAAATTACATGGAAATCCTCCCCCGAAAACACATCCTTTACTTCTTTTGTCACTTTTCAGAACATGATGAAGCGAGAGCATGATGACACTTGTTTGGCAGATATACACTACAAGTCGAAAGTTTGGACACGCCCTATGAATTAATGTATTTTCTTTCATTCTCAAGGCAACTACGTACGTACACACATGGAATTATGCAGGAAACAATAGAAGTTTAAAATAACTCAACACATTTTATATTTAAATTCTTCAAAATAACCACCTTTCATAAAAGCATGTTAAGAGTTATTTAACGTATTTTTCTATATAAAAAGTACCTTATATACTTCGTTACTCTATCTACCATACTTTACTATCAAACAACCAAAATATAAAATACGTTCACTCAATCGGTTGGTTTTACACGCGCCACAATAAATCATTTGATCACGATCGCTCAGTGCTGCCGTTTACGTGAGTCACGGGAACGCAGCACGCCGCAGTTAGATAAGTAGCATCGGCGCTAGCCTCGCAGCTGGCAGGAGGAGAGCAGCTCTGCACTCGAACTGAGGCCGGCAGCGAGCAACACTCATCACCTCTACACCAAACCTCACTGCAGAGAAACCAAAAACCGAGCGACATGGAGGAGAAAAAAACCATCAACTTTGGCGCAGGACCTGCAAAACTCCCGCGAGCCGTAAGTGTTTGGCGTTTATTGGCTTGCTTTTTTTTTTTTTTCTTTTCTTTTCTTTTTTTTTTTTTTTTTTTTGCGTGAAGTGTCGTAACAAGCTGCGATGAAACTACCGGCGGGGAAGAAAACAATGTCACGTTAAATCAATCTTTCATGTCGTCCCGAAGAAAACTTTGCATGTTTTATTTTTTATTTTTGCAGGAGGCAGCGTGCGCGAGCAGGTCACATGGCAGCTTTTGTGTGCTGTGCTGTGCTGTGCAGTGCAGTGCAGTGGAGTGCAGTGGAGTGGAGTGGAAGAGCTGCTCTCTGAAAACACGGGGATGAGTTGCATCAGCTTTCATTCATTCGTGAGCCAGAGCTGCTCTTCTGCTCCTCAGCCCGCATGGAAGAAGGAAGGAAGGAAGGAAGGAAGGAAGGAAGGAAAGAAGGAAGGATAATGAATACCTTGTTGTTCACGCCCCCTAAATTGTAGTTGTGGCTCACTGAGCTCGGGTGGAAAATAACAAACAAAAGCGTTCCCCTCCTCCTCCCCTCCTCCTCCTCCTCTTCCTCCTCCTCCTGTGTCTGGTACAACTTGTACCTGTTTTGCTCGCTCTATGGGTCTCTGCGCCGAGAGTATGCAGAAAACTTCACCTAATTGCCTGGCACCGACGTGATGTGCAGTCACGCGATTTGAACGCAACGCGGCAATGCAAATGCAACGTTCGAATTAAATTGTTTCGTCGTGTGACATGAATTGCAGAATGTCACGCGAATAACCTCCAAGCAAGGTTTTACATGAGGAATTATACCTTTTCCCTCAGAACCCACCGTGCATGAAAAAATAAAATAAAAATCGAAACTTTATTTTGAAAAAAAAAGTTCGACAGAAAAGCTGGATTTTACCTTCCAGTTGAAAGGGTTGCTTCTTTGAACGTCCCACACGCTACAAGTTGTCTCGAGGAGTCTCTCACGTGACTGATTGATGACCTGCTGTCACTAACCAGCGAGTGGTTGCCATCAGCGCCCTTAATGACATCACAAAGGGTCGCATTCAAGCACTGTGTGTTTCTGTGCACGCTTTATTCAAAGAAGAACTAGACTGACCTTTCCCGAGTCAGTTCCTTGACAGACGAGAGACTCTTAGAAAACGTTGTGTTGTTGGAAATTGTATAGACAAGTTCTGACAAGTGACTCTGACTTGGCGTGGGACCTTTCTTTTTTTTTTTTTTTTTTTTTTTTTTTTTTTTACTTAAAGCCATGGGGTTGTGACTGCAGTGAATTTAAGTTGCTGTCTGCGACACTGTCGAGTGAGGTCTCGTCGGTCACACTTGTTGGAGCCTCAGAGGGAGAGGAAGTGTTTCTTCTGGAAGGAGTCTGAGACTCAAAGACCAGCTGTCCCATCATGACCTCCCTTACTGACACAACTCTGCCTTGTTTGTGTGTTCCAGGTGCTGCTCCAAGCGCAGCGGGAGCTCCTCATGTACAATGACACCGGCATCAGTGTTCTGGGTGAGTAGAAGCCCTGCTGGGTCACATTCAGTGAGACACTGACCGGATGGTTTTTGTGACTTGGTGTTCGTCAATTCAATCTTTACGTGCATGCGTCTGACCTTTTTAAAAAGCAGTGGAACAAAACTGAAATTTCCCAAATTTCTTTTTTACACTCACCACTATTTACCAATGGCACTTTTGGTCTTAATCCAAGTAACCACTCTGGAGTTTCACAGAGGAAAATAATTCAGCCCAATGCCAGTCAAATGTGAATGTGTCTAACTGGTGACAGTGTATTTGGCTAAAATAACAAAACAAAACAAAAAACATATATAAAACAGGGTCACCTGCCTACAGTCGTGTTGGTGTCACTGGAATCAGCAGCAGCGTGATGACAGTGAAAGTTGCATCAACGCATTTTGTTCTGATCCAACCAGAGATGAGCCACCGGTCATCAGACTTCACAAAGATCCTGAGCAAGACCAAGAATCTCCTGTGTGAGCTGCTGTAAGTGCTGCTGTGCCGTCTTGGACCATTACACCCCACACGCATTTCTTTTTAACCCTTCATTTTTTATTGCTTTTCCTCTTTCAAACTCAACACACAGCCGTAGCAAAGCAAAGCTGCCTCATCGCAAACCTGCAGAAATGGATAAAATAGCTGGCTAGCAAGTCACAGTGTGGCTGGCTAGCAAGTCACAGTGTGGCTGGCTAGCAAGTCACAGTGTGGCTGGCTAGCAAGTCACAGTGTGGCTGGCTAGCAAGTCACAGTGTGGCTGGCTAGCAAGTCACAGTGTGGCTGGCTAGCAAGTCACAGTGTGGCTGCCTAGTGCCCATGTGCCGAGATCACAGGTGCCTGCTTACAGTGTCAGGTCCTGTTGTCTAAAGGTGGCGACACTTGCCTAGGTGCCCCCCCCCACACCCCTCTCTTGTTTAACCGCTGTTGCTGCTAATCCGGGAGCAGCCGTCAGGGCAAACTGCAGCTCGTCCAGTAGCTGAGTAAACAAGCTGTTGTGTTGGTGACTGTTGTTACTGTGGCTGCAGGACCTCAGTCACTTTGATGTCATGCAATATTGCCGTCGTTACAAAATACAAACGCAAAGCGACCTGCCAACATTTCGGGTTTTTTTTCGTACAAAAATTGATCAAAAACTCACAAGGTTCTAGATAATAATCATACATTTTATTTGTATAGCGCTTTTCAGAAAACAAAGACACTTTACAAGCTAACTAAAATAAAGGAAGTGTGCCGATTAATTCTAGAAAGAAAATAGTTTTGGAACGGAGCGAGATGCTGCTTGTGTGAACACAAGTTTTTTTTTTTTGTTTCTCTCTGCAGAAAAATCCCAGACAACTACAAGGTGATGTTCCTGCAGGGCGGCGGCTCGGGGCAGTTCAGCGCCGTCCCTCTCAACCTGATTGGGCTGAAAGAGGCCAAGTGCGCCGACTACGTGGTCACCGGCACGTGGTCGGAGAAAGCAGCCAAAGAAGCAGAGAAATACGGCAAAGTCAACATCGTTCATCCCAAGCTGGACCGCTACACTAGTGAGTCGGGGCCCTGCATCCTGAAGCCTTTGATCTAAAATTTTCTTTTATGTTATTTTATTTTTTAAAGCCCTCTAGTGTCCTGATAGGCTGTGTGAAACTGGAGACAAAGCAGGCTCCTGTTTTTTCTTCATTACTCGCGCTGGCTGAGTGTCCAGGCTGTTGCGTAATGAACAAAAGCCTGCAGCGGCAGTGAAAGACTCTGGTATGTGAGCAGCCTTTTCATCGTGGCCGTCCAGCAGACTCTGACTTTGACCTGAGTGAGCCTGATCGGCCTGGACTGGAGGTTTTCTTTCCCCAAATTAGTCCATTGGCATTCAGACCAAAAAAAGAAAGTCCAGAGTGCTCAGAAGGTTGAGAACATGTGATGAAGGAGCTCTTTGGTGGGGAAAACGAAGACCTCAAAAAAAGGGAAATCCAAGACACTCTTCTTTAAATATAAAAAGCCTTTATTTTAAAAGGCCATCTCTTATATTCTCCTTCAATAACAAGATTGTTGGTGTGGTGAGGCAGAATACTTTTCATTTTATTTAATTTTTTCAGTTGATTTGTCAGAGTCAGAACTTGCTTCCCAGCTAAAGCCGCTGTGTGCTAATGCGCTACTGCTGCGCACTTTGTGTTTGGTCCACGCTAGCAGAAAGATGTCAGTCGCTTCAGTCTTCAGACGCTTCGGTCTCAAAAACCACGACCGCCTGCCTGCAGACGTTCTACTTAGTTTTTACGGGGTTTTTTTTCCCCCCAGAAATCCCAGAGCCCAGCAGCTGGACTCTAAACCCCGAAGCCTCCTATGTTTACTACTGCTGCAACGAGACTGTGCACGGCGTGGAGTACAACTTCATACCTGAAACAAACGACGTGGTCCTCGTCTGCGACATGTCCTCCAACTTCCTGTCCCGGCCTGTGGACGTGTCCAAGGTGAAAAGTTGTCAGACATTTGACTTTTTTTTTTTCTTTTGTCAGGTTTTTATTTTTAATCTCAGCCTCCAGTGGAGGAGCTAACAAGCTTTCCTTCTTCTTACTCCTTTTCAAAAAAGTCACTTGTTCTCTTTTCTCCTTTTGTTATTTTGCTTCCGAATTTTCTTTCTATATTCTATGTGAAGGAATAGCTTCAAGGCAGTTGTGAAGCATTGTCAATTTGCATTATCATAATAAATACAAAAAAGTAGCAGTGCATAATTGATCATCTTAGAAAAAATCCACACGTTCCCAGAAAGCAGCATATTTTGCTGTCTGTTTACAACTCGCTGCAAAAAATTAATTTTTTTTCCTTCAAGAATTGATGCTTTCATATATTTTAGGAGGTTTGTTTTAAGCGGTTTCAGATAGTGGAGAAAATACCGCAAACATGGGATACCCTTGTTTGGCCCTTTGTGACATCATCTTTTAGGCCACAGTTTCAGAAAAGTTAGAGCTGTAAATTATTCATACTGTGTGCAAGGCCACTAAATGACAAGCACATTTGCGTCATTTTGCAAATTCTTTTAAGCTGAACTTCTCAAAAGAAGTTGGAAAATTGTAAGTCGTAGCTTGTGTAGCAAAGTGGAGCTTCGCTTTACAGACAGTTTTTGGTCTGGATTTATTTATTCAAGGGCGAATTTACCAGTTTCCAAACCCCAGTAATCTGGACGCTAACCACTTGAACGCATCGCCTTTCCAGTACGGGCTGATTTTCGCCGGCGCTCAGAAGAACGTGGGCTGCGCCGGGGTGACGGCCGTCATCGTGCGCGAGGACTTGCTGGGCCACGCCCTCAAGGAGTGTCCCATCGTCCTGGACTACGCCATCCAGGCCAAAATGGACTCCCTCTACAACACACCGCCGTGCTACAGGTACACATTAACCCGCCGCCGGCTCCCACTTAGCTGTTGACTCAGTGAGCCCGCTGACTGTGCGTGTTGCCGCTGCAGTATCTACATCATGGGCCTGGTGCTGGAGTGGATCAAGAACAACGGCGGCAGCCAAAAAATGGAGACGCTCAACAAGCAGAAGTCCACGCTGATTTATGACCTCATCAACGCCTCCAATGGCTTTTATGCGTGAGTATCGCAACACCTCTGTGGCAACCTGGAAGAAAAATTTGATCTGTGGAAAAAGTAAAGCAGAAAAAGCAATTTAAAAGCAAATTATTATATGATGTTCTTTGAAAATACCCAAACTACACTATTTTTTTTAGCTGACAGCATCCTGAAAAATGTCGTCATTTTGTCATGCAAGAAGTCCAGAGTTCCATCTTTAACTTCCATAAAAAAAATAAAAATAAAAAAATAACCTGCAAGATGTTTAAAAGAATTATTGCAGAAATCAAAGACACAGCTGTGGTTCCCTAAATGACAACCATTTAGCCTCCCCGGAAACAAGAGACACAGATTTGAGAAAATGTTGCGATCAGGCGTCTGGTGTGCTGTGTGGAACTGCGAAGGTGTCCGGTGGACGAGGCGTGCCGGAGCCGCATGAACGTCCCGTTCCGTGTGGGGAAGGCCGACGGAGACGAAGCACTGGAGAAGAACTTTCTGGAGGGCGCCTCCCAGCGAGGGATGATCTCGCTGAAAGGACACAGGTCAGAGACTCTGGAGCTGCTTTGTTTGTTTTTTTTGTTTGTTTTTTTAAACACTTTATTTGTGATTATACATATATAAAGAACACATTTTCTATATTGCAAACAGTGTAGTAGAGAAAAGAGAGAGAGAGAGAAAAAACAAACGAACACCCCAAGTAAAAGAGAACAATAAAAAAACCAAGGTCAATGTGACAAGAAAAAAAAAAGGTTACAAATAACGCACACACACACACACACACACACACACACACACACACACAAAACATCAACAAAAAGCAGACAAACCACTTCAGCAAGTGCACCCAATCAATAATTGAACAGAGCAGGAGTAAAAACTTAATGTTCCAATTCTAGGCCAGGGAGATTATTTACATATGTTATTAGGCTGCTTTGTTTTTGTTTTTTTTTACCATTTACATCAGACATGGGCAAACTACAACCCGGGGTCCATATGCGGCCCGTTAAGCTTTTTAATCCGGCCCGCTGAACTCAAAGAAATTATTTTGATAGTCGGTAAGACATAAAATGGCAGTATTTCATCCATTCTTTCAGTGTTTAAGAGTCATTTCAATAAAGAGCCAAGTACCGTGGGGTTTGCTGTCATGCTTTTGTTCACTTTCAATAGAAATTAAAACTCATGTTTTCTACGTATCTCATGGTATATTCTTTTTCTCCCCTGAGGTGGGCCACCAAAACACTCCATCCATTTGCTCCTGCTCTGGCCCCCCTATTAAATTCTTACAACCAGTTGTCCCCCACCATTCAAAAAGTTTGCCCATCCCTGGTTTAGTCGGTCTGTCTAACGGTTTGTCTCCCCCTGCAGGTCGGTGGGAGGAATTCGCGCCTCTCTGTACAACGCTGTGACGGTGGAGGACGCTGAAGAGCTGGCAGCCTACATGAGGGAGTTCCAGCAGCAGCACCAGTAGAACGCAGCAAGGGAAAAAAAAAAAATAAAAAAAGTCACGCCGTGGCCTTTGACCACTGTAGTTTACTTGGAGGGAGGAGACGAGCTGAGATCCGTGTGGGATCTGCAGGTTGCACCTTAGACACATTTTCTAAAAACCCCAACCTTTTCATAGTTCTTTATAACCTTTGATAACTAATGGTCGTTGTCTGAAGACACCAGTGTGTGTATGAGTTGCTACGTTACTAATGACGGTGACTAAAAATGCTGCGATTTTTTTTTTTTTTTTTCCAAAAAAAAAATCACTGTTCCCCCCCCATTGTTTCAAATGATGGCTTTCAACTTTTGCAGTCTTTTTACATGCACATTCCAGTAAAACGTAACTTGATGGCATTGGAGTGTAAGTGTATTTTATTTCTTTTTTGCTTTACATGGGTTACACACACACACACACACACACACAATACTGTTTAATTGGAATTAATATTTAATTTTCATTTACAAATGTGGAAATTTCATTTTCTTACTAAAACATGTTCTGTGAATGTGGAATTGTGACGACCTGAGGAAGGAAGTGGAACCTAGTCAGGATGAGCATCAGGGGTCAAGTAGACAATTGGTGGCTATGAAAAGATAAGACTAGACTTTATATTGTGAATACATTTTGAAAGCCAAATCAGTGAAAAAGAACATGATGTTCAACATCGCCTAAAAAAAACCAAAAAAAACAAACCATGCTGGACGAATCTTACCAGCAGCCTGACTCCTCACTCAGAGTTAAAGGACTCAAATCACATTGACAAATAATTCTTCCTCCCAGACTATTTGGCAGATCGTTAAAACAAAAACAATCATGACAAAAAAAATACGCTGGAGTCAAGCTAATCCAGGCATCGTGAGACAATCTCATCACACAGCTCATTGAGAAGACATTGTGACAACCAGAAGCACGCTCAGTCTGCTGCTGTAGGAGATATTAAAACAATTTCATTACATGACATAAATTCATTACAGGAATTGTGCAGCTGCAGTTGATTAAAGTACAGAGTTACTATACAAGACTCAATGGGAAAAAATGAAAATAATGCAACATAAAAACACGCATCGTCACCACTGCGTTGTCCCTCTGGCCTCTAATGTCGTTATAAAAGACACATCCGTAGATGATACAACATAAAAAAAAATATTTGAGATAGACGTTGTGCTCCACGGGTGGCTTTCACGTATATGACCACTAGGTGGAAGTGTTTATCAAGAAACGTCAAACACAGCGTCTCCTTTTACAGGTGAGGCCAGTCTGGTTCATCGAATTAGTGTATAGTGAGTACAAATGCATAGATTCCTGTGTGTGTGCGCGCATATATACAAACAAGAATTAAAGATTTTGCAATAATGGAAAGCATAAACAAAAACACACACACTTGCTCATTTCCCTGGATTCTCCGTTGAGGTCATCCACCACCACAGGATTGTACGCTAAACTCAGCGAAAGAACAAATCAGATCCCGACTGTCACAAGAAAAAAGAAAATCCGTCCTTATCGTCTGTGACTCAGAATAGCTGTGCTTAATTTTCTAACATGCATTTATCCCTTTGAGATGAAATGTCAAAGGCATGCGGTTTGCATTCATACGCTGACTAGATGTGGACTAATTCTAAGAACTGGACATGATGTGACTGACAGGAATATCTCCTCCCGCTGACGAAAGGGCCTGTAGGCGTGAAGTGATGTTCTTAATGGACCTCCGCTGCCATTATCTCACGTTCAGAGGTGGAATGAGTGGAAACAGAGCTTTTAACCTGGAAACCCTCGACGCTTTTAAGGCGTCTTCCGTTTTTGTGGCAGAAAACTTCTTTAGTCACACAGCAGCTCCTTAAAGCGACGCGTCTCGTTAAAATAGTGCACCTTTAAGCCACCTGCGCTGAAAGGCCGTGCAGATTCTCAGTCAGGCGTGATCTCCAAAAACGGGCTCTTCTCCAGTCAGGCAACGAGCTATTTTTCTTACTTTCATTTTGAAATATAATGAAACACAAGGTAAAGTTGATCCGGGAGTTATTATTTTATATAACGTCCCAGATGATTCCCGCCCCAAAAAGTAATTTTGGCTGTTAGCAAATATCAATACCAAGAGCGGGGGACGGAGTCTGAATGCGGTTGTTGACCGAGGGTCCTCGGGGCCGCAGATGTTGGACCTGCTGCCAAGGCTTGTGTGCTTTGTGTGGTAAAAATGTTCTGCAGGAGTCGGCTATTGCTTTAGGCCAGACGGGGCCTGTGTCTGTGCAATAAAACACGGCCGTATCCTCTTTACATTGACGCGTATATCTTAAATATTTGCATCTGACTCCTCGTCAGTTTCACCGGTGGCCTTGGAAGTCTTCTCACAAAAAATCTGCTGCATTGTGTCTCGCTTATTGAGAGGCACTTGGTAATAAAGCTGCACACTGCCACCTTCTCGAAAACGCATATTTGACATATACGGCGGAGGACCGTTGACATCCATGATCAACGAGTTTCTGACCCCGTGCTGCGCGCACATTCTAGTTAGGCTCGGAATGCATTTTGTCCTGAATGAAACGCAAATTTCTCCGCTGAGGGACCAACGCGCACATTTTATCTCATCTACTCTTGTCTTGTGTTCAAACAAGATGAAGAACCAACGATCGGGCAAACAATCAAACTCGTGTCACTGTGTAAACGGGGCAAGTTATCTTATTAAAAGTGGGACAATCGAGTTATGAAGTTGGGGGATCAGCGAAGCTACTTTATTGGGGTTTCTCTCTTTCGTGACCGTGGACGACTGCCGTGTGATTTACCCAGATTCCACTCCAGGATGTTGTTGAGCTGGGATTCCAGCAGAGGGGATGCGAGTCGGCCGTTTCTCATGTAATCTGCAAGTTGATCAATTTGTTGTTGTCAATTTCTGAAATTGTAAAAAAGGGACCAAAACTCCAACCGAACCAAACTCATCATCTCTACATTAGTTTTAATCTCATATAAAAAATTGATAGTAAAAGGGAAGGGGTGGGAGGGTGGAGTCGTTTAAAAGAAAAACACTGATGCAACACAGAAATTAATTGCAGTCATGCATTAATTGGAACAAGCCCGGCAACAATTTGTGCTTGTTTACAAGCGTGTGACTGCTACCAACCAACCTGGCTGTCTGCTCCTCCGAAATGAGCTGCTCAGCCTGACATTTGAAATATAGACACGAACAAGGATTCCCTTTTTTTTCCTTTTTTTTTTTCCTTGGCTGGGCTAAAATAATATTTCCTTGATAATATAAGAAACATATAATATAACAATGCTTTCTGGCAGAAGGTGTTTTTTTTTTTTTCACCTCGAAACCTTGTCCAATTTTTTCTTATTTTTATAAACCAAAAAACATCGTCCATGACCCTGCCACATATCCACCTCCAAGCACAGGAGACAGCGAGGGGAGGTGAAAGAAGAAAAAAGCAACTGGGAGATAAGAGGAGGCAGAGGGGCTTTGATATGTGAGTAGGGTTACAGCAGAGATGGGAGGTTGTGACAGGATTGTGTGGTGATTCCCGTCCTGTCAAGCCCACTAATGTCGAGGTAATGCCGCCGGCAGGCCGCGGTAAGACGGCGATAATGAAAAACACCGGGGAAGACAATATCAAATGGCTCCTCTACATCCTACAGTGGAGATTAGTCAACACAAAAGTAGGGTGGCAGAGGCGGAGGAGGCGGAGGCAGGCTTTAGTGCTGCTGATTGAGTCTCCTGTCAAGAGCTCCATTCTCGCCGCATGACTGACATCCTTTATACGGCCCTGTCTCGGGCGCGCGCACACAATCTGTTTTCTATAGATTACACACGCGCCCGTCTGTTCAAAGGGAGATCAGGAAATTCTGAATTCATCCCGGCGCTGCCTTCTTTTCCCGCTCATACAGTTTGCCTTAAAGAGCATTTAGTGCATTTATTCTCCATAAAATGAAAAAATGAAACAAAGAGTGGATGTATCCTGGAGAGGCTCTGCTGCTAAATTAGCTTTTTATATTAGAAATACAGAGAAGTGAATGCTGAGCAAAGGCCACGGCCGCATTTGGGTTACTGAGTTTGAATTTACAGCTGATGAATTTCATTTTATGTTCTGTAATCTAAATGAATACTATCAATTCTATTAATGAACTGGATCCATCCTCAATCAAACCCACATGATTGCATCGTTATTTTTTTTGACCAGCCCATAAGTTTAAAATAAAAGTGTTACTATGGGCTTTATCTTATATTTAAATGTGTAAACGTCTAAATGTGTAAATCCTGCACAGCAATTCTAGAACTGCAGTTTGTAAGTCAGCTACTGTAGGTTCATCAGATGCTGTCAAGAGATTGGAGGCTGAAAAATACGTGCCAAAATAAATAGATAAATAAATGCACAGACAGCCGGGTAAAAGAGGCAAAAACATCAAACTACTTGGTAAAAAAATCTGCGCAAATGTGTTTCTTAGAGAGCTCAATCTTCTTCTTTTTTTATTTAGATTTTCTGATAGATTTCAGTTTAAAATCTCATGTAAACAGAAAGGAAAATTTAAACATTGATAAAAATTCACAGACTTTGGCAAGTTTGCTCTTGCTTTGACCTCATGATGTTTCAGGGTTCTGTTTTTTTGTTTTATTGTTGTTGCTTTTTTGCTTAGACCAAGCGATGTTGCAACTCTGTCTCATGCACCAAGCCAGCCAGGCAGCAGGAGCTGCCTTGGTTTCAAATCTGGAAGCTGTCAGATTTCTGTTCCCACCTGAAGAGTCTTCAGCTGCTCTGATTATGATCGGTCCAATCAGCAGCGCTCTTGAGGACAAAGAGGCGGTGAAAGAGCAGAGCTGCCAGTAGGAACAGGGTTGTGCTGTTACCAACTGGTTGCCCGTGCAATTATCAAATCTGATTGGCTCATTTTTTTTTGTGTGTGTGTGTGTGTGCCTGTGTTACGCAAATGGACGCATCCAGTTTTGAAAAGACCCACATTAGGTTGTTGTCAGAATTACCAGTCTCACTAATTCACTGACTCTATTTTTTTGTGCTGCTGTGCCGAACAGAGCAACAGTCCCCCACCCTCCCTACAAATGACTCAATTAAGCTTATTTGATTACACAAGTGATATGTTCAGGCTTTTTAACTGCGAATCACATGCTATTTACTCAAAGGCTTGATCTAATTTCACGTCCGGATGCACAAGCGGCTGCCTGTGGAGTAAAAATAACCTGCGCGCGCTGCTCATGTTTTATCCATTCCAAACTCTGTCTCATGTCCTTTTGTAATCTCTCTTGCTCAGACGTTGAGTACTGCAGGCAATTAAACGCGGTGTTACGCGGCGGGTCGCCGTTGTCTCTCTGCCCAGTCGCTGCAGCTCGCCGCCAGTTCAGGGAACACTTTATGAAACGGCCGGCCCGTTTTTAAAGGCCACGCCGGTGATTTTCGCACAAAAATTGGTTGAACCATGAGCGAAATGTCTTCCTATTCTTCTTTTTTTAATTGTCTCTGCCGTCCGTTTTCTTCTTCTTCAGCTTGCCAATGTTATTTTCTCTCTGTACTGAAAACACATTGAACATTGGCCCTAAACCTCTAAAATTATCTCCCTCTTAAAATATCGTCCACTTCTGTATTTAACTACACGACCGCGTAGTTCAAACAGCTCAACTTCAAGCAGCTGTAATGTTAAGTGAAACTATTTGAACAGAATTTGTACCTTTTAAGCACTTTTAAACACAGAAGTAACAAGAGTTTGTTTTTACAACGTAAGAAGTAGAAAGTACAGACATTTGTACACAAATGCAGGCAGTAAAAGTACATGGTGGCCAGAAAAAGAAATACTCAAGTAAAGTACAGATACCTGAAAAATCTACTTAAGCACAATAACAAAGTATTTGTACTTTGTTACCTCCCATCTCTGTGTATAACACATATGCGTGTACATATACAACACATCCGTCAGGCCCGTTCGCCTCCCTCTCCTCCCACCTCACATCTCGCTCCATCATCTGAATCTCTTTGTCGCCGCCTTTGCCGCTCGCTTGCCGAGGCTAATCTTGTTAGCACCGAATGCGCCATGTTCCACCAGCTCCCCTTAATTGCTGCTGTGTTATTAATGAGCGGGGAGCGGGGAAATCACTCTTAATTAGCTTGTCTCATTCGGCAGGCGTATCGAGTGAAGCGGCAGTGGCGGCGGCACTCAGGCACAAACACACCGGGGATAATTAAAGCACTTCACTTGTCGGAGTATTTATCTAAACCAAAGAGCAACAAGCCGTTCCCGCAATTAGCCTTGTCATTCATTAGCTCTGGAGTGCCATTGAGTGGTACATTGTCGTTTTGGCACCGCTGACATCCATTCACTTGGCGCCACAAGTGCGCTCAACTTGCTTCAACTGGCGCTTTTCCTGCTGCCGTCGTCCCTCCCACGCCTCCCCCCTCCTCCCCCAAGGCCACCGGCTCTCACGTGACCCGATGCGTTGACACAGATCAGGCGCACTTTTTTAACGCTGCGTGTGCCTCTTTGACATTCAAACTTTTTTTTATTATTATTATTTTTTTTATATGTTTTTTTTTTTTTTACTCTCCCACTCACAGAACCCATCCAGTTAAGTTTGGATGGTTTTAGCACTGAAGTAATCGAGGCAACACTAGTAGTGGTGAAACGCTGCTGGTGATCGTGCTGTTGACCCCCAAAAGCCTAGCACAACAACAAATGCGTGCTGCCGCAAACGGTGCTGGCTGCTAATTTAATTTAAAAAAAAAAAAAAAAAAGATCTTTTAAAGGAGTGAGGAAGCTGTTTCTCTGTCTCACTCCTGCAGTCACTGTAGCAGCGTTTCCATTACTCCTAGAATTACACAAAAGCTAAACGTGGCAATAAAAAACATCCTGGAAACACCTAAACTTATTATTTTTTTTCCTGTTACTTCGGATTCAAACGTGTCTTTTTGACTTTGAAAAGGCTGAAAAAAAAAGAGCTCCAATTTGTCCAAGTTGTGGCATTAATCAACGCGTATGCAAGGGTGTGTGTGCTTCAGCAGGCGACAAACACACGAAAAAGCCCAGTTTCTCCCCCGGTCGCTCTCCTGCAGACAGCGGGAAATCAAAAAGCAATCTCGTCTGCGAGCGAGAGAGCGGGCGAGAGAGCGAGCGCACCTGTCCCCGGCTCTGCTCTGCGTGACCCTGACGCGCTCGCCGGGGCCGACGGGCCGACGGGAGACCCTGTGTCAGTGCATTAAGACAAAATTAATTTGCACCTACGGCTAAAGTGAGACGAAGGGGAGGGAACTCTCGCCGAGCACGACTAATTGCTGCCTGGGGAACCTGCGCCCCGTGTGTGCGAGCATATGTGCGCGTGTGTGTGTGTGTGTGTGTGTGTGTGTGTGTGTGTGTGTGTGTGTGTGTGTGTGTGTGTGTGTGTGTGTGTGTTTGCCCGGCTGTCGCCCTGCCAAAATAAACACTTTAGTGAATATTTAATGTGCACGTTTGTCTGCGTGCGTCTGTCGGCGTGTGATAACAGAATGTCAGCAAAGACACGGGAGTTAATGAGACCCCCCCCCCCCGGGTGCCAACAGTGGATTCGGGGTTATTATTTCTCCGTATGATCTCGACTGTCAGCGCTAATCCGAGGTGCGGAGCGTCAGAGCAGGTACTCGGATCAGTCACAGCGCGCCGACTGTTCAAGCGGCTCGTTAATTGAGATGGGATGGTCACACGGGAAGGTCTGCCTGCATCAAGCCTCACATGACGAAGCGATCGTCTCGTATCTTCGAGTCGGGGGAGGGGGCTAGGCGGGAGTGGAGGCCGTCCTAATATGATAATTACTGCACTGGGATCTGCTATTTTTAAAAGGGCCGAGCTTTGAAACGGTCTTGAAATATGTTTCTGCTTGGATCATCTGTCCTCTTCCTCCTCCTCCTCCTCCTCGTCCTCCTCCTCCTCCTCCTCCTACACCTCTTCCTCCTGCTCCTCCTCCTACTCTTCCTACTCTTCCTCCTCCCACTCCTGCTCCCCCTGCTGGTCCTACTCCTCCACCTCTTCCTCCTACTCCTCCTCCTCCTCCTACTCTTCCTCCTCCTCCTCCACCTCTTCCCCCTCCTCCTCCTCCTACTCTCCCTCCTCCTCCTCCACCTCTTCCTCCTGCTCCTACTCTTCCTTCCAAGGCCCTTCCTTCCAAGGAAGGGCCTTGATACTTCTCCAAATTAGCGACGACAAACCCAGTCAACGCTTTGTTCCGTTCTCTGAGACCCCCCTCTGAGTTTACGCCTCCTTCCGAACATATTGTCAAACCATCAGTGTGAATTTGATCGACGGCTGTAAACAGAGGGCTAAATGTGGAGTTTCTGTAATGTGTTCTAGTCAGTATAAATTAAACTTTTTTTCTCCAGAACCAGAACCAGAACCAGAATCAGCTTTATTGAGTTAGTTTGTGCAGGCCAAACAGGGAATTTGGGATTTAGGAAATCCCAAATCCCAAATTTAGGAAAATGTCTTTTGGGCTTGGCCGCCGAGTCAACCTACACCCCCCTCTTCCCCTCACACTTCTGCTGAGGAACAATCTTACTGGTGGGCCTTAATCTGATCTGATGTAGTGCGGCGCCGTTTCCCGGCGTGCGGGCGTCCTCAGCAGGCGGCCTCATAAATTGGACAGCTAAGCCTTTCATAAAGTTTAATAAAGCGCTGCTCCGCGGCTCAGGGGACCTGGTATTAGTGACGAGGGCCCGCCGCTGCCATTTCCGGCAAATCGCATCATCATAATGACCACCCCACCCCCTCCCATTTGTTTTCTTTATCGCCGCTCTGACACAATGCCACGTCTTCACTTCACAGCATTTTTTCCTTCCAGGGTGAATTCTCTCGGGGGTGGTGGTGGTTGGCGGGGGGGGGTGGTGGTGGTGGCGTTGTTTAAACGTCCCGGCCCGCCCGGACAGGCGAGGGTTATTTCTCATTTAGTAAAGATCACAGACGCTCTAAATGCTCCGGCGCCGTGTCGTGAATGCCAACGGCGGCGTGATTGGCAGCCGGACGGCGGCGGCAGCATTTGCATGGCATTTAGCCGGGCCGCCCCCCTCCAACGCCAAGGTGGGTAAATAAGATGACTCCTCTGTTCACACAATGTACATTTGCACGCACACACACACACACACACGCATACGCACGCACGCGGCCTCGCGTTTGTGCGATCGCGCCAATCTCGCCATCTCAACAACCCCCGCAGCCCGCCCACCCCTCACTCCCCCCAACCCCCAGCCGTCTTGGCCGGCCAAGCCAGGGGCCACCAGTAATTGTGTGGCATTTAGGCGGAGGAAGGGGACGTCTAGTCTTCAGCACAAGTGGGAGGCTGAGAAGTCCGACTCTCCCGCCGCTGCTGCTGCTGCTGTCGGAGAATCGCACAGCGGCAAGAGCTGAGCTTTAAGAAGGTGAACTCCCTCTCGCTTAAACTGGTAGAAGGGCGATTTTTTATTTTCACAGGTTCTTGATAAAATCAGGGAAGACTTGTGGAACAGGAGGGATTCTCTAAAGGTTGTATCGTAGAAAATAAGGGGAGGTTTATTCAACCTGGACCTTGTTTCCAGTGATGGGGCTCATTCCTGGATGTCGAGCATCCTGGTGATGAACAAGTAGAACCTGGCAAGGCGGCTGAATTGCTGTTTTTAATGGTTCGGACTATAGATGCAGTCACCGCACCAAGCCTTAAGAAGAAGAAAGAAGAAGAACTGTTTTCCATGTTCAAAAATGTGGTTTATAATGTGCGCGTTATCCTACTGGAAGGAGCTTCAGATGAGGGTTCACTGTGGTCACAATCTCACGGACCTGGTCAGCAGCAATAATCAGGTGGGCTGTGACATTTAAAAGACGCTCAGTTTTCTAGTGCTGATTGGAAAGTTGCTCTACAGCTGGATGTGTACTGACTACGGGTGGCAAACTGAGCACCTCAGTCAGGCCGCGACCGGTAAAGCATGAAGTATTCAAAGTGATAAACCACAAGAGAAAATCCACACCTTCTATGTCCTGTTGACTTTTTTTTTTCTTTTAGCTTAAAAACTGAGACCGAAGCTAAACTACTGGCACGTCCTCACGCTTGCGCTATAATTAAGCGAGTCTTAGTTCAGTGTAATGTGAGTGACTACGCAAAGACAGAAGGTTTTAACAGATGGATTATCCTCACAATGACAATGTGTCTTGGCTGAGTTGAAGGGCCTGTGATATCTCTCCTCTTTGACACTGGAGCTCTGAATGTGAGATAGGAACCCCAAAATATATCAACAAACAGAGAGCAAACTGAAACTCCAGACAGAATCATTTCTGTTTTCATGAAGGTCAAGATAAACATTGCACCATACACTATACTATATATGGACCTGCTGCATGTTTTCTATATCTTTGAAGGCTGCGGCCTTTTTTTTTCTCTCTCGGTCTCTCGGGCTTAAACAGACTGTGGAAAACAACAGTGATGTAATATCTGTGAAAGTGTGGCGATTGTGTCGGTAAAAGCGATTCTTATTTATTTTCAGTCTAATAAAAAACACGTTTGCATTGTTTAAAAAGTTGCTCAGGTGCCTGAACAATATTTGAACAGGCAAATTGAGTTTCCCTCGGCGCTGACATTTCTTCCTGAATCTTTATGAGCATCCAGTATTAACATGGCCATTAAATCAGCTCCAGTATTTACACAAACATCCTGCTCGCACCTGTATCATTACAGTCTGTATTTCAACAACAGCTCTCTGATTTAATTGGCTCCTTATTATTCTAAATTAATCAGCTTTCATACCGCGTGCCTTTTGATGCGTCTTCTTGCTGCGCGCGGACTGGAATAGCACAGGATATCTTTACTGTTAGTGTGCACTTGCAAATTGTGCGCAGCCTTTATCAGCGCAAAAACATAAAAGAAGTTTTACGGTCTGAATGACTCCATTTTCCGTCCTGCATCGCAGCGGTGGCCGCAGCGGAACTACACACACGCGCGCTATTATAATGAGGCAGAAACGCAGTTAAATCCAGGTAATTAAAACTTATTTTATTTTACTCCCAGTCCTTTTCCCAGATGCATATAAATGAAAGTATTTGCGAGCGTTCACGCCTCCGTTTCCCCGGCGCCGGGGAGCGTGTTTATGCGTCACAAGTCACATTAACCCCTCCAAGTCATCGTATTTCCTCATATTTTATCCGAGTGCGGGGAGCGGAACGCATTCCCACATTTGCACACCCCCCCTCCACACTTCTACTTTTATTCACACGAAATGATTCTGAAATGACATTAGCGGTGACAGCCCAGGCAATAACAAAAGTACAAAAGCTAAAAAAAAAGAAAGAAAGAAAAAAACTTCTTCCCCGGCAAAAGAAGGGAAAAAAAAAACAATAAATCAATAAGGCAGCGCCGGCTTGTCCCGTTACATCTGCGACTCCTTGACACCTGGAGCTCATTAAACACAGCCTAACGTCAACTTAGAGGGAGGAGGGCACACAGAGACTCGCCTGTTCCCGCGGCCTATCGCAGTAAGAGCTACTGAGCAACCTTGATATATTGTATATACTGGAAATAAATATGATTGTCCTTTAATCTGATTTTATTATACCAGGGACTCCCGCTGGCAAATCTACTGAGGGCTGATGGCTGGTAATCTTATTGCAGCCAGCGCGCCGTGTTTCATATCCCCTGCTTGATGGTGTTTTATCATGTCAGGACTATTATTGTTCCTATTGGTATATGTGTTTCTACATTTATATGCGCCAGTGTAATAAATCGAGTTATTGCGCGTGTCCCCCCTCCCCTGCCCCACCCCCCGCGTCCCTCCCCCAAATCCCATTTCGTCCCCTCCCACCCGTGTTTGCATATGCATGTGTGCATGTGTGCATGTGTGCATGTGTGCATGTGTGCATCATCCCTCCAGCCTGGGTGTGTGGGTGCTAATTTGGGTGTACTGGGCTGCTGCTGCTGCTGCTGCTGCTGCTGCTGCTGCTGCTGCGGCTGCTGCGGCTCCAGAAGGTTCTGCTCTGTTTATGAACAGACATATTGACCCAATTTGCGACTCTCTGCCTCTCTATGTGTCTCTATGTGTCTTTCACTCTCTCTCTCTCTCTCTCTCTCTCTCTCTCTCTCTCTCGCTAGGTGTGCGTGGGTGTGTGTGCAACGGTGTGCGTGTGTGTGTACTACCTGCTGGGCCATTGTGCGGCAGGGCGCACTCAGACCGAGCTCAACGCAGCACGCATCATTGAGCAGCATTACCAACCGCTCCCCGCTCATCACTCTCACTGGAAGCTGCCCGCTGTGCGTGCATATGTGCGTGTGTGTGTGTGTGTGTGTGTGTGTGTGTGTGTGTGTGTGTGTGTGTTTGTCTGTCCCACCTGTTAACTAGACGGTCCAATAAATCAACCTGTCTGTCCACAGCCTCGTCTCTTCCCTTTGCTCTTACCTATTCCCTGGCTGCTGCTGCTGCTGCTGCTGCTGCTGCTGCTGCTGCTGCTGCTGCTCCTTCCCTCCGACGCTGCGTCCATCTCTCCTTCCTGTCCTGTAATTCTTCTTTTAAAGCTCGGGAGGGTGTGTGGGGGGGAGGCAGGGACGCTCGCCTCCCGATAAATCACTGTCTGTGAGCGGGTCAGAGTGCCACGGCCGTCTGCAAATCATCTCGCCGCTCGCTCCTGTGTGTGCGCCTGTATTCCCCCCCCCCCCCCTCCTTTCTTTTGTCTCGTTCCAGTGACTTTACACTTTTACAGCGTGTGTTTCTGTGCACGCACGCGCCTTTGTGTGACTCAGGAACTCTGTGGCTGTTTCCAAATGTGTGTGTGTGTGCGTGCGTGTGGGTGTAGATGCATGCTCGACACGAAAGTAGACTGCAGTTTTCTGCCCGCTACTGATCTCCCCTGTCCCGCTGAATGGTGGCTGATTGAGACACATGGACTGCCTTTGTGCCCTGATCTAGTTGCCATTGATTACCTATCAGGGTTTTTGATTGCATCCTGGAAGTAATTCTTTTAAACAGGCCCTAATGGCCTCCAATCTGGGCTGATGACGACCTCGGAGAGTCCAATCGCGGATCCATTTAGGCCCTTTCAGACCCCTCGGTGTACACTTGGAAACTCTCTCTCATTTCTCACCACCTGCCCCCATTCACCTCCCACCCTACCAGCTCACGATCCTACACTTCCCCGACTCCCGCCGCCGCCGCCGCCACCATCCAACCTTTTGTTGCTGAAAGTCTTTGCCACGATAGAAACGCGCCCCAGCGATTAGAGATCTCGCACGTCCTTGGCGCGAGCAGAGGAGCTCGGTTGCCCGGGATTATTCCAGGAGTCGATTACGGCGGGATGGGGAAGGGAAGTTATTGAGGATGACAGCCGGATAGACGGAGAAGGCGCAGCGGAAGACACAAATAGGGAGTAATCCCGCTTTTAAGCGGAGAGGAGACGACGTGAGAGGGGAGGAAAATTCCGTTTTTCAGGCCCTGCGGAAAGAGAGTTGAAGGGGGAGAGGGAGGCTGGCGGTAGGGTGGCGGGGGGGAGATGTGTGAGGGATAAGGTGGGTGTCGTCAGCATGTCAGGCTGTGTTATTATACTCTCAGGTTGGACGGAGGCATGAGATGGAGGAAGGGGAGGAGGAGGAGGAGGTGGGTGTTGCGGCAGACAGGAAGAGGACTCGCCGTCTAATCCTCCAATTTTCTTACATTACTGCTCCCCCCTCCCAACCCCTCTGCTCCACCTCTGTCCTTCTCTCTCTCTCTCTCTCTCTCTCTCTCTCTCTCTCTCTCTCTCACTTTCTGTGCCACCGGCTCCCTCCCCATCTCTTCCCCTCCCCTCCCCTCCCCTCCCTCCCTCCCTTCAAACCGCCAGACCTGTCGACAAATGAAACTGGAGATAGCGGCGGCTTCGCTCAGATTGGCTCGCGGGGGTAAAACACACACGGAGAAGCGGGAGAGGGTCAGAGACTCCCCCCCCCCGCTCCGAACACCACACTCACACAAACACACACACACACACACACACACACACAGGAACACACGCCTCGAATAACATATAAAATATAAATAGAAAAAAGAACCACTTTTTTGCAGTCGTCTGTTGTTCTCTGCTGGGAACTCCAAGGCTCTGCTAGTTTGTCTATATGCAGCGCCTGCTTCCCGCAAACTTCTTATCCTACCTTGGACCAATCAGAGAGGCCGAGCCACATTAGAGGGGAAAATGTTAATGCAACCTCTGATCCGAGAGACTCTGCGGGGAGAAAAATGCACTTTTAAAAGCAACTCTGAGCAATGATCAATAGCATCCTGCAGAGGAGGAGGGCAAACAAGTCTGATGACGGGATATTGAATTAAAGAGATTGTTTTACACCAAGACGGCTTTTGAAGGGCTCACTTAGGAAAATTGCGGGGCAACGATGACAAACGGGGCTCCTGTGCCAGGCAGGCAGTGCAGCTGGTTAACTGTTTTTTATTCACTGATTGATGTTTTTCCTTCCCTCCTGCCACCACTGGTTAATTATTACAGAGACGCGGCGTCGCTAACTAGTGAGGCACTTGATTTGATGACTTGCTCCTCCTGATTCAATCACAGCTTTGACGTCGGCAAACAGCTTTCCGGGGAGTGAAAATATCAACGGAGTGAGTTTATATTTCCTTTTCCCACGTATTGCAACATGCAAAAAAAATGACGACAAGGCCAAGTTTTATAAAAGATGAATTGCCACCTGCTCTAAACAAAATTCAAACCAATGTAAAGTCAACATAAAGAACCCCACACTTCCGTTTGCAATATTTATATATCTTCAATCCTGCCCCCTCGTTACACCAACTTAGTCAATCCCGTGTCTCCGCCCCCTTGATTGATTTCACATTCAAGTCACTTCTCATTGGGCGAGGCCGAACCCTGACTGAGCCGGACTAATTTGCCATGCTAATGAGACGTCTCCGACGAACACAGCCAGCTGGAGACCAGAGTAAATGATCCTGTCATCAGTCAAGAACACAAACATGGCTAACAGCTAATTAGCTTGCGGCAGTTGTAAAGGTGACATTCTATCTGATCTGTGCCGCGGCGGCGACGGAGGGGAAGGGGAAAATAAAAAGGGTGAAGGGGAGGAGGCGGGGTGGGGGGTGGATGAGAGGACAATAAAAAGAGGAGAGGAACGGGGAGGAGAGAGGTTGCACTGGCTGATAGATTAGGACTTTTTGTTTTGCCCAAACACACACACACACACACACACACACACACACACACACACACACACACACACACACACACACACACACACACACACACGCGCGCACGTAATCATGCACACAGACGCGCCAATAGCTTTCCCCCCTCGTCTCCTTGGCATAATGCCGAGCAACAGAGGATAAGAGCTAGTGTGTGCCATCAGAATGAGGCGGGGAAATATGCTAAGCAGACAATCAGAGGCGTACCCCCTGGTGCTAAACAGCCAATCATGGCTGTCCCAGTGTGTGTCGCCAGCCAGCAGGAGGCAGAATTAGTCCTGGTTAGCAGCCAGAGCCCCGCCGAGTGGCTGATTAGTCTTTTAGACTGGAGAGGAGACAGAATGTTAAACGTCCAACTGGAGCCCCGAGGCCGTTCGGCGCGGCAAACGGCTTCACCTTGCAAATGCGGAGCACTGAAACTGAACAGTAATTACGTTTCGCAAAATATTAGACAGTTTTCAAGCATGTGCATGAAAATTGATTTTCACGCAGCACAAACCGCGGCGCACTAGGGAGGAGAGGTGCCTTTTAATCCACGGACAAGGCAAAAGGAGACGCTTGTACTATGAAGAGACATGCAACAAAGGTTATTATTAATAATGGTTTTTACGCTCTCTCTATATATATAATCATAAGAACCTGTTTAGTGTTATACAAACCGCATCTTACAGGCAGTCTTTCCCAGCCATGCTAACGTTAAAATCTGAAGACCTGAATAAAAGTCTGATGTGATGTTTTTGCTAGCGCAGCTCCGATTGACTCGCTACACAGTGTAGCAGCGTAAACAGTGACCGTGACGAATCTGCATGTCGTCTGTTTATTTTCAGTGTGACCCGCCCTCCCTCTGCCTCTTTATTGCCCATCTGCCTCCGTCTCCCCGTTTTCTTTTTTTGCCATCAGTGCATCGACCTGTTTGTCATCTGGCTGCTCCATGCTACTTGGGTTTTTATCAGCCCAAACACTTTGTATCCATTCATTGTAATCTAATAAAGAAATGGCAGCAATCTGTATGTTCCTTTCAGGGGACTGGATGACTTTGAGCGCCAGATGCTGATGTTCCCCCAGAGTCATTACGGCGATATGGAGCCGATTCTTAACTGTCTCCTGTAAAGACGCACTTTCTCTCTCTCTCTCTCTCTCTCTCTCTCTCTCTCTCACACACACGCAGGCAGGATTAACCTGCTGCTGGTAGCGGAGTAAAAATCCAGCGCTGCCTCCGCCTCCCTGCCAGTGTCTGAGGAGGCCTGGTTATCCTTTCGCACAAGCTCCCCGTTCAAAAGGGCGAGCGGCGGGGATTAATGAAGTGTTAAAAGGGCGAGCGCCGGGGATTTAGATGCAGCTTGCTGTAAGGATGGGAGATTCAGGCAACACGGACCGGCGGTTAGTGCACGTTGAAGTATGATTAGACACTTGTCCTCCGACAGGCACATGGACAGAAGCAACGACGTGAACAGAACTCACAGTCTTGTCTGCTGTCTTTGGTTACAGTCTTCCGCTAAAGAGATTCCATCCTCCTGAAGTTCATTCATCTGTTTTGTTTCCTACAAATGGCAGCGGAGCTACGTCATAGTCCATGCAGAGCGCAATTCATTCCTTCATTAATAAAACCTGCGTTAGATCTGATTCAAAGTGCTTTAATGCCAAGATTTTAAATGGCACGTCAAATGTAAGTGGCATTTAAGTCGCATTATGAGACAGACCTTTCGCAATGGATAACAATATTTGGGATATCAGTGATACTTACTATGCATAAATGTTTGGTAATGGATGGCATCTCAAACTGTGCTTCACAGTGTTTCTTTTTTTTTTTGCAAAAATATTATCAGTTGGTTGGTTAGCTTCTGTGTAGACTGAAAAGATCCAAAATATCAAAAATGTATCAGCTGTGCTTTTCTTATGGTAGAGTTATTGACGTTCTTCACGTTTAAAAATAGCTTTTACCGCTAATTAGGAAAGCAAACAATTAATGATTGATGAAAGGGTTCAATGAAAGATAGTCCTACGGCAGTGCTTCTCAAACTTTCTCTGTCACGCCCCACCTTGGAGGAAGAAAATTTTTCATGGGCTAGAAGCCCCAAATTTGACGTGGCTGTGTCTTGAGGGATCCCGATGAACATGCAAGTGGTCCCATGTCTCTAGGACAAAGTTGACTTTTGACCCCATAGACTTGCATGGCATTAGTGTTAGTGATAAGGCTGGAATTAGGGTTAGGGTTAGGGTTACTGCTGGAATTAGGGTTAGGGTTTTGGGGTTCCTCATGGGCTAGAAGCCCCAAATTTGACGTGCCTGTGTCTTGAGGGATCCCGATGAACCTGCAAGTGGTCCCATGTCTCTAGGACAAAGTTGACTTTTGACCCCATAGACTTGCATGGTATTAGGGTTAGTGATAAGGCTGGAATTAGGGTTAGGGTTAGGGTTACTGCTGGAATTAGGGTTAGGGTTTTGGGGTTCCTCATGGGCTAGAAGCCCCAAATTTGACGTGGCTGTGTCCCGAGGGATCCTGATGAACCTGCAAGTGGTCCCATGTCTCCAGGACAAAATTGACTTTTGACACCATACACTTGCATGGCATTAGGGCAGTGGTTCTCAAACTTACTCTGTCACACCCCACCTTGGAGGAAGAAAAATGTTCGTGCCGCCCCTCCCCCCAAATATTTGTCCATCCTGTGTACCTGAGCAGCGTTTTTCTTAGCTCCAACCTACTGAACACTTTTGTTAATTGTTCCGCTGTGGAAAAAGTTCAGACGTGAAAACATTAGTTCCCCCGGGCGCCCCATCTCCCTCCCGCCCGGTGTTTCGCGGCCCCCAGATGTGACTCTGCGCCACCCGCTTTGAGAAACACTGTCCGAGGGTTACTTTTGAAATTATAACCAAGTGTATTACTGGGGCTAGTTTTAGATCTACTCCCAGGTCTAATCCTGGAGCTTGTTCTCAATCTACCCCCAGGTCTAGTCCTGGGATATTCTGGATCTTGTCCCAGGTCTAGTCTTGGGGCTAGGTCATGATCTCCTTCCAGGTCTAGTCCTGGTGCTGGTTAGTCCCAGGTATAGTTGTCAGGATAGTTCTGGTTCTTGTCCCAGGTTTAGTCCTGGGGCTAGTTTTGGATCTAGTGTCAGGTCTAGTCCTGGGGTTAGTTCTGAATCTAGAGCCAAATCTAGTCCTGGTACTAGTTTTGGATTTAGAGCCAGTTCCAGTCATGGGACTAGTCATGGATCTTGTGCCAGGCCTAGTCCGTGGGGTTAGTTTTGGATGTAGTTCCAGGTCCAGTCGTGGGGCTAGTCCTGAATCTAGTCCAAGGTTTAGTCCTGGGACTTTTGGATTTAGTGCCAGGTCTAATCCTGGGGTTAGTTATGGATGTAGTGCCAGGTCTAGTCCCGGTGTTAGTGTTGGATCTAGTGCTGAGTTTAGTCCCCTAGATCCGCTGTCAATCATTATCGCTCATCATTCTTTCCAACCAGTTCATCGCGTTGTGTTTGTAACAGGAACAGAAACAAAACTGAATTTTCCACATCAGTTGTCACGCTTGAGGTGTAACTCCAAGTTGTTTTTGTGTATGCATAGGTTCAGAAAGACCAGAGACCTCTGGGGAGGTAAACACAGGTGCAGATAACTTGTCCGTGTCACTGGACTGAGCCGGGTGTTAAGGCTGGAGTTTCTGGTCACTTACCACACACATCAACCCGAGTGACCCCCCTCCCTTAATCCCCCTGCCAGTGTAAGCCCTCCCTGTATGTACACACACACACACACACACACACACACACACACACACACACACACACACACACACACACACACACACTCACACACTCACACACACACAGCCCCATCTTTTCTCAAAATCCGCTCCACTACAATCTCCGGTGCGCATCAGCTGCCAAATGAAGTTCCTCTTAAGGAAGGGAAAAAAAAATAGAAAAAGAGAGAAGTCTGTTGAATCATCTGAGGCGGCGCTGCCGGCGGCAAAAAGCAGCCCTTGTGCCGAAGCCAATAATCCGGTGTCAGGGCTTCAGGTGCGCGGAGCGACGTGATTGACAGGGCTCGATATGAGGCCCTCGCCTCACTTGACATTTGGGTTTCATAAGGTCTGGAACAAAAGACAGGGGCAAAATAATCAGAGAGGGGCGCAGGCAAATAAATCTGTTTATTCCTACTCACCTGCCCCCCCTCAACCACCACCACCAACACCACCTCACCTCTGCAGCCTCTGCCTCCCCCCCACGCCTCCGCTCAGCCCTCGGAGGCGCGGACGGTATTACCTTTCGCCGAACCTTAGTGGGATTCTGGCAGCGGCGGCAGCAGCAGCAACAGCAGCAGCAGCAGCAGCAGGTCACTTTAGGCGCCTGTGCTTACCTGAGATATTAGTTAATATGTGCGGTAGATAGAGATGTTTATTTGAGCGGCCGGGGCTGTGTGTACGCATTGGTGGGGGGGCGACAGGAAAGGACAGAGACGGAGAGAGAGAGACAGACAGAGGGGGAGGCAGCGGAGAATTGATGCGGTGTCATAAGCATTGTGTTTGTTTGGAGAGGGGGACGAGAAAAAAAGAAAAGAAAAAAAAAGGGAAAGGATATATCACAACAACAGCCACTGCAACATGTCTGCCCGTGCGATGGCGATTATGAAGTGGGGAGAGGAAGGTGGTGGTGGTGCTGGTGGTGGTGGTGGTGGTAGGTCAGGGGGTATGAAGTGCAATGCAGCAGAAGAAGATGATTAAGATTGTTTTTTTTTGCCACAGTCGGTTAGTGCAGCTAAATGAGCGAGCGCGGTGGTTAAGCGAGCTGCTGACCCAGCAGCAGCAGCAGCAGCAGCAGCAGCAGCAGCAGCAGCAGCACTTCATCTGTTCCCACAACAAACATTAGCAAATGCAAGCTGCATACATTGTGTGTGTGTGTGTGTGTTTGTGTAGAACTGTACATCAGTTCTGAATGTTCCTTTCATCGTGACAGCACATGCAATAGCAATGTTTAATGCGCAAAGTTTTCAGGTAAGTCGTAAAACACTGTGTGTGTGTGTGTGTGTGTGTGTTTTTAATGGTGTTTTTGTTTTTTGCGTCACTTTCATCACACAAAAAAATAATCAAGCGATTGAAAGTGATTAGAATTGAGCCCGTCTTTCAAACTCAGATCTCTGTTTTTCATCAGGGCCGCAGTGGAGTCGTCCTCCAACTGTTGTAAATCCAGAAACCTCTGTCCACCCGATAGCTCTCCAGACAGCAGCAGCGCACTTAGCCCTCTGTTTGCAGCCCTCCTCCAGCCTGTGGGATTTATCAGAGGTGCGTGTGGTGTCACAAAGAAGCCGAATAAACTAACTTGGTTTCAGGGCAAACAAAGTCCGGTCGGACCTGGTGAGTATTTGCAGGCGTCCGCTCCCGAACTGAACGCAGCTTAAAACTAAAACTAAAGTTCAATTCAGGCTATAAATGGAGCTTTCAGGACCCAAATGTGCCGCTGTAATTATGAGGGAACTCGCAGCTTATTGAGGGAGTGCAGTGGTTTTTTTTCCTTTCTTTCTCCATCCCCACGTGAATTTTGCGCTATAGGTGCACGTTTGGGGCGGGTGGGGGGTGGGTGGGTTGGCAACGAGGATTTAATGGCAGGCTTGTTTGTGCAATCTGTAGACATACCGGCAGAGCGCTCTAATAGGTGATCCAATTAAAAAAGAGGGAATGAGCGCGGCACCTTCGGGGCCATATGTTCATTTCTGCTCTGGATGTCTCGATTAAAAGACACACACACACACACACACACACACACACACACACACACACACACACACACACACACACACACACACACACACACACACACACACACACACACGCACGCAGAAGTCAACAGATAGTTTCCACATTAATCCCAGTGACACTCCAGCGGCGGACCAATAAAGCGGGCCGAGACCCCACGTGGGGCGTCCGCGGCGAGCCCGACGTGATTGGACGACGCGCGTGTGACTGCGCCGCCCTTTAAAAACCCCAGACCACACACACACAAACACACACGCACATACGCACGCACGCACGCACGCACGCCACTGGCTACAACTCAGGGAGTTGTAGTCCTCGCTCCGCCGCCGCAGACGCGCGTCCCTCCGTCCGTGCCCGCCTGAACTACACGTCCCCGACACGTCACGCGGTACGGCCGGTGACGGCGCGCGCCTAATTGTTGTGAATATGTAATTGTGCCACTCGTGCGACCTGCTTGCTTGCTTGCTTGCCTGCTTGGCTTCTAAATTTGGCTTCGTCGGAGGCGCAGCGCGGCCACGCAGTCAAGTCGCTACGACCGCCGGGCGGCGCGCAGCGTGGCGAAGGAGGCTGTTGGAGCGGAGGGCGGAGGGAGGAAAACCTGGCCGAGACCTGCGACACCATCCGGGACTCCACTGTGGAGCGAGATGCCCGAGAAGAGCGAGGTTTTTTTTTTCTCTCTTTTGTAGTTTGGATGCTCGGATTGCTGCGGTGAGAACCGCGGAGGGAAGTCCCGCCGGCACCGCCGCGCTGAGCTGACTTTGGTTTCCCTCAACAAAACACATGTTCTCCGGGATGTTTTCACTCTCCGTGGAGCCTGAACGGAGCCCGCGAACCTGCCGCTGACCCACCGACCAACCGACCCCCCCTTTTTTTTACGCACGCAGGCCAAGCCCCCCCCCCTTTCCGTTTTGTTATTTTCTTCCCCTGTCTCTTTTCATTTACGTGGATGGACTTTGGAAGACGTTCCCAATGATTCGAGATCTGAGCAAGATGTACCCGCCGGCTCGGCATCCGGTAAGTTGAAGGGCAAAAAAAAAAAAAAAAAAAGACAGAAAAGGATAAAGCGTCTTGTCAGAGGGCGTCCGAAAATTAGACAGCGGCGCGCCTGGTGCGTAAAAACCAGCAGTTCCCCGGCAAGTTCTCACACGGACAGTTGCGCCCATTGTCAAACTATAAAAAACCGCTGCAGCCTCTCTCTCTGTGTGTGTGTGTGTCAGTGACAGTGTGCGTGGGTGAGAGACGTGTGATGAGTCTGAGTGAGAAGCAAAAGGCCGCCTGAATCACAGAGAGACCTTTGTCGTCCGCTCTGTGTGTGTGTGTGTGTGTGTGTGTGTGTGTGTGTGTCCTGACACTGAACTCTGGTGGCTCAGCTCTCTCTCCATCTCCCTCTCCCACCCCTCCGCCCTCCACCACCCACCCCATGCTGTTTGGATCGGGTGGAGGTCCCCCACCAGCCCGGACAGCCGCTAAAGTTCACCGTCACCGAGTCGTGCGACCGGATCAAGGAGGAGTTCCACTTCCTGCAGGCTCAGTACCACAGGTGAGAGGCCGCAGGTTGCAGCTTTGCAGCTGCAGAAAAAAAGAAATCAATTAGTTTATGTCTATTTTCTTTGTGCATTTCATTCAGAGAGACTGACAGAGAGAGAGAGTCACTTTGAATTTGATCCACGTGTCGTTGGGCTCATGTCGGAGCTCTCCAGAAGATTAATTGCAAGATTATTCTCATGGGTACTTCCACAATTTCCTCAACCGTGTTATTAGATTGGCGGTAGCTCTTTAATAGTGGTCTAAATTCCCCCAAATTGAACAGCATTCAACAGCGAGATTGGATTCTTGTGATCTTAAGTGAAAGCAACCCACACACTGTCCGCGTGTTCTCCTGTTTTGTTCAACTTGCTGCCCTTCGACAAATTGTGTGCTGGGAGAGAAATGTGCGTTGGACTTCACCCACGATGTTCACCACGTTTGTGTGCTTACACTCGTTTTTGTTGTCGCCGTCGTTGTTTGACTTTTTTTTTTTTTTTGAGAAATTCAAAAAAATGAACACCTTGCTGAAAATGAGGGCGTGCCCTGGATAGTGCAAAAACACCGGGTGATTTCTGGGCCGGGTGACATGGGTCATACCTGAGTCACACATCAGCCGGCATGCGTGATGCAACCGCCGGCAACATGGGGGCCTGGATTTAATATTCTGAGTTTAATGCCCTTCAAAATATTTCTTGGATCTTTGATGTCCGACTGGAGCTCCTGCTACGAACGACAACTCTGCTGCAGAGCTGCTGCTTTTGTCTCACGTCCATCTGCCACATGGCGACGGGCCTCACACACACACACACACACACACACACACACACACACACACACACACACACACACACATTGGACCTCATCAGCCTTTCGGCTCATGCGATTCCCCCTGCAAACTCAAGTGGTGTGAAATACTTTATTTATTTATTTATTTCTTATTTTGCTGCCCCCCCTCCTCCGACATGATGAAGTGTGAAATACGTTGGCCCTCCGGGGCTGCGAGGAGGGCGCCCGCGGAAGCATAAGCACGACACCAATGCATAGTAATGGCCCACCTACCTCTGGCCAACTCTGCAATAATTGGCCAATCACCTGGCGAGATGAAGCAGCCGCTCAGGTTTTCTGGTCGGCTGCAGCCGAGCAAGCGGAACCGAGCGACGGCGTCTGCTGCATGTGTAATGCTGTTGATGAAACTGCCGCGCGCGTTGTAGACGGCGGAATGTGTTTGCATATTTTTCCGACGAAGGAAAGAAAAAAAAAAATCAGAGCCGGCTTGTTAATATCCGTGTTTTGTGGAATCAACAACAAAAAGAAAAGGAAAATTCACAAAAAAATCCAGAGTCTTTGACAACATTTTGGGTTTGAAGGGCTAAATGAGAGTTTGCAGGAATGGTGAAGCTGCTCCATGAGGTGGACGAGGGCGAAATATCGCAAAAAAAAAAAAAAAATTATGTTGGGTTTCATATTTGATTTTTTCCGAGACGCACGTCCAGATTAACCGTCTCCATGTGTGGGCCGTGCTCTAACTCTGCACCTGCGGCTTCCCTCCATGCTGCATTAATGTCTGCTGGCCTTTCCGGTAACACACAACCATGAGTGGGGGGTTTTTTATATATATATATATATATATAAACGACTTGAGCGTTGGTGGAGTTGTAAAATGGATCTTTCCTTTTGTTTTTGTTGATGTTGCAGTTTTTGGGGGGCGGGTTGTGGGTGGGGCAGGGGTGGGGGGTGGAGTGCTGGGGGTCTAATCGCTGTGTAAGAATATATGATGAGGTTTGTGCGGCCGCATATTGATCCATTAATTACTGCCGCGTACCTGCTGAGTAAGTGTCTGCAGGGGAAGCGGGTGTCGTGCAGGCAGCCCTGCTTTTTCTCCCTCAATTTAAGGGATGTGGTCACTCACAGGGGTCATTATTGTCCAATTTATATCTGCTGATCTGGGCTTTTAAAAGTTGCGCTCTTGCAAATTCCAGCCTCCTTCTTTTCCCAGTATGGTGGATTCTTCAGGCTGCAGCAGTGAAGTATGGATGTTGAAGGAATCCTCGTGGACACCGACTTGAATTGTATAAAAAGCGGGTTTATGACAAAGAAGCCAGGTATCAAACAGGCAACCGGTCCGCCTGAGGAGGTCGTGCGTCCAGATGGGCAGAAGCTCCCACAATCTCTCAAACCTCATCCAAACAGTTCGAACATCAACTTCTTATACACGCAGGTCTCGTCATCATGCACATTTCCATATAAGGAGGACAAAGAGATAATTGTGAAACGGAAGGCGGAGGGATGGGAAAGTTACTGGCCAGAGTTGGAATGTGCGTTATCTACACAGTCTTCCTAGGGAGTTGAGATGAAACCTTCTGATACAGGTGCTGCGCTAACTAACGAGGGGTCTATTGGAGCAGTGCCAAAGCTTCAGACACCACACCAGTTAAGCGTCTTGTTTGTGTGTGTGTGTGTGTGTGTGTGTGTGTGTGTGTGTTTAACGGTAACGCTAACACGATGTTTTCCTCGTCTTCCACCGCAGTCTGAAACTGGAGTGTGAGAAACTGGCCAGTGAGAAGACGGAGATGCAGCGGCACTATGTGATGGTGAGTCCTGGTCCAGTTTCAGCTCCGTTCAGAGGAAGTTCGACCCCTGATTCGCTCTCTTTGTTTTCCCCAGTACTATGAAATGTCGTACGGGCTGAACATCGAGATGCACAAGCAGGTAGGAGGAGCCCGACTTTTGTTTTTTCCCCTCTTTCTTTTTGTTTGCATTTGAAAGAAATTGGATTTTACCAGCCGTAATGGTTTCACAGTATTATATCACTTTCCGTGTTGTTTACTGGCAGCTGCGCCTCAACTTGGTTATCCAGAAGAAACGATGCCCTTCAAGTGGAAGCAGCTTCAAATTTGAGATTCAATTTTACAGCGAACTTCGTAAAGATTCAACTGTTTTCTGTCAACAGTTGGTGTCTGTTTGTGATTCTGTAATTTGTTCCTCTCAAGTATTCCTGATTTAATATCGAGAGGCAGAGCTGCTATTTTTTTTCCGTCATGTTGAACTAAATGTTGTCAAGCAGCAAACTGTTACCAAACCAAAGCTAAACAGCCGCCGTCGGCCCGGGGAAACGCGGATATTTGACACAGTTATGTGTGTTGGCACTGAAGAGAGTTGATGCTCTTTACACTGTGAGTGAATGTAAACTAACTGGGCCGTTAGGAGCAACCTGAGCAGGGAAATGACACCCAAAGACACATTAGTTTAGATTTTTTTAAGGCTTCTTTTGGGCTTTCTAGAACTCACCAGGCTAAGACTTTCTTTGTGTGAAGCCAATTCAGTGCGAGTGTTTTTTTTTTTTACAGAACCCAAAGCCGTATTGTGTTCATATAAAATTATGAATAGAGGAGGGAAGAGAAACTGGCGTATTTCAGAGGGCACGAAGCGGCAGGACGCGCTGCCTGTCGAGGCAGAGTAGAAATTCCATTTGTGAATAATGATTTCATCATTTCGAGTGAATGAGAAAATGGGCCGGAAAGTGAGTGGAGAGCGCGAGGATTTGGCCTTTAACGAGCCTTTACATTAGCGCAGACCCCCCCCCCCCCCACTCCTTCCCCTGCCCTTTTTTTTTTTTTTTTTTTTAAAGCTCGCAGGATCATTAGCATAAATGTCTGTGTTAAGCACACATCAGCTGCCGGGCTAAATGGGCCGCGGCTAACCGGCTGCACGTTCATTTCCACTGAAATGCTTGTGTGTGTGTGTGTGTGTGTGTGTGTGTGTGTGTGTGTGTGTGTGTGTGTGTGTGTGTGTGTGTGTGTGTGTGTGTGTGAGTGAGAGAGGACGTGATAAATGCTCGGCCTTTGTCTCGCTGTGTGCACAATTTTCCGTTTGTGTGCCCCTGCGTGGTGTCGTCACCGTCCGCGTGTTTGCATTTGTGCGTCTGTGTGTGTGCATGTGTGTTTGCACTAATGGACACTGTGATTATTTAGTTTTGTGCGTCCTTTTTGTGCACTGTGTTTGCGGGTGTGTGCGTGCGTGCTCATTTGCTGGACATTTTTTGTGCCACATTGTGTGTGTGTGTGCGTGTGTGTGTGTGTGTGTGTGCGTGTGTGTGTCTGTGTAAATTTTGCACTGGACAACCAATCAGGGTGCTTGGATGAAATATGATTGTTCCAATATAAATTCTGCTGTCCCCTGGGGTCTGTGTGTGTGTGTGTGTGTGTGTGTGTGTGTGTGTGTGTGTGTGTGTGTGAGAGAGAGAGAGACAGAGAGAGAGAGAGAGAATATGTCTTTTGAGGAAAGAACAGAAAAAGGAGAAGGTGAAATGTTGCCCCCTCACCCACCCCCCCACCCCCACCCTCCGACTCGGAGTTTGCGACCTGATGATTTTCTGTCAGAAACGTGTTTTGGGAAGTGAATCCCTAATTTCAGCAAGTCGTTGTTTGTGTTGCTTGTTGTGTGTGTGTCTGTGTGTGTGTGTGTGTGTGTGTGTGTGTGTGTGTGTTGAAGGCACATGATTTTGATGAGCGGCCCGTGTTTTTTTTTGTGTGTGTGCGTGCACGGCCGGTAATGTGCGCCCTGTGCGACTGGCTGATATGACGAGACGACGTGTGTGGCTTGTTGAGCGGCCGCCGAGACTGAAGCGAGGAGTGTGTGTGTGTGTGTGTGTGTGTGTGTGTGTGTGTGTGTGGATGTCAGACCCATTAAGGCAGCCAGGCCCAGCCAGCGGGCAGCATTGCTAATATTGCTTGTTTAGCATTTTCTGAGGGCTAATAAGCCCATTGATTTCTGGCGCCGCCGCTCTCTGTTTTATTTACACAGAAGGGCTCCGGTGCCCTCGTTAAAGAGGAATTGACTCGTGGATGGAGGTGGGAGGGGGAGGGTGGTGGTGGAGGTGCTGTGGCTGCTGCTGCTGCTGCTGCCGCTGCCGCTCGGGGGTCGGAGTGATGAGGCGGGAGGGGAGGGAGGGAGGACAGCTAATCAATTGCAAATGAGCGCGGCTGAGAGAGAAATAAAGCGAGTGAAGGATGCGGAGCGAGGAGGGATGGAGGGGCGAGGGAGGGGAGGGGGGCAGGAAGTCGGGGTGGGGGGGGTGAGACGCTTCCTGACGGCGTTCTCGACGGGCCCTGACAACTCATTTCACCTGCGCTGATAGGGAGCCATTTATTCATTTATTTCTTTATTTCTTTATTTCTTTATTTATTTACCCGCTTTCGCTCCCGCCGAGGAATTTCTCCTCGCGTTTTATCGACTGTTTTGTAAACGTGTGCGAGCCGCCGGCGAGGAAAGGAGGCCGCCTGTGTGCGTGCGTTCCGTGCCTTCGCCCTCTCCCGTGGTTTCTGCACGAAAAGATGAAAAAATAAATAAGTACAAATAAAAGGTTATATACATATATATACACATATGTATATATATATATATATGTATATATATATATATATGTCTTACTTGTTTGCAGCCTGTCAGGATTTGCACTGTTTGTTTTTCCTCACACACACACACACACACACACACACTCGCACACACATGCAGCCACCGGGGAATACTGCCTTTGTGCGGTGGGCTCCATTAGCCGTATTAGCCGGTGGTGAAAAGTGGTGCTGATGTGGTGCTTACAAAGCTCCGCAGGGGAGGCGGACATTTGATCTTCCCCCCGACCCCGTCTGACTCCGGGGCTCCTGTCTGATCTAATTTCTCTCCCGTTAGCACCGAAAGCCGCCACTGTTTGAGACGCTGCTTGTATTCGGCCTTTTTTTTCCGTGTCTCGTCCGTTCGGCTTGCGTCTGGCTGCCGGCGTTTCCCGCCATCCACGTCTCAGACGGAAAAAGAAGACATAGCAGCTAATGCGATAGAGGTGCCTGTGTAGAAAAAAAAAAAAATCTGGTAAAAGTAGTCATGATTCAACTCCTTTGCTCAAGTAAAAGTAAAAAGGTAGAGGTTCTGAAATATAAAAAGTAAAAAAGTTTTTTTTTTTGCCATTGGTGAACCAGTACATTTGTTGATAATTTTGCACAAATGAAAAAGAAGTGATAGGATAATCTGCACTGAACTGACAAGAGGTCAGAGGTCAGAGGTGGGAGGTCTTGCATGAACATCTAGAACATTTTTAACACCTTTGGTACTCTCGGAGCTACATTTATATATTTTCCTTTTCAGCTGCAACCAAACTGTCATATTTATAACCATTTTTAGAAGCCATTTTTGGATGTTTACACTTTTTACAACAATAACCAATGTTATTTTCCACATGTTTATTTTTCTCAGTACTGAAAACTGAACAATGACCCCAAAACCGAGGATATCTAAAATAATCTCCTTTTAAAACATCATCCACTTTTATATTTAACTATACAGTAGCATTGTTCAAATAGCTCCACTTCAAGCAACAACTATAAGAAATGATAAGTGAATCACCTTGAACAGAATGTTTTTTCCAAAGTTGAAAGTTCAGATGTTTGTGTAAAAATTTGGGGAGAAAAAGAAATACTGAAGTAAAGTACAGACATCTGAAAAAATCAATGCTGTAACCAAGTATTTGTACGTGGTTGCTTCCCTCCTCTGGCGACAGCCGAGGCCACCCGCTGCTCTCAGACTTTTGCAGCTGCCCTCACATCCCTCCCGACCGGGCCGCCGCCGAGAGGAACTTTTGCAGCGACGTCACGCCGAGCGTTGAAAAATAAATTTGGTGCGTGCGACGTGGCCTCGGAGGTCAGCGGGATTTGTGCAGCGGCGGCGGCGGTGGCGGCGGACGCCTCTGATCTGGCAGCCAGCCACACACACACATCGACCCGGTTTGAGTCCCGCCCTCAGACAACTCCCCTGAACGCCGTTCGCTTTTTCTTATTAACTGTCACAGTCAGGTCCGGGTCAGAGTGGACGCCTGTTTGCCACAGGAAGAGAGAACCAAAAAAAAAAAAAATCGAAATAAACGTTATTTTCCAGCGGAAAATAAAAGCAGGCCTGTTTTTTTTTTGGTCCGGGGGGGATTTGGGGGAGGGGTGGTAGCGTGAAGGCGGCGCTGACATCCCTGCACTCTGTCGGACAGTCGGCCGATTGTCCGCCATTGATGTGAAATGTCACCTGAAATTGGTTGTGTTGCCCGCGCGGAAGAGCGTCTCCATCTCCTCCTCCTGCTCCGCTGCCTTTTGTTTCCGTTTTGGCGCTCACACCTCGGGGTCAGCCCTTCACAGGTGGAATCCATCGATCGGAGCTTCAGTCGTTAGCGCCGAGGCTAGTCGGCGCTTTCACAGCCTGAAAAGCCCTGGCGTGCTTGTTTTCTTTTTTTCTTTTCTTTTTTTCTGTTGTGTTTGCGTAAAACCCGCATGGACTGTTTTGTGCCACTTCCATCATCATCATTTTTTTTTTTTTTTTTAAATCTGCTGTAGTGTGCATAAAATCCCGAAATGAAAATTAGCGGTAGCTCTCAGATGGATGAGATGCACATTTGTGAACAACTACCAAGAGTTGTCCTGCTGGTGTTTCTTTATTGTTGGACAATATGTTAAAGGAAATGCATGCAGTAGTCTTTTTAATTGTGACATTTTACACCAATGAAAAAACACTTCATATGAGTATTAGTATTAGTATCAGGATTAGCCATTTTTTCATAACCGTTACAACAGTTTGGTTTGTATATTTGTCTTTTTAACATAGTTTCTTTTGGTGGTTTAGCTGCATAATCGTGCAAAAAGACAACTTTTGTAGCATTAAAAACTTCATGAACCAATGTTTTCAATAGTACCCCCATTGAATGAGGTGCCTTCGAGCAAGGCACTTCCCCTCTGCCAGAGGCTGCCATGTAGCGGGCAGCTCCCCGCTGAGAGCCGACGCGGGGCGGTACTGAGCTTTACAAAAGGCCATGTGTGCACAGCGAGTCTTCCCAGGGTAAACACTAAATCTAAAATGAAAATGTCAGTGTTTTAGGTCGCCTGTGGGAGTGCGAGCAAGTGGCGGATTAATCACAGGTAGGACCCAGGCAAGCCAAACTCTTGTCCTCCATCTGCTTGACTCACGGCAGCTTTAAAAATAAGCGGTCGGCGAGGCAATGTTAAATAAAAGACACTTACATATTGAGGACGAGAGCCACTGGGCGCCGCTCTGTGCGTGACCGGAGAGTAAATTTGCTGAGTTTAAAGTTGTGTTTGCCGGTTGAGGACAATTTTGGACAACATGACTCATTTTTATTTTCAGCTGAAACATTTGTAGAGAGACTGTAAATAAGTGCAATCAGTGCCTTTCGTAAAAAAAATACTGCATATGGATGATTGCTGTCGACTCAGTTGAAGTGCCTGTTGCTCTAAAGCTGTATAAGATTCCAAATTTGAAAAAAATAAAGAATAGTTTCTATGGTTGCCATGAACACTGTAGATCAAGACAGCTTGAAAGTTGTGCAGTTGTCGTAAAATAAAAAGCTACGGTGTGTTACAGTGTGTATCGACCAACAACTGCTTTTCCCACAACGCACCCTGACACTGGATTCCAGCACTTCCGCATCCGCTGAGACTTTTCCAATAAGTCGCATGTAGAAACACACATGAACAAAAAATAACCCCACAATGTCAGAGTAGAAGAAATTGATGAATGAGGTTAATTCAATGGACATTTTGAATAAAAAACTTGTGTTGTGGCATGATTAGTTTGAAGACCTTACCTTTGAGGGCAACCCTAGAGCGGATGTAGTCGCAACCGATGACAATGATCCTGGCACCCTCGTTGTTGTCGAGGATGTAGATGGATTCATAGATTAATGCAAGGGCAGAACGACAAGGGTTAGAAGACAGAAGGATATATGTATGGTTGGATCATAGATGGAAGAATGATTGGATAAATAGATGATGATGATGTTGATGATGGATGGTCAATGGATGGATGACTGACTGGATGGATGGATGGATGGATGGTCAATAGATGGATGACTGAATGGATGGATGGAAGGATGGTCAATAGATGGATAACTGGATGGATGGTTGGATGGATGGTCAATAGATGGATGACTGAATGGATGGATGGAAGGATGGTCAATAGATGGATGACTGGATGGATGGATGGATGGGCAATAGATGGTTGACTGGATGGATGGATGGTCAATAGATGAATGACTGGATGGATGGATGGTCAATTGATGGATGACTGGATGGATGGATGGTCAATAGATGGACGACTGGATGGATGGATGGTCAATAGATGGACGACTGGATGGATGGATGGATGGGCAATAGATGGACGACTGGATGGATGGATGGATGGATGGATGGATGGTCAATAGATGGACGACTGGATGGATGGATGGATGGGCAATAGATGGTTGACTGGATGGATGGATGGATGGATGGATGGTCAATAGATGGACGACTGGATGGATGGATGGTCAATAGATGGATGGATGGATGGATGGATGGTCAATAGATGGACGACTGGATGGATGGATAGTCAATAGATGGATGACTGGATGGATGGATGGATGGATGGATGGTCAATAGATGGACGACTGGATGGATGGATGGTCAATAGATGGATGGATGGATGGATGGATGGTCAATAGATGGATGACTGGATGGATGGATGGTCAATAGATGGACGACTGGATGGATGGATGGATGGGCAATAGATGGACGACTGGATGGATGGATGGATGGATGGATGGTCAATAGATGGATGACTGGATGGATGGATGGTCAATAGATGGACGACTGGATGGATGGATGGATGGGCAATAGATGGACGACTGGATGGATGGATGGATGGATGGATGGTCAATAGATGGATGACTGGATGGATGGATGATGTCTTTGTGAGTTTGAGCTGCCACCGTCTTGTTTGTGCGTCTGTCTGGAGGGTTTCCACTCAGTGTTTCCCGTCAGTGTCAGTGTGTGTCTGCACATTTGCTCTGCTTTCCTCTGGGGGCTCCTGTTAACACAAAGTTCAGCTCAATCAAGGTCAGACACCGACAGAAAAAAAAAAAACCCTCCACAGGCCCGGAGATGGTTTTCCTCGGCAGTAAGTGCCGGACTTTGCTGGATCCCTTGTTTACCTGGCGAAGGCAAAACCCAGTTGTCTGGTTTCCGCTGCGACGCTAAGCTTTGACTGGAACCAAATAGAAAAAAAAGACATTATCTCCTGACACTCTCCAGGATTAAAACAAGGCCATTGTTCTCGGTTTTGTTATTTTCGCTAGGAGTGCTGCAGGCGGCAGGGCGAGCAGCGAGTCTTTGGCAGAAATGACACCGAGAGAGACGTGATATTTTTAGCCCGCAGCGTC